>VYXB01002857.1:594788-739107 GCA_013397135.1 Pachyramphus minor | reverse complement strand
GCTGGAGCCTCGCCGGCCTCGCGCCCCGCCGCCCTTGGGGGGCTGTGAGGGGCAGGTGGGGACACGAGGGGCTGAACGCCGTGCTCGGGGCTCGCCCTTGGAAACTGCGGCGCTGTGGCTGGTTCTTGGTGGTGTGAGCGCGTGATTCTGGGGAGGAGAGGTGCGAATATTCCTTATATTCCTCGGTAGATGCTGACCTGCACTTCCCAGCATCCTGCACTTACATCCTGATATTTCACTGATGAACGATTTGCCTTATAATTTACCTTGGCTTGTCTTTTTTTTTTTTTTGTTTCGTTTTCTGCCCGCTCCCCATCCTTGTGTTGTTCCCAAAGCTCCTGATTTCCAGGTGAGCTGCCCTTGTGTCCCCCCAGGTGGCTCAGCAGAGTTCGCTGCCATGTTCTAGCCAGCGTTAGAGCTGCGGGATTCCCGGGAACAGGCGCTGCTCCAGGCCCCTCCTGCTTCCCGCTATAGCACTCGAGCTGCTTCCTCAGGCCATGCAGTGCTCCCTTTTCTGTGCCATAGCAATGGGGCACAAGGTAATTGCTGCTCTTACTCACATGGTAATGTGGCTCCTGCTGCATGAAAATCAGCAGCGAGTTTTCCCTTTCATCCTGACATCTTTGTTCTGATCCTGTGGTTTCAATAATTTTTAAAAATATAAACAAACAGAAGCCAACACCACAAGAATGTCTTCCAAAGGGAGGAAAATTCAGTCTGGGATTGTGTATCTTTGAAAATATGACTGTGAAATGAAGACTTGTCCCTCCCCACCCCTTCACTTACCCTGTGTGCTGCATGGGCAGGGTTTTATGGAAGTTCACAGGTTGCATTGAGATCTTTGAGCAGAAGGATTTTCAAACATGTGATACCTGTGTTGACAAGTAGGAAGAAAAAAAGGGAAGAGGTGCAAAAGAGGAAATACCTTTCTGGTGGCTGCTTTGCAAAGAAAGAGCAGAAATATGGATGTAATTCTGAAACCAGCAATGACAAGAGAGAGGTTTTTGTGACTTGTGTGTCTGTGTGCACCTGCTGCAACATGTAGGGAGACAGCAAAGCAAACACCTCCCCTGCACCCAACAGCAGCATATCCTTGTCTGAGCAATGTGTAACTGCTCAGGTACAAAACCTCTTCATTTACATGCTGAGGATTGTTAGTTCTTGGTGTAAAATGATGAGATTCCAGGGTTCTCTTCCAGCCCATACGTGCTGGAATGTTTTCTGTCTGTGCTGAAGTGCACTAAAGCTTTTTGTGAAGCGAGAGGGATGAGTTGGCTGGAGCAGAAGAGCTTGGAAATGTGACCTCAAATGTCCGTATCTTTAGGGATCAAACAGGAGATTTTATTTGGCGGAAGAAATAGTTTTATGTAATTTTTATGATTTCTCCTGAAGAGAAGACTTCAGCTTTCTAGGGAGGGCAGAAAAGCAGCTGTCCTCTGTCCTCATCCCAGATGTATCCTGTAGGGAATAAGAGCCTCTTTCCTCATGTGATTATACTGTAGGAGGGAGCAGAGCTCTCTGTGCTGATTGCTATGACTTCCTAGAGCTCCTGGAGATTTCCTGAGTTACAGTTGTAGGTCTTTACCATCCTCTGAGTTTGTGAATATCCGAGGTAAATACTTGCCTTTATTTACTCAGCCTGGGCAGATTGTATAACTCCTTCAGTGTTCCTCCCTTTATCCTTTTAGCCCTGTTAAAATTTTTCTTGGGAGGGACTGACACTATTTCAAAACAGATCCTCCTTAAAAAGAAGCAGAGTTGATCTGCCTTGCCAATATGATTTTTCAGAACTGCTTTTCTAAAACACTAGGGTCAAATGTTAGGCTCTGTATGTTGAATGCAAGTTTTCTAATGTTTGAACATGACGACCATGAATGAATGCAGCTCTTGTTGAATCCCTTGGCATTCCCTGGGGACTACTGGCTCTGCTGGCACGTATGAAAAGTAACTCGCTGGAATCCTTATTGGAGCAGCATGTTTGGAAATGCCTCAGCTGGCTGGTGCTTTGTTATTTAATGAAAGGCAATTATATACTGCATTAGCTGTAATCTCAGCTCCAGTTTCTGCAAGAGCAACCATTTCATCCTGGACCAGCAGAACTCTGGCAGCAGCTCCCTGATGATTCAAACACCTCCTGCCGTGTCAGTGCTTGTCCAGGTGTGTGTCCTCCACACACTTTTATTTTTGCAGTGATGGTGCTCTCGTGTGCCTGACCCTTCAAAATACCCCCAGATCTGGGGTCTGGTTCCAGGCCTCTGAAAGGCTGCAAAGAATTTAGAAGATGGATCTCAGAACAGACTGTACAAGTTTCTGCTTTAACATCCACCAGAGTTTTTCCACCTGGAATGTCTCATCAATTGTTTGTACGAACTCAGAAGACTCTTGGGTGAATAGAATACATTCTTTCAATTCATAAGACTCTACTGATTCCAGAGGAAACACCATTAAAAGCTATTAATTCCCCTGATCTTTATAATCTTAATGTCTACATTTTTAACTTATTATGAGAGGAAATTGCAAGGCAAAGAGAGGAGCTCAGTATTTTATAGAATCAGCTTATTTGACATTCTCATTCTGCTGCTCTCCTTGGCAGCAGCATCCACTCAATCACAGCAATATTTATCTAAGTTCTGAATTTGGTCTTGTACTTTGTTCTGTGCCAGCCCCACAACAGTCATGGTGCTAATTTAAAAGGCTCAGAACATGGGGAGCTAAAAAGGGACTGCTGACTTGATGTTTTCCCCGAGTGTGAAACAGTTACAGTTTCACCCAAGTCTATCAAAATGAAATCCTTACTATAAAAAGCAGCATCTTTGTTTCAGCTGCTTCAGTTGTAATTGTATTAAGGAGAAGCCTTTGTGTCTTTGAATGCTTTGGGGTTTGAGGCTGAGGGGAGATGGTATTTTCCTTCTCAGAATTTCATTTGAACTTTAAATCCCAAATAACTTAAACTTGATGCTCTGCTGTTCCAAAATCAACATTTTATTTAAAGTGATCATTTTATTAATGCACTTACTGAGATGGTTGAAGTGTTTTGTCACCATCAGAATCAGCGTGAACAGTCAAACAAATAACTCTTGTTATTATCAAAACGGAAGGGTTTTGGGAAAGGTAAGAATTCCCTTGGAAAAACGTAGGAAAGATAGTAAGTGATGATAATGGGCTTAGAAAAAATGATTTACTTTCTCAGTTGCAAACTTTCTCTACTCCTCAATCCTTGACTCATTCTGTAGGGAATGATGTGCTGAGGAGGATCATGTGCTTTCTGATCTTTTAATAGACCATAGCAGCAATGTTTTTATAATCCATGTGTACAGTGGCAACTTGAAGTATTAGATTTGCATCTTATTAACAACCATCAGCTCTTCCTGATTAATTAAAGATAGGAGGAATCACTTTAAAGCAACTGAACAGACTGTGTTTGAAATAGCAATAGATTGAGAAAAAATTACCTGCAAATTGCCAGTCCAAAATAGGCAGTGGTTTTTTTTTTTTTGCTTTGTATTCAGCAGTCTTCGTGTTCCAATGGTTTATTTTTTTTACTGAGGATCTGGAGGCATTTAGGAATGTGAATGAGCAGAGCAGGTTCTGGAATGATAAGATGAGGTGACTTAAAATGTCCTTGATGCAGAATTAAAATCCCCGGGCAGACCAGAAGGTTTGATGAATTACCTTCCTCACAGCATTGCTGTAATATCTGACTGATGCTTTCAGCTCCTAAGCCTCTTACTATCTTTGATCTGATTCATCTTCTTCTTAGGGCAGTTTCTTACTTACAGGAATTTGCCCCTCCTTCCCCCTTTCCCAGGCATGTGCTGGGAGGATCCTGTTTATACAATTTGCAGCAAATATCCTGCACTTTCCAAGGTAGAAAAAGAGCCAGGTGTCTTATTTACCAATTTAGCAATGTCCCTAAAACCCTCTTAATTTTCGATGGATTTGGGTCTCAATAATGGTTGTTTTCCTAACTATATTATATTTAAATATTGTATTATCTCCAAACAAACAGATAAAACCTGCTGCTGCCAAATGTATTGATGGCAATACTCTGGTTTTTCATGTTGCTACATAAATTAGTTGGTCTGGTCTAAAGTTTGGGAGAAACTCAAGAATATTTGAACACAAGTCTCCCTCCTAGTTCACTTACTTCTGTGAAACTTGCAGGAATATTATGCATTTTTTTAAAGATCTCCTGCCTTTTATTTAGTTGAAGTTCTCCCAGCAGGTTCAAAATCGCAGCAGAAATACAGATTTGTGTGCAGGCCTGGTTTCCCTTCATCTGATGTTAAAAGATAATCTAAAAGTCTTTGATCCTGAGTATAAATATGGATCTTTGAAATAATATGGAAAACAGTTCAAGTCATCTCTGTGGTAGATAAATACAATATCTGCTATTGATCTCAGTTAAGAAACAAATCTAAAGTCGCTGGTTGAGCTGTGGGTTCCCATGTCCTGAGTGAGGGACAGTGTTGTGGGGTATTTGGATTGATTCCCAAACATTCTCTGGTCCCTCTCAGTGCACAAGGCAGGAGGAGCATTCTCTGAGTTGTGAAGGAAGCAGGATTCACTCTCAGAAGGCACAGAAGCCCAGGAGCTATTTCTGGGGTGTCCTCAGCCCGTGGTGTGATGCTGGTGATGACAAGGAACAGTGTTTGTGTCACAGCCTTGGGACCGTCTGGGAGATCCCTGCCTGGCTTTGTTTCCCTGGCTGTTCAGACTAAGGAATGTTTACCTAAAGTAGGGCCCTCAAAAACAGAGGTGAAGGGTTTTCCAGGAGCTGTGATCCTACAGATACATTTCAGTTGGTGAGCTTTGTCAGCCCCTCTCTGCCGCCTCAGTGGCACTGCCAGAGGAGCTGTGTCACAGCCCTGGGCAAAGGGCCCAAATGCCTGCAGCCTCTGGTTTTGTGTTTTTGTGGCAGCAAAAGCAAACTGTGTTTTGAGTCACACTAAAGACCTACTGGAACTTGCAGGCAGCAGTAACTTCCTGGAGTTACCCGGTAGCAACTGTGAGGGCACTTCAGGAGAGCAAGAATTGCTTTCACTCTGTTAATTTAATAAGCTGACCAGAGATGCAGTTCTTCAAGAATCTGTCCCCTGTAAATTTTATATTTATGCTAAAAACACAGTGTAAAAGCTGAGGCATTAAGGTTCATGTAGGATGAGTGTGTGCCTTTGTGAAGGGTTTACCTCTCTGCAATTCCTCTGATGGTTATATTGGACTGGGCTGGAATGAGCTGAAGCAGAATGTCATAAGGATCCTGTGTAAATTAGCAGACACTCTGGCTTATTTTCTTACTAAATTTGTATTTCCTGTACCAGTATCTGCAGACAACAGATCTGAAAGGTCTGAATTACCGTTTTTCTTTTCCTACCTGATCAGCTGAGTTTTAAATGCAAATTTTTTTCTACCCTTAAAAGTGAGTACAAAACACTGGTTTGATGGGCACATACCAGCCCACATGTTTTGATGCTGGCAGTGAGCAGAGCATCTAGTAACTCAAATAAATATGATTTGATGGCACTTGGCACGATAAACATTGAATTAAATAATGTCTTTTCTCATAGTAATGATGTATCTGAAAACTATATTCAGGTCATCACGTTACTTGATTAATTGACATAAAAATCAATGGTTTCTGGAAAACAAAATAAAACTGAAGTCGTGTTTTCAAATGCTCCCTTTCTCAAATTGCTGTGTTGAATGAGTAATCAAATGTCAACCCTTACTCCATTGAAGGCTTAAATTCTTAACTCAGTTTATTTTGTGGTTTTCTGGCCTGGAATACCAGGTGTGCTCATCATTCCAGAGGAGCTCTGTGAAGTTAATGCAGGGGGGGCTTCCAAATCCAGCCTTCTGGTTCAGCAACTTGTAATTGTGCAGAACTGACTCTGCAGCTGAGACATTTACAGTGGATATTGGGGGCAATATTTCGTTGTCAATGTAACCCAACGCTTGCAAAATGGTGATTCAGCCTTTTTGACTGCCCAGGAAAAAATACCTCCAACAGACCCAGGATGCAGCAGAGGAGGAATCAGGATCAGGAATATTTTTGTTCCAGGATTCGGCTTTTCTCTCACTCTGTGCTGACATTGCAGTTTTCTGAACAGGAGGAGTCTGGCTGGGGAATATGAAGTAGTGCAGGACTATCCTTGTATTCCCCTTGGAAACAAAACAAGGTGGTGACAATAGGAAATGCTATTTAGGGAGAGTTTTGCTTTCTGCAGTTTATCTCTCTGCTGTGCCACCTCATCCAGAATTGTTCCTGTAGGGATTCCGGTGGGAATGGCCCAGTCTGGTCTCTTTGGGGACCTGCTGAGTGTGAATTCTTCTCATTCTCATCTGAACCTTCCAGAAGTTGGGCTCTGTGATCTGGCACATTCTTGCACACAGAGCAATATTCCTAAAGGGGCAGCAAACAACCAGCGGTGCAATGGGAAGGCACTGATTTCGTTCAAAGCAGAATTGAGGTGGTATTTTTAAACTGTGTAATGAATAAATTCAACTAAAGGCATGAAGTGGTTTTGTAAATGTGTAGACTCACTTTTTACAGCAGTGTAATAACAGCCCAAGAGACCTCAAATCTGACTTTGGGGAGCTGTAGTAGGATGTAGGTCTGAATCAGGCAGAAGATATTTATGTGCTTTAGTTTTAAGACTGCAATAATTTTAGGAGTCATGTTTGTGAAGGGTCAGAGCTCTTGGAGTAACTCATGGACCAGAGAAGAAAACTTTCCAAGTTACTTTCTCTAAACTCAGAACACTTGAGGAATAATTCATGAGCTCTGCAAGCTTGGCAACAGTGACATGAACCAGAGTATGAAACAGATATTTAAGAAATGCTGCTCAGGCTCTTTCAAACATGGTACTTCTTGTGATGAGTTTGTCTTCTCCCAAAAAAGTGAAGTTACTGCATTGTTGTGGCCTTTGGAATATATTTTCCATTTAGCTTTTCTACAGAAGGGATTTTCTGTTTTTGTCTTGTCACCTTGTCTTGATTGGATGGTCAGAATTCAGTTTTTAGATATCTACTCTTGATGCCACAGGGATTGCTGATGGGTTCTAGATCTCCGTGAGATTTTTCAGCAGTTATCTATTCTACAAACCCCTTTAGAACACTTACTATTTGTCTTTTAATCTGAGTCTTTGTATATATTTTGCAAAGCACCTCTAACCTCAGCACAAATAACAAATGATGCTTAGAAATGCATTGGCATTGCCAGGTGTTTTCCATCAATATTTAGCCTGTTAATGGTGTTAACAAGGTTAAATATTAATCTTTTAATGTGCATTGTTTTGGAGAAGTTGTGTGTGACCCATAGTGAGTGATGATGGGTTAAAATAATTGGATTAGTTTATTATCCAAACAAACCATGGGTGGTGTTCCAGCCCCAGAGAACCCTGCCCAGAGCCAGGCTGGTGTGTCTGCCCACAGCAAACAGGGATTAAACCCTGTCCTGACTCCATTCAAACATTGTGCTGCTCTCTTCTGGAATATCCTCTTTGTTTCTGCACCAAAGGGATGGACAACTTGCTTCTCTCCATGGAAACACTGCATCTGTTCCCTGGGAGTTGGGAGGAGGGGTGTTGGCAAATGTTCCTTCCTTAAATTGCCATCACTGTTTCAAATATTTTATCAGTTTACTTTTAATTCTGGCATTACCTGTGCTGAGGAGGGAGAGAGTTGTGGCCACAAGCTCATCAGATGTAACTAAGCTCAAAGAACAGCTGGACTTAATGATTTTAGACATCTTCTCCAGCCTAAATTATTGTGATTCTACTGCTATTCTTAATTTCTTGTCATGACTGTAGTGTTAAGTAGATTAGACTTTAACTTTTCTCCCTATTTTCTTATTTAATTATATTTTAGTTGGTTTTGGAGTGCTGGTTGTTGAAAATAGTCTTAAAAGAAACATTGGACAACTGCTTTCTTTTTGTTCTAGGAATTCCCTTTACAGCAGTTGGGAAATACTCTGCTTTTATAACTCAAGCTTGTGTGGTTACATTTTGTTTATTAATTTTTAATATCAACTTGCCAACAGAATTCATATCTGTTATCACATTAGTAGGATTTATTTGCTTACACCAATGGTTCTCAACCTGTTGCTTATGGATTGCTGTGATCTGTGCACTTAAGAGGTCTGTAAAAGGTAAAAAAGAATATTATTAATCCACTAAGGGGCCAGTGCAAGGGTTCTTGTCTGCACTGGATAATTTTTAATAGTCAACACACACAAAAAAAATCTCAATTAATTCAAGAATGTAACATTTTCATGTTGTGTGAAATCTTTTATTTCCAGTAATGGCACAAGTGTAAAACCTGTGTTTAACATCTTTTTATGCTCAGTTGCTAATTGGTAGAGCTTTGTGGAATATATTATCAGAGTTTTTCTGGACCTTTCCTTATGTTCCTGAGATGATATTTTGAGCCAGTTCATATTTTTGCCTGTTGATTATAAAGATCCTTTTTCAGGATTGCTGAGACAGATTCAAGGAGGGACAGGGGACAAGTAGGGAGCTGCTCTGTTTGAACTAAAATGAGATCATTGACACCTGGGGCCCGTTAGGAAATGCTGGAGTGTGTAATTCTTAAAATCACTCACTGCAAATTTCTGTGCTTTCGGTGTTTCATAAGTTCCATGAGGCAACACTACTGGGAAGGTCCTTCTCTGAGACCCAAAGTTTGTTTTAACTCCACAAATAAGGGAATCATTTACCAAAACGTGTTGCCTATAATTTTAGCTTTTATTTTGTTGGAATTAAGCTGCAATTTCAGTAACTCTGAAACCAGGGCACAGGGATTGTGTTACTTCTGGCCTAGTTGAAGGCCTGTGTGTTGAGAAGAGCAAATGACACAGCAAATATATAACCCATGACTGGGGAGAGCAAGATTAAAACTTGAATGAGTTCCCTGAGCCAAGAAATGCAGTGTTTGAACCTTCTAACTTTCTGTTGAGCAGAGCTTTGTTAATAAAGACTAATAAATAATTGCTTTTTAAAATATAACATAATTGCAGACTTAGAAAATGCCTGGAGTTTGGCATGTCAGGTGTTGGAATAGCATAAGGAATGTTTCTCTTTGGTGCTGAGGTTCACAAAGCAGAGTGTGCCTGACACTTCCTTTCCACGGTGACTTGATTTTTACAAATGCTGTTAATAATACACGAGGGTACAGCTTAGGCAGTAAAGACAGGCTTGGTTTATCCCCTTAGTCTTCCTGCTGCTCCTTCAGTCAGCTTTGTTTTCCCTTTAACCATTCTGTGCTCCCAACCTGCGCCTCTGGGCACTGGGAATGATGGCTTGGGAATTCTGCAGCTGCCCAGCTTTGTGCTCTGACAGGTGCCAAAATGTTGAGCAGAGGGCAGGACCGAGACCTGCTTTGTAGTTCTTGTTTGTCGTGTTCTGAGCAAACAGTTGAGCAAACTGTGTTTCTTTTTCCCCCTGCAGGTCTTTGTTGAGGTGCTGTTTCAGTGGCACTGCTGTTCTGGCAGTGTCTTAGAGAAAACTCAGCAAACAGCCGAGCTGCTCGTGCAGAACATTTATTCTTTTGAAGATGGGGCAGAACAGTCGCCTTGAAGTTGAGCTTTGAATTCATAGTGAGAAAAAAAACAAAACAGATTTTTTGCTATAGGTGAAAAACCTCTCTGAAGCTTCTGTGATCAGAGGGAAGATGCTTCTGTGGCAACACATAGTTCCCTGAAAGGCTTTTAGCTGGCTTCCAAGTTGGAGCAGGGCTGTGTCCCAGCAATGTTGGGAAGAGTCCCTCCTCCCAGAGCTGGGGACTGGGAGCCAGAGGATCTTGTGATCTGAGCTCACACAGCTGAGCTGGTGTTTGCTTTCCACTTGTCATCATCCAGCTCTTGATCAGTTTTAGCTTTTCAGTTCCAATCTCACATAAAACCCTTACTCTTTTTATCCTGCAATTCCTGGTTCCCTTGATTTCCCTTGCAGTTCTCCAGTCTCAAGTTGGTTTTGCTGGGATATTGCAAGACTTGAAAAAATGGGACTTAAAAGTCAGTGTGTGGAGTGATTAAATCTATGTGTAATGTTAGTTATGCTGGTAAGGGCTTTGCTTTTCCCTCTTAAAAAGGAAAATCCCCTTTAGTTTAAATCTCAAGATGAGGTTTAGTTGGAATACTTTTAGTTTGAATCTCAAGATAAAAACAGCACCACTCAGCAAAGTGAGTTATTTTGATGCTTTCAGTTGAGATTTGGTGTGTTTTAATAGGAAATGGCCTTCAAAAGGTGCATTAAAAATGCTTTGGTTGTTACTGTAAAGCAACTTTTATAATGCATTTTATACACAGGCTTTGTCTATATGGAAATTCCTTCTGCAGGAGTTAAAATACTGATTTTTATGTCATGTCTGCCTTTTTATATACAGGTTTATTCCAGAGTTGAAAAAGCTTGAAGAATATATTTTATCCATGTTTGGGAAAAGATAGTTGCTACAGACGAGGGGGAGAAACACTGGGATTGATAAAAAGATGAGTATGTTAAAACCAAGTGGACTTAAGGCTCCTTCAAAGACCATCAAGCACGGGGGTACATTGCTGAAAACACCTACACCTGTTGCAGCTGGTAAGAAATAGTCAACTACCTGAATTTTCCCCCTATCTTCTAACAAAAAGTAACTTGAATGCTGTGAGAATACACTGTTTTTACTCATTACACCAAGGGGTTTTTGCTTGTAATTATGGTCTAAAAAATTAAATGTACAACTTGCAAAAAACTCTGAATTTACCAGTTGGCTGGGATCAAGTTCTCCTTGAGGAAACCTTGTCATGGTAAAAATGCTTGGGTAGTTTTTGAGGTAAGACTTGTGATTTCCACAAGATTTTTACCAAAACCTGTGTTAAATGCATTCAGTGTCTCTGTCCTTAGATTTTGAATTATTGTATTCCAGAGTTTACAGTGTTTTCATAAGAAAATTTGGATTTATGCTCTTCATGCTTTTCCAAATGCATTGACACTGAGTAATGTGCTCTTTGGAATACGAGTGTGTTTGATTCCTGCTGTTTCTCCTGGTTCCAGCTGCAGCAGAGAAGGCAGTTCCCAGTGAGAAGCCCCCAGGCACAGCCCCTGCAGATGCACACGAGGAGTTTGTGGACGATTTCAGGGTCGGGGAGCGCGTTTGGGTCAACGGGAACAAACCCGGCTTCATCCAGTTCCTGGGAGAAACCCAGTTCGCTCCGGGGCAGTGGGCAGGGATTGTCCTGGATGAGCCCATCGGGAAGAACGACGGCTCCGTGGCCGGAGTTCGCTATTTCCAGTGTGAGCCCTTGAGGGGAATATTTACCAGACCATCCAAGCTGACCAGGAAGGTTTTGGCAGAAGATGAAGCCAACGGTACCCAGACCTCCCACCCTTCCAGAGCCACCTCACCCACGTCCACATCAGCTGCCAGCGCCGTGTCTTCAGCGGCTGCTGCTGCGCTTCCCCCGTCAGGAATTCCACAGAAAACCTCCCCGCTTGCTGCTAAGGAGCACACAACCCCTGCTCAGATGAGCAATCTCTCCAAGACTGCCAGTGAGTCCATATCAAACCTCTCCGAGGCCGGATCGCTCAAGAAAGGAGAAAGGGAGCTCAAAATTGGAGATCGGGTTCTGGTAAGATCCCCCTGCAGCTTCCCCTGCAGCCTCTGAGTCTGCTTTGCATTGATTATCTATAGTTTCTGCTTATATTCAAACCTTTCCTGCTGTTTCCTGGTCAAGGTGATGTCAAGTGATGCTCTGGTTTTCTTTCCTGTAGTGTCTGCTGTGAACAAGCTCTTTGCCTGCTGTAGGAAGGGCTTTGCAACACC
Source organism: Pachyramphus minor (assembly GCA_013397135.1). Classification (NCBI taxonomy): domain Eukaryota; kingdom Metazoa; phylum Chordata; class Aves; order Passeriformes; family Tyrannidae; genus Pachyramphus; species Pachyramphus minor. The sequence continues at coordinate 727,305 of VYXB01002857.1, read as the reverse complement.
AAGAGAAAATTAATTTGGCAGGTTTTAATCTCTTATGGTTTTGAGTATTTAACAACATATTTGTAGCTTACCTCTCCATATCTTCAAGAACAACATGCTAAATAATAAGCCAAGCTGTGAGGCTTCCATGCAGCTCTTTTGCCCTGTCCAGGGCTGTGTCTTTAGAAAGCAAACAAATCAATAATTGATTGTTCCTCGGTGGTGATGGGCAGCAACAGGAGCAGTCGCATAATGTCACTGATCAGTCACATAAAGCCACTGCTCACCCAGGAATTCCATGTCTCCTGGTGATGTGCCACGTTACTTGGCTGCCCTTCCCAAATTCAGAACCCTGAATGCTTCTGCTGATGTATCATTTCACCTTTTTAAAAGGGTGCTAAGCTTTGTTAAACATTTTTATTTCCATGATTAGCCTAGAACGATGGTGTAAGCCTGTAATTTGGATCAGTGCAGTAGAGCGTGGAGCATTTGGGATAATTGATTTGATATACACCGAGAAAAGTGGGAAACCCTGCCTTGGAACAGTAGCTTTTGCTTGAAAAGGCAGTGGAAAGCTGGTGGTGTGTTTTTGTGTTGTATTCTTAATTTAAAGACTATATATGTAGCTTCAAATGTAACTGGAATGGCCCCTGTGTGCTCACCAGATTTCTGACCACTGTAACAGATCTGAGCTGAGGTTTGATTTACTGCCACGTGTCATTAAGCTGAAGAACTGTCTCCCTGTTATTTTGATACAATCTCTTGTTATTTACAATATCATTTTAAAATCTCCCTTAGGTAAAACCAAGGGTGGGTACAGGTGTCCTGGCACAGAAATTGTTTGTCCTCCATTGCCGCACCAGAAAATGACTCGGCAGTAAAGGTGGATTGATATTTAAATTTTATTCTATTTTTAAGGAAGAATTTGACTCCTCTTTCTGTTTAAAGAGAGCTTAAAACACAGGGCCAAGGTAAAGAAGGAGACAAAGGTGAAGTGAGGGCAGGGGTTGGCTGACAGCTGGATTTGGGCTGAGATGTGTTTTCTTGGAGTGCCAATGGAAACAAAGATTTACCCTTTATCCCTGGCTATTTCTGGCAGAGACTCCAGCCCTGGTGTCCTCCAGACAGCATCAGGATTTAACCACTTGTGGCCTTTTCCTCAAGGACCTTTGTGAAACTTTTTCAAGTTCCTTTGTTCCTTGGCTCCTCTGGGGTGTCCTCCTTGGGTGGGACAATTCTCTGGTGCCTGTGAAGCCATTGCTCCAACTTTCCTGTATCTAATTAGTGCAAATTACAGAAAAAGCACATTGTAAGTGCCACAGTTTGATAATAATAAGGTCCCAAATTCTGTTTGTTAAGTAGGACAGGTTAAACTTAGTATTTCATCCTCTCTGCTACCTCTGTTTGCCTTAAATATTCCTCTTGAGTCATCAAATGGTAGCTTGAGGTTTTGAGGCAACAGCATTTTGGTGATGCACATCTGTAATTTCTGTGCCAGTATAAAACACTCAGGAATAGGAATGTTAAAGGGACAGGATCCTTGTCCGCTGGCTTTTAACACTTTTGGGTCTTGTGCTAATTATTTGTAGTAGATCCCAGACTCTGCTCTCATCATCTAACAATAATTCAGATGTAAATATATTAAATCACCAGGTTAGTGCAAATAATGCTGACCTTGGCTGAATAATTCATTCATCTGTTAATAATTTTATTCCCTACCACTGAACTCTTCTCCAGTATTGAGAACTGGAGAGTTGAGGTGTCATTCTGGAAACTGTCCTCAAGCACTGGTTGTTGGGAATGTCCTGCCTGTCACTTGCTGTGACTTGCTTGGCCATTCCTGCTCCAGCAGAGGTACAAATCCAGCTGGAATGCTCCATGTAATTTGGGTTTATTTGTGCTGACAGCAGTCACTTTGCAGTAATACGTTCCACAGGAGGATGAGAGGCTGCGGATGGAGGTTGTGTCCTCCCCTTGAAGTGACAATGTAGTGCCACAGCCACGAGACATGTTCCAGTCTGACTGTACCATTGCAGGGCTGGAATGACTAAATACTGCAAAATTCCTCAGCCGTTGCAGCCTGGAGCAGCTGCTGGTGGATATTTTTTGTGAAGATTCTGAGTAATGATGATTATGGGCATGTGGGGAAAACAAGTGCTGGGAATTTTTCCTTGAATTACACCTTGAAAATGGTGAACCTCCAGCTGTGCAGCACTGCAGTTCAGCAGAACGGTGGATTCAGGGGAGACAAAAGCTCACTTGGGAGTCTTATTAAAACAGCTAAGTGGAAAATGATGTCCTTCAGGGTAGATTTGTAGATGGGAAGACGTAGCTCATAAGCCAAGATTCCATTCCAGAATGGACTTCAGATGTGGCGCAGGTTTATTGATCTCAGTGTGTGATCTCGGGGTGGGGAGTGGTGATTGTTACACCAAAGTATTTCAGTCTGTTGGTTTTTTTCCCTCTAACTTGGATCTAAAATATACTTAACAGGAGTTACCTTGAATGGATGAGTTCACTTACTTTAGGTTTCTTTTAGTTGCCGGTAACTGGTTGGTTTTGGATGATAATTCAATGGGAAAGGTAAAATCATGCAGCTGGTTTGCTCTGCCCAGTCTGGGTTATGAAGAAACCAGAGGCCATTCTGACAACATTTACTAATTCACATCTCAATCTGGCTTCCTTTTTGCTTTCCACAGATGTAAATCTGGCACAGATTTGAACCTGAAGTGTTGGGTTCAAAGCATTTCAGGCTTGGCCAACTGATGTTTCCCAACAGCTGAGCTTTGTTGGAACATTTTTCTGTTCCTCCTGAGACATTTGTGCTGTTCCTCCCCATGAAAAGCATCTGTCAGCTCCTCACCTTTACTTGTGTGTTGTCACAGCAAATGCTGCCTCAGTGGTGTTGGGGTGAGGTATTTTGATGAAATCCTGAGGGTTAAAGCTCTACTGCATGTTCTGAATTGTTTTATGTGGGTAGAAAACATGTCTTGGGCTTATTTTCTTGTTTCTTTGATCTCTAGTTGTTTCACCACTGTTTTGTGCACTTAAAATTTCCTAATGCTACGTGGTCCCATCTTAGAATCCCCTCAAATTCCTTTAGAATTGATGTCTTTAAAAAATACAAAGATTTAAATAATAAACTCCTTCAAAAAAAAGAAGCTTCCAGTGCACGTATCCCTGATTTATTTGGATACGAAGACAGGTGCCCTACATGACCTTTCCTTAATTCAGACAACTTAGGAAGAATAGTGGCTACATACAGGTTGTTTGGGACACTCATTGAGAGAGAAAGAAATTCCAGAGAAGAGAAGGAAATAAAATTTCCAGATGGGGCGGGAGGGGAAGAAAAGAAATGGCAGAGAAAGGAAATTCCACTGCAAAAAACAAATAGAGCTTGGAGGTGATCACCTGGACATTCCCAAAACCAGGCTTAGAGAGTCTCCTCTGAGGCTGTGCTGAGCAGTGTGATAGATGTGGAGACAAAAGAGATAGAAAACAAGCAGCCTTGCTTTTTCAGGGAGCAGAAAACTTCTTTTCCCAAAAGACCTTGTATATTAAACCAGAAACATTTCATTGCCATCAAAACAGACGGTGCTCCAAGGTATGGGATGTGTCAGCTGAGCTGTGTTCTGTGGATGCCTGTGGAAAAATATTTGTAGATTTGCTGCAGCAATCAGCTACAGCTTTCCCTGTGTTTTCCCCTCAATTTGAAGATGACATGTTCAGTAAATTGGCTGTTAAATAGAATTGTAAACATCAGAAAAATAACTCCTGGGAGACATCAATGCCCCTGAGGGAAATATAACAATCGAGGAGAATTTCACATTGTCCTGTTGTCTTGGGATTTCTCTTTCCTGAGATTCCAGAGGAGTCAAAGCAAATCAAAACCAAATCAAACTAAAGGAATACACAAGCTGAAGTATTATAGCCCCAAATGGGTGTTCTAGTAGGAAAGGAGAGGTCTTGTGATATCTGTATTTTACTGCTCAAAGATGATTAAGTTAAAGCAGCACATTGTCCTCTGCTGTCTTGGGAATCTCTGAGATAAATCTGTCTCCCTCAAATCCCAGTTTATCTGAGCCATATTCAGCAACATGTGCTTAATTTTCCTTTCACCAACAAGAAACTAATGATGCTTCATGTTAATTTGTGGAAATGGTGGTAGATCAAGTGGACATTTAAAAGAACTGTGTTTTGTGGTGTGTAACTCATTATTCAGCTTTTCATTTGGTGCAATGATATATAAATTTTACTGGATAAAAATATGGTGAAACCAGAGAAAAGTTATTAATGCAAAGAGTCATTCCAAGAGCTCTGTATTAGGCATAATTTCCATTCCTAACATATGATGTACGTTCTGGAATCTGGATGTGATTGAGCTGTCAGAACATTAACTCTGGGCAGCCTGAGCTTGTATTTGGGGATTCTGTAACATAGGGAAATGTTGATTAGAAATCTGCACTTCACTCCTTGCCCTCATCCAGCCTGTCCTGGGTTAATGACACAGTGATTTTCCTGCTGAAAATGAGGCTCCAGTTTCAGCATTTGAACTTGTATGAAAAAGAATTCCTGGGCAAGAAGTGCCAGTGGAAGTGCTGTGCTGGTGCTAAACCAGCTGGGGAAAGAACAGCAGAAACGCAATTCAGAAAACAAATTACTTTCAGGCTCAGCCAGTTCAGGTTTCCTGGTTGAGCTGCAGCCAGAGAACCTGTTTGCCCTGGTGTTGGGAACACTTGGGATGTCTTAAGAGCCCCAATGCAAAGCTCATTTCAAAAACAAACAAACCCTGCTGAACTACCCAAGAAAACTTGTAATAAAAGGGGGAAACCTGCTCTGTGTGACAACTGCTGCCTGAACCAAAAGTTGAAGCAGCTTTGAGAGCTTTTTCCTGAAGGGACCAGATGCTGCATTTTAAATAAATAAATAAAAATCTTATCAACCTAAGGGGCCTGAGCCTTCTCAAGGGATTAAAGTGCTTTCATTCGTTTAACCAGTTACAGCCTCATCCCAGGCTGCCAAATCTGCTGCTCCTGGAGCTGAGCTGTAAAGCTGGACCTCGGCCTCCCTCCATATGGTCACCAACCAGTGCAAACTCCAGTTACAGGCCTTGCTGGTGTGACCTTTCTGCAGAGTTTCTTAAGAGCCACGAGTGACATCGAATTTCTCCTTCTTCCCTGTGTCTCTCCTTGCTCTGCTGTTCCTTCCTGAGCTCTGTGGTGATGGCACAGGCAGGGGTTGACAGCAGATTATTGGCAGATTTGTTTCCACCCATGTAACCTATCTGGGAGTAAACATGACGTAAGGCTGCCAACTGATTACATTCCAGGGCTCTTAAAGACAGGGAAGAGAAAAACAAACTTCACATGGAGAGAGGAGTTTCTCCCTGTAGCAATAATCCTGTATTGTCCACGTGGAGCTTTTAAAATCTTCTTTTTCTGTTGTTTTTTTTTCTGTGTAACATCCCGAATAGAAAATGCACTTCTGAGTTCAGCCTGTTTAAAAATCTTATCACTGTTAAAAACCCAAATATTCACTGCTGGTGTTGCAGTTGGGAGCAGTGCAAAAATACCCTGCACAAAGCATATGAGGTTGGAAAAGGAAGAAAAATTTGGAAGTTGGGAACATGTGGTTGTTTTGTGCCAGTGTTTAACTGCTCAGTCACGCTTTGCTTTATCCTGGAGCTGGGCTGGCTGTATAAGGTGTTTTGATGGTTTTGTCATGTTAAGTCAAGATGAAAGTAATTCTTATATTTATGTATGTCTGCTTAGGCCCAGCATTTGGGTACTGTGAAGTGCAATGTAGATTAGTTTGCCAAGTGGCTGTCACAGCATGAAAAATGAGAATATATCTGAGGGATGAAGGGTATCCAGAGGCTTTGTCTGCAATTCATCATTGGGTGATTTTTCTCTGTGCAAACCTCAACTTTCTTTTAATGTTACTTGTAAGCATTTTTCAGGAGATATTGTTACCTCTTTGCTCGCAGATAAATGAGATGTTAAATTTATCTTACAGCAAAGTGTGGGCTGTGTTTAACTGAGTCATTCTGTTGTGGCAACTCCTTATTTAACTTCCAATTACACGTCAGTTCCTGGGATGTCACGACAACAATCTGTGATGTTTCCATGTGCTTTGCTAATAGTTAATTCATTTTTTGTGTGTGGACTCCTTGGCTTCCCTTTTCCCAGCCTTCCCAAGGGGAATGAGATCCAGGAACATGTTGTCCTTGGTCACTTCAGCACAGGATGGGAGAAGGAACAGTTTATTTACTTAATATTAGCCTTTGATTTTGCTTTTGCTTTTTTTGTGGTGCTGAATTCACTTGGGGCTTTTGTAGTATGGAATTCCTCTGAAGTTTTGGGGATTTTTTTTTTGCTTTCTTTGAGTTGATGGAATGAATTGAATCCCAGTTTTACATCAATTGTAGTTACTGCACTGTTTTCTTGTGGGAGTGAAGGGTTGTGTGGTAGCACAAGGTCTGTACAAGTGTCTTATTTTTGCCCACTTTGGCCTCACTTTTGAACTTTGCAGTTGACTGCAGCCAAATTGGGTAGAAATAGGGAGGTTTTAAAAAGTTGTTCCAAGTTCCATGGAAACAACCCAAGAGAAGGTGGAGACTCGAAACCACCAGTTCTGGAAAAGCTGCAATTTGCCTTCACAGAATTTTGCACATCAGAGAATCCACAAGATCAAGGCTTGTCTGAACACTGCCCATCAATAGAAACAGCATTTTTAGGGAGTGAAGTCACTCAGACATAATCTCTGATGCCACAGGACTGACACAGTTAATCCTGCTGTTCACAGAATTGCTGGGCTGAAAAACCTGAATTAGGGAGACCAGTTTAAAGTTTAGGAGATGCTCTGGCACTGCTCAGTTGTGCCTTGATCCAGTGTCAGATGTTATGTAGATATTTTTAAAGGAAATAGGATAATCTGAAGCAAATATCTGCCTGATATCTGCCTAATCTCAAAGAAAAGAAGACAGGCAAAAACTGACAGAGGGACCAGATGTTGACAAACTAAAACATGGCAGGTTTATCAAACACATTTTGCTTCCTTCTTTGAACCTGTAGATTTAATGGAGAAAACTCCACCCTATTGTGAGATTATTGTAATTGTTTAAATTTTGAACACTATCTAACAGTAACTTCAAAATTCATTTGGCCTTTATTGATATATTTAAAACTCTGTGTAGTTACATCCTTAGTTATTTGAAAAACCCCTTGGAAACATTGGCCAGAATTCAGAACAGAGCTGCAAAATGACTCCAGCAAGGGAAAATATCTGGCAAAAAAATAATTGAGGAACTTAAACTGTTAATTTATAAAGGAAAAAATTGAGGTGTCCTGCTTGGAACATGTGAGTACCTGCTGAGGAGCTCTGTCATCTCCCAGCTCAAAGCATGACAAGAGCCAGGGGCTGAAGGCCACAGTCACATTTGTTTTATTTGAAATTTAAATGTGTTTGCAACAATGGAGTTTAATGGAATTTAATCACCTTTTTTATGTGTTTGATGTAGCACTGGTGAATTCCAAGCAGATTCCTCACCCCACAGTGACCTGTGGTCTAACCCAGATTCTCAGCTGTGTTATTGATCTGTGTTTTACAACTTGTCTGCATGAGTTGTGGACACTGAAAAAAGGCTCTGGCAGTTTTTATCTGTTATTCAGAGGAATGAAGGTCATGGAAAACTGTGTTCGTGGTACTGATGTCCCATTTTTTATGACTTTTAGGAACTTTCTAATAAACCTTTTCCCCTGTTTCTTTTAGAAACTGGGCTTTTTATTTTTAGTCCTTTGTGGGAAGTAGATCAGTTGGCAAATGCAACTAGTTTTTGGTTTGAGGTTGGGGTTTTTACCTTTTTTTCCCCTATAACTCTTATATAATTTTAAAATAATTTTTCTATAATAAATGCTACAATTCTGTAAGTACAGTTCCCTTTTTGTATTGATAGGAACAGTTCAGTGTAATCATGTCATAATCTTTTTTTCCCCTTTATGGCACTAAAAAATTTATATTACAGCAATTTGATCATGAAAAGCCTTTGCCCTCCCATGTTGTCCAGTAGCACCTCACATTGTCCTACCAAGGGAATAAATTATGATTATTGTGTTGTCACATGCAGGGCACTAATTGCAGCTGGAGATAAATAATAAATGCACTGTTTGGGGCAGGTGTCTGGGAATGGTTGGAAGCCTTGGGTAGTCTCAGCAAAACTGCATTTATAGCCCTTTGCTGATGCTCTTGGTGAGGGCACACAGAAAGCAAGCAGAAATGGAGGAGCTGGTTATTCCAAGAAGCTGGATTAGGTTTGGAAAAAACCAAAAATTCCTTGGCATTCTTCCTTGCATCTAGTTCTAAAATAACACAGTTCCATGGTGACAGGACGAGTCACTCGGCTCTTCCTCCTGGGGAGCTCAGGCTGTGCATCCCCATATGTTCTGGGCTATGAATTCCTGCATTTGCTCACTCCCACCAGGCCTGGGGTCACAATTCCATGTCCAGGCACTGTGATGGCTGGAGCAGGTCCCAGGGCACTGGGCAGTGCCCAATTCTTCCAGGCTGTTTCCCAGTTTGGGATTTGAGTGGAATGTCTTCAAATTAACACTGGACATTTATTACTAAATGTGGAAGATGAGCAGAGCCAAGGGATGAAACCAAAGGGGATGAATATTCTGCATCCATGTTTAATCTGCCTGATCCTGGAGCCAGCATTCCTGGTCTAGAGGTTTATTTATTTACAGTGTGGGTTGGAGGGAACAGATTGCAGCCATTTTTCCTGTCCCTGGGACTCTCTGCTTGGAGTGATCCTATTCCACTAAGCTCTTACCTTGCCTGCCCCACTTACCTGCCCATGGAAAGGTGGTGAGTGGGTGTCTTTAGCTAATTGATTTATGTTGCTTATTACAAAAAATCACCACAGAACACACTCTCCACAAAACAGCAATAAAATTCCTTGGCCTGGCTCCAGGATTCTGGAAAAGGAGCTGAGGAATCCTTTGTGTCACCCCAAACCTGACTGTTGTCTTTGAGGGGATGCTCCTTATCTGGGTCATTGTTCTGGTTTTCCTGCCTGATTTCTTTAATGGCTCTTTAGAGCTTATTCTGATTTAACTTTCGTTTTTTCAGGAGAAAGCTGTACAAAATTGAGCAGGGAAACAGCATCTTGCCAGTCTTTTCACCTAAAGGTGTCTTCCAAATTCACCTGTGGAGAAAAAACACCTAACAAAACAAGACAAAAAATACTAAAAACTGCCCATACTTACTAGAAAAGGAATAAGGAGAAGGAAAACTTAGAAGACCCACATTTTTCTCTCACACTATTCAGTTAAATGTTATTTTTATGTTTATACTTAGGATAATGATATTTACCCTCTAGAAAAAGCAGATTATGTCTGATGGGGAATAAAATATCCCTCAATTTAAGCACTGGTTCTTCCCTGGAAATCCCTTAACAATATTATATGTTCTCTCTTCACCACTGTGCCACAGAGATCTGGATTCTGTGGAGCTCTTGGGCTGCTTACAATTCTCTTTTTCTGGTGCTTGTTTTCCAAGAGGGGAAGTTTGTGTGTTCTCTGCCAAGAACACCAGATACCAAACCTTCTACTAGTTACTATATTAGGCTGAGTCATGATAACTGTAAACTTTGTGTGTTTTTATTCCATGGAGAGTAACAATTTGCTACAGAGCCACTTAAAGAGCTAAAGGTCGTTTCAAGACTGTCTCTAACAAGGCAGAAGGAGCTGCCACCTTAAATAGGGACAAGACATGCCTCTGTCACTTTTGTCACTGGAGTAATATCAAAAAAGGGGAATTATTCTCCCTGTTTTTCTGGGGTTTGTATGGAAAAGGAACTGCCAGACTTCCCAAATGCGTTCGTGTGAGTTCTCTGCTGTGCTGTGATCACTCCCCTTAATTTACAGCACAAGAAGCTCATCGTCCTCCTGTAATCCTGGGAAGTTCCCCCCAGAAGTAGAATGTCCATGGAAAAATGATATGCAATCCTAATTTACTTTTTAGTGAATGTTTTGGTAGCAGGTTACATCCAAGCTCTCTGCTGAGGCCTCAAAATATTCCTCATTGGATAAGGTGTGCTGGAAAACACGAATGGATGTTTTCAGTGCCATTGCTGTGCTTTCCTTGTGGAACACTGGGAGTCTCTTCAAGAGTTTTCATGACCTTTTCCGTGTTTTCACAATGCTGGATTCAGGCTGAACAGATTTCCACAAATTTAGGGCAGAGCATATGGTCACTGTGACCTGCAAGAGCCCTGCAGTTCTGGCTGGTGGCCCTTCCTGGCAAGTGTTGGCCACACAACACCTTTTCCTCCTTCACTTCATTTAATTCTTCCCTCCCTGGGTGTTATAAAAAGCTGTAGCTCAAAGACACTGCGAGTAATTGGAATTGCTGTAAATATTTCAGATTATTAGTTTGGAACTGGCTGATTTCTAGTCTTTCCTTCAGGAGTGTTTGGGGGGTTTTTTTGGTTTTTTTTTAAAGTGAAGAAAAGATTAAGGAAATTATTGTTCCCTTTTCAAGGATTCACATGGTTATATCTCCAGTTTTCCCAAGTGCTCTGCATTGTGTTTTATATCAGATTTAAATACAAGAGGGTTGTTCTATGTATTTTATCTGAATTATTCTTTAGAGAAAATATGAAATTATTTTTTTCTCATTTAATTTCTTTTACTTTTCCTCAGAGAATTTGAGTAAGAAATAAGCAGTTCTCAGAAATCCTTGTCTGCTGATAGAAATTTGTGTGAAACAAATATCTCATGTGTTCAGTATATTCAATATTCAAGTTATACTGGCTATTGTTAAATGTGTTTTTAGTCTTATAGACATATCAAGTCACCTACTGGAATTGTGGCCCTCAGCCATGACAAACTTTGAATACCAAATTGTACAGAACTAAATGCTAAGACAGTGATTTTTGTTTCATTTTTTCTTCTTTAAACAGTTTGGTTGTGAAGATCTGTTTTTGTTCAGCATCAAAACACAACTAGAACAATCTGCATTTTTAAATCAGAACCAGTCACGTGATTAATGTGCTTTGGGTTCATGGTTACACCAGAAGCTTTTTCACTGTATTTGTTATTTGAATTTGGAAGTGCATTAAATGCAGGTGTGTTTTCCTGCTGTAGGTTGGTGGGACAAAAGCTGGAGTTGTGCGTTTTTTGGGAGAAACAGACTTTGCAAAAGGAGAGTGGTGTGGAGTGGAGCTGGATGAACCCCTGGGAAAGAACGATGGAGCCGTGGCTGGAACGAGGTTGGTCCAACATCCATTTACCTTCTAAGATTCTCCTCTGTGGTCTCTCTTGGTTTTTAATATCTACAAGAAGCTTTCAATCAGTGGAGGCAGGGAGGGAGCTGTAAACCCGAGTGTCTGCTCATGGGTGCTACATGATTTGAATTTTGTGACGCCTCCACTTCTCTGAAAATCCTCATCAACCCCCCATTCATGGGATGAGCTGATCTCTCCTACTCCCATGTGGGTTTTATTCACAGCCTGGTAATGGAAAGCACAATTTCCTGCATTTTGAACACCTGCTTGATTTCTGAATGCTCAGTGAAGAAAATCTCTGGATATCTAAGAGCTGTACTTGAAGGAAATCTGCCTGAATCCCAGGGGCTGAAAGCTCCTGTACCAACAGTTGCCTCACTGTAGAGGCTGGGAGCAGTGGAGCTGCTTTCTCCAATAAGTCACACTTAGAAAGCATTAATCCACATCACAGGGGGACTTTCTGATTTGCTGTGAGGAACAGCCTTTTACCTCCTTAAAAAGAGGTTTTACAAGGATTGTGCCACCTTAACATGGGGGATCACAACTTAAAATTATAAGTGGTGTTTGTTTATATGTAATCAAAGATATATATTCTGTATAACCAAATATGCATAAATAGTATCTATGTAATATAAAATTACTTGATCTAATTAAAATCTGCTTCTTATTTCTAACTCTGAGCCATCACATATTGCTGGCAGCTCAGAGGGAGGGGAAAGTTAACATGTGTAAAACTGACTGAATGGAATTTTTTTAGGAAATAGAGCTACAGCTCAAGTGGAATTTCTGAAATCTGATATAATCATGCTTCAGCCTCTCGAAGGCCCTTTTCAAAAAAAAATTATGATTGCAGTGTAGTGTAGATGAGAGACAGCAGCTGTTCCATTAATGCTTTCAGACTCCTGATGTGGAATTCTTTGTGAAGCCAGACCGTGCGTGTGAAAAGAAGTTGATTTATACTCTGATCTCTCTACTTTGCTCTTTGGAAGGTACTTCCAGTGCCAGCCCAAGTATGGATTGTTTGCCCCAGTGCACAAGGTGACCAAGATCGGGTTCCCCTCCACCACCCCGGCCAAGGCCAAGGCCGCCGTGCGGAAGGTGCTGCCGACGCCCACGGCGCTGAAGCGCAGCCCCAGCGCCTCCTCCCTCAGCTCCCTCAGCTCCGTGGCCTCTTCCGTAAGCAGCAAGCCCAGCCGTACAGGACTAGTAAGCTCCTTTTTCTGTTGCATGCTCCCCATTCCCACAGGAATCCGCAGGAATCCACGTGCCCGTGGTCGGCGTTGAGACTAGAGCAGAGCACGGCGCCCATTAATTGTGCTGGTTCCACTCAAAGCATGCATGAGGGAAGGAAATCTTAGCTAGCCCTGGAGATTTGAATGTTAGCTGAATATTTGAATATTTAATACATATATAAAATATTTTGAATATTTAATTCAGGCTAACGGAGTGACTGCAATAAGAAAGGGGCTTATATGGCACCAGCAAACTGATCTCTGGCTGGAATCTCCATTAATTGTTCATTTTCACTGCCTCTCTCATAAGAGGTTTGTGTTTGAAGCTAAAGCTTCCACGGATCTCACTTGTTTTATTAAGCAGGAAGCTTCAGATTGTCTAAAATGCTCCAAATTTTCTTGGTAAAGAAAGAAAATTTCTTTGCAAAAGAGATTGAAAGAGATGAATCAGCTGAGAAATCCAGAAGTAGCAATTGCCAGGTCTTTGCTTGACAAGAAGCCTCTTTCTTTTTTTCAGGTTTGGTTTTAATCTGTGAATTCATAAAGGTTAAATGTTGCCAAGTGCAGTGGCTCAGGTGAATTCTAACAGTACTAATTCCACCTAATACACTTACTATGGATTCTTTTAAAGTTGTTCTGTTACATAAATGTTCTAATCTTGGGTTGCAGCAGGAACACAGAAATCTGGGAAAGCTGAATTTTGAGAAGTCTCTTTTAAGACAACGAAAAGCGTAGAAATAGTTGGGTTTTTCCATGGTCACTCTAGATTTTTTTGTTCTTTTTTTTTTAAGCCAAAGTCCATAACTGCATCTAATTAACAGGAGGTGACTCCCAGTGGTGTGGAACTGGTTCTCTGGGACAGTGTCCCACTGACCAGCAGGTGCAGAGGTGACTTACCCTGGTCCTGCAGGACTGAAGCAGATTACAGAGGTCAGCAGCTGGTCAGGGCACTGGGGTTAATACCTGACCACAAAAAGGATTTTTATTTGGCACAAACACCGGGACTTTGTTACTTAATCCAGTGTGGAAGTTGCACTTGCAGCTGCAGAGTGCCCTCTAGTTTGGGATCACTGCACTGACACATGGAGCTGCCTCAATCCATGAGGAAAAGCATAAATGTGGACTTCAGTGTTTTATTCCATAGGCTGTTATTCTCTAAGTTACACCTTGTAAAGGTCTCAAATATATTTGCTTATTTTGCCTCTGTTGTGCTCCAGGGATTTTGCATGATCCAGGCCATAAAGCACAAAGCTTCTGTAATCCATTATTTCTGGAATGAAAATCCCGTCTTTCTTCCAACTGTTTCTCTCAGGCAACATGAACATTTGGTGGCCATTCAAGTTAAAAGGATTGTCTGAATAATTCGGAGACTTTTTCTTTAAAAGTTAAGCTGCTGAGGAAACAAGATTTCCTGAAATCAGTTCTGACACAGCAGACTTTTTGTGCACTGGTTTCCAGGAAAACTAAAACTTCCCTGACAATTGCTGGACTCTCACACAGTCTGCTCAGTTATTCAGGGCTCTTGCTGTTCTTCTCATGGAAGAAAAGCAACTGTCAGGTGATTTAATGTTAAATTGGGGAAAATAAAATCATTTAGGTGGAAAAGGAGAAAGTACAGCAGGTCACAGGAAGCATTTGCTTTACTAACCCCGTGTTTGGAGAGCCTGGAGATATCCCAGATTCCTTTCCCTGGATGCAGAGTGGTTTTTAATGGATTTCCTTTGTGAAGTTGACAGAAACCTCTTCCCGGTACGCCCGGAAAATCTCGGGAACCACGGCCCTGCAGGAGGCCCTGAAGGAGAAGCAGCAGCACATTGAGCAGCTCCTGGCAGAGAGGGACCTGGAGAGGGCAGAGGTGGCAAAAGCCACGAGTCACGTGGGGGAAATCGAGCAGGAACTGGCCCTGGTTCGGGATGGACACGACCGGGTAAGGGGGTGAGGGCTGCTCCTAAACAGGGACTAAGAGGTGATGTTCTAAAAGTAAAGTAATCCATGATATCAATATATATCTATAATATCCATAATATCCATATATATAATAGAACAATAGAATAATTACACCCATGTCTACATAATCCATAATATTCCTCCTTGTTGCTCAGCACGTTCTGGAGATGGAGGCAAAAATGGACCAGCTGCGGGCCATGGTGGAGGCAGCTGACAGGGAGAAGGTGGAGCTCCTCAATCAGCTCGAGGAAGAGAAAAGGTACCCAAAAATGTCTTCAGGAATCAATTCTGTTAAATCAGACTTTGCATTGGTGACTTTCAAATATGAAACAAATTTTGAACGAAGCAGATATGAGCAATTATTGTATAAAATCATACTGCAGTTTGTTAAAGTTAATAAAGAACAAAAACCACCCTCCAGTTTGGAGAGAGGAAACCAAAGAAAGTGGATTTGCTCAGAGGCATAAAACTGTTGTTTATAACTGATTTTTATGCAACTCAATACTTGTACTATTGTTTTCAGCTATATTTTATTCCTCCTCATATGAAATTAATGGATTGTACCTGATCTTTTCAAAACACTTTTCTTCCACTTCCAAATGAAAATGTTGATCATCTCATTTCCTGACAGTTATGAATTAGGAATTTACATTTAATTCTCTTGTGAATAATTCATTACTGTTAGTCATGCCTGTATAGGGTCTGCCTCTTGCAGGAAAATCATCAAAGCCATTAATTCTAGTGCCTTTTCTAATTCCCTTTCATCACCATTAGAGGAAAGAACCGAGATTACCAAATAGGTGAAGTGGGGTTGGGAAAGGAAATAGTCTGATAAATTGTTGGGTCAAGGTTAGGTGAGGAAATTGTGATAAATTGATTTAGTGGGTTTGGAATGCTTTTGAAGAGTAAAGTCTGTTTAGAAACCCACTGTGACTGTGTGTCCCTGGAACCAGTCAGTGTTGGCCTCTCTGAGGGACCTGAAACTATAGGTCACAGATGGAAAATGCAATGGTGAAAAGGGCAGTTTGGTCTGGAATTATTTGTATATTCTCCCAACCACTCCAGGCTTATTTACACTGTGTTGTGTTCGGGTCGGTCTCAGCAATGACTCGAAGACAATCTTTAATCCCCTATTTCCCAAAGCACTGGTGAGACCCACTCCCAGTCCTAAATCCTTGTTCTTTTATTTTAGGCTCCCATCACTTGTAACTCTGTTTGCAGCAATGATTTCTCTATCTGTCAGCCAAGCTGTGTGTGTAATTCCAAGGAAAGGAGACATCCTTCTCTTCCCTTGCAGCATCTTAGTGACAAAAGACCCAGGGGAAAAGGAGGAGATCTGGCCCCTTGTTCATTGGGATATACCAGAGTCAGGGGAAGCAAGTCATAACTTCTTAAAAATTTGATTTTAAGTCAAATTTTGGCTTCTCTCCTCTGTGATCCCATTCTAAGACTCCTGGGTGGGCAAGGCAAGGCTTGTGCTCCTCTTCTGCATCTTGCAGTTCTTCCTGACCCCCAGCATACTCCTCTGTCCTGGAGGCTGGATTCAATGTGCCCAGTACACATCCAGGTCTATGGATATTTTGGATGTCTCCTAAATTTCTCCCTGTTTCTTAGATGAGTGGCAGAATATACAGAATATGAGATCAAACTGTTCATTTCAGTCACCCCTTTTGAGGACATGCAGGAGGGTGAAACAATGAGAGAAACAGTGATGACTTTAAGGGTGAAAGAATGAGAGAACCAACAATGACTTAAAGGTTTTCTTTTTAATTCATCAGAAAATACAACAGAATACATTTTACAGAGTTGCAGGAAGGCTGATGCCTCCCTTTGTCAGTGATTGTTTAGAGGAATCTGTTTTCCTTCCCTCTGGTTCTCCCTGGGAGAGATTTCTCCTTCATGTTCCTGGCAGTTTGCTGGGGTGATGTCCCTGTGGTTCTGATTTCCACTGAAGTGAGTTTGAAAGCATTTTTCTTCCAAAGTTACCTGAATTTTAACGAGTTGTCCCCACAGGAAAGTTGAAGACCTTCAGTTCCGTGTGGAAGAAGAATCCATCACCAAAGGAGACCTCGAGGTAAAACATCTCCAGCTTTGTAAACAGGATATTTAGGAGGGCACAGAAATGCATTTAGTTTGGGTTAAGAGCACTTTGCTCTGTAAAAGAAAGGCAGGAATTAATTAAAAAATGCAATACCCAGTTCTGCAGTCCTTGAATAAATTAATTCTCCTGAAACTGCAGGATTGCATCCCAAATTCCATGCATTTCTGCAGTGGCTGTGCTGTGGAATGGCTGCAGTTGTTCAGAGTAATTCAGTTAATTCATAGAAAGTTCTACCTTTTGATATTAAACCAAAGCAAACAAAAAATCATTTTGAAGTTCTGAAATTGCAAGTTAATATTTAGACCTTTGAAAATGAATATTGAAGACTAGTCCTGTTTGATCAGATTTTTGAGTAATCCCTGTGCTTCCCTTAGGGAAGCTGGATTGATGAGGACTGTTTTATCCTGAGAGTGTTGCACATCAAATGTAAACAGCAATGCATGTGTGCAACTTTTATCCTTCCACTGTTTGTATAATTATAATGTTGGGCTAAACACAGTGTGTTATTACACAGAAGAGAAAACATTTAATAAAGGATTGCTCTCAGATGTTTGAACACTGCCAATTTTTATCCTAAAATTCCAATTAAAAAGCAAGATACTTTTAGTTGTTCTATTGTTGTCTAATTAGAAAAATACTAGAACTTCTTGCATAAAATACAAATGTAATTAACTTGTGTTACTGCTAAACATTTATGATTTAAGTGAAGCCTTATGAAAACTATTCATTTCATATAACATTTCTTTTATTTTAGTCTTCCATTCATTTTAAGATACCTATCTAGATTCTTCATAGAACACTCTTTTTATTGTTTAGTCCATGGAAATATTTGAGTTTTTTATTTTCTGTTTAGTCAATCGATACTTGTGACAAACTATCCTAAAGCCACTGGTTTGCCAAGGTGCATAACTTGGAGTTTAAACTGAATTCAGGTTGATGAAATGTATCCTGTTGCTTGTGTTGGAATGCTAGTGCTGAGTCTGCAGGTGAAACATTTCTGTTTGTTTGTTTTTAATTTTACTGATAGCGAAAGAGGCAGATTTCGGAAGACCCTGACAATGTAAGAGGGCACTTCAATGTGCAGAGACATCCCATGTTAACAGATTGTGTGCAGAAAATGCTTCTACTGATTCACTAACTGCATAATCTGTTATTGAAACCTCGACTCTGGTATTTGTGTGCATGTTGCTTTCAGAGCAATTCTGGCATTTTTTGGAAGGAATGTGTGTAGTGACTAAATCCCCATTAACTGAGACAGGCTGAACGTGGCATTAGGATTCTTTAGGGTCCAAACCTCTGCCACCCACTGCAGAGTGTAGGGTCATCACTGACCTGAAACAGCCTTCATTTAAAAGCAGGATTTCAGGTATTTTTTTCACAAGCTCTGCCTGTTTTCCTCTGAGCTCCTGCTGCTGTTCAGTGGATGTGAAGTGCAGGTAACCAATTAATTGTTCTCTCCCCACCTCCCCTTATTTGTGTCCCTTTCTGGTATGAAATGCCAAAGGGGAGAGGTGAGAAAAACCATCTGAACAATTAGTGTGCAAGGCTGTCTGATTTTACTGTAGCTTCTCTTGAAATATGTAGGAAAACTATGTTGCTTCATAGCAGCAATGGCCTTACAAGCCTTGAGCAGCCCCCTTGCTTCCACAGCTCAGGAGAGAGGAGTTTTAAATGAAATTTATCCCAGGCTGCCTCCTCTGCTGCATCCCAGCCAAAATAGGAAGTTCTCAAGGCTGAAACTGGTTTCCTGTGCATTCATAGTGTTCTTAGTCTCCTCTCAGGCTGATGGTGTGTTAGAATAACTCTGCATGTGCCCTTCCTTTCTCTCTGCATTCCTGAATTAATCCTCTCTTTACTCCTGATTTCCCTGTTCTGATTTTTCCATCAAAAATGGACATCTTTGTTCTCCAAAGGAGTGAAGTGGGTGATCACTTGGTTTTTAGGCTGATCCTTCAGGATCTCAGTGGTGTTCTGGGCTGTCATCCCAGCACAGAGGGACTGGAGGGGTCGTGCCCCATCCTGGAATTGATCATCAGCATTTATGGCTTCAGCACCATTTCACACTTTGGAGAACTAACAGTGAGGTTTATTCTGAAGTGAAAGAGCAGCCACAAGTGCTGCAAAGAGCTGATGTCCAGTCTCTGAAGTCTGGGTGGAATTCTTTAAGGTTCCAGGCAGAGAAAAGCTCATCCCATTCCCACATCACTGATCCAGCTGCAAAGCTTTGAAGAAGGGCAAGATTCTTCCTTTGCTTTTGTTGTCTGGGTGTTTGTTTCCTGTTTTTCTTTGCCATCAAAGTTAAGATTTACAATCTAATTCTTCTCTTTTTACTCTTCTCAGTTCACTGTGTTCTGGGTTTCAATAAGGAGAACCATAATCATTGGGAATTTCTCTCTACATAATGATCATTTTGGGTGATTCAAAATTTTGCAGTGGTTTTTGCCTCAGGGAAACTGGAGCCTGTCCCTTGGAAATCAGACTTGTTTAAAGGATAATCTCTCATGCTCTAAGTGGGGAAAAAGGTGTCCAGCAAAGATCTCTAGATTATTATTTTTTAAAATCTTTTATTTCCATTTTGGTAGGATTTTTTGCTTGTTTCCATTTGCAAGAGATGAAACTTAAAAAGAACCCAGTAATCAGTAATGGTGTATCTGCAAAAGTAAAACACTGTCTATAAAATTACTGATCAAAGTGTTTGGGTTTTATGTAGCATAGAAAAACATATTTTCCAAGACATTCAGGGAGAATTCTGCAACTATCAGGTTTGGGATTTCTTGGTTTTTAGTAGATCCTTTCAGTTAGAGCAAGGAAGGTACAAATTCCCAATTTTTAAAATAGATTACTTTTCATACTTAAAATTCTGCTGTGGATCAGAACTAATTCTAACCTATGTCAGAAAAAAACTGAATGTAGCCTCTTACAAAACAGTTATTTCCGTTAGAACACTTAATTCCATTTTCAAAGCCTGTGGGCAGCAAAAAGAGGAATTTGTGTTGTTGTGGAGCATTTCCCCCCATGTCCACTGAAGATCTTCCACTGAGACAGAAACAGACTTTCATCAAACAGTCAAATCTAAGAAGCAACTTTTACTGTTTGTGGATTTTGGTGTCTTTAAGTAACCAAGTAACTCCACGGTAACACAGCCAAGTGTTTCCAGCTGGGAAAAAGGTTTAAAAAATTAACTCCCCAGATGTCTGCTTGCTTTGGGAAGGAAGATAACCTGCTGCTGTCAGAAGGAATTCTGTCTTTGCAGAACAGGCCTGGAGCAAAATATGAGGCTCATCCCATCCCACTTGCTCTGCAGGGAGCACAGAAGGTCCTTGGCTGCTGTGCCTGGTTTGGAGGCAGCACTGATCAGCTTTTCACTCCAAATCACACAGTTCTGCAGGGTTTTGGTATCACTGCAAAGATGGGAGAAGCAGCAGGTCCTGACACTGTGCACACACAGCTGCCCTTGGATTCCTGAATCAATCCTGTTTGCATTCATCCAGTCCCGTGCTCAGAGTCCAGGTTCCAGGGCTCTCCTCTGTCCATTCTAGTTCACAGTTTTCAGCTGTGTTACTTGTTCTGCAGTGAATCAACTGGGCAGTCCAACTGTGTGGAGAGAACCTTCATCAGCACCGACGGATGCAACTTCTTTGGTTAATAAACACTTTTCCAGCTTCACTGATTCTTCTGGAAATCCACCTTGTTCCCACCGTGGCCAACCACTGTTTCCCACCTGGAAAGCTGCTTTGTTTGGAAAAGACCCTGTGAAGCATCAATAGGTTTTCCGGGATCTGTCAAGACTGATACAGTACTTGAATCTCTGCACTTCAGAAATAGGCAGAAACAGGAGGTTCTTATCTCTTTATATTCCTCTTTCCTTTTTTCTCTTCCCCACTTCAGAGGTGCAGATCAGCTTTGAACTCCCTGCTGGGCCTCACCTGCACCTCCCAAACCTCAGGCTCCCTTGCAGGCCTCTGGCAGTCTCTGGATATCAAGCCAGAATATCCAATATTCTGTGTTCTTGCTAAAAATTCCAGCTGATGGAAGCAAAAAGCAGGAGGTACCTGCTCTCTTAGTTTCATCTGTGTCCTGCTCCTCTTTAGGAACCTCTTAGAATTCCAAGGATCTTCCTTTCTTTTTCCTTGCTTCCACATCTTGTTCAATATATTTAGACTTCCGTGACTGCAGAGCAACCAAGCTGATACTTTCTTATCTGCTTTTGAGGAATCTTGTTACTTAAACAAGTACTTGTTACTTGTTTCCTTCCTGGAAGAGGAGAGGGAAAAAGCAGGAGGGTTTTGGAGACAACCCCTCTCTTTCTATTCCAATAATTCAAACCATAGTGGTAAATGAACCTTCATGTTCCCGGTCTTGGCTAAAAGCAGTTTTATGGCTGGGACTTGAAAGACAGTTACTATAAAAAACCTCAGAAAGTTAAAGTTTGGATTTGTCACATGAGCTTCAGTGTGAAATTTTGTCCCCTGGTTAATAAACAAATAAATAATTTATAAAATAAACCCAGCACATTAAAAGGGATGACAAGGGACTGACCATCCTGTTAGAACAGGCAGACATAGATATGCACATATATATATATTTATGACATAACTACTCTAATGTGTGCTGAAAACCTCATGTACTGATAAATAACTCCTACTCAGCTGCATGAAACCTTTTTGTTCCCATTCCTCCGTTTGCAATTTATTTCCGTTTTACATATTGATTGATTTATTTAGTTTGCCACATCCATCCATCCACCCCTTCAGCCCATGTTCCTCATCCATAGCATTTCCCTGTCCATTTTCTCCACTGCATCCTCTCTGCTCATCACTGGTAGAGGCCTCTGGCAGCACGGCCTGCATGTGGCTCCCTCCTCTCGTGCTGGCATGTGATGGTGGCACCGTTGTGTCTCTTCCTCTCCCTTTTCACTAACAGACGCAGACCAAACTGGAGCATGCCCGCATTAAGGAGCTTGAACAGAGCCTGCTCTTTGAAAAGACCAAAGCTGACAAACTCCAGAGGGAGTTAGAAGACACTAGGGTAATGGATTTCACTCTTTGGATAACGACACTGCTTTGTGTGGGGGAAGTTCCTGGTGACACATGCTGGGTGTAACACGGGCTCAGACAGGTCCCTGCTCCTGCCACGGAGCTGGAACACTTCAAAAATTAGCTTTGTTTTGGTGGTGTGTGTATGTGTGTGCCTGTACACGTGTCCTCTCTCCTGGAGGAGTTCAGGTAAGGTGCCTTCCCGCTGCAAAATTCATACTCAGTTCCAAATGTAGCAAAATGGGACCATGAACTGACAGAAAGGAACATTCAGTGGTTCGTTTTAGCAAAGTTCATGAAACCCCCCAAAAAAGTAAGATTGAAAAAATAAGGTTGAATGTATCAATGCTTTTAACACAACTTAGTATTTGGGGCTTGGTTTCTGAGGCCATCAGGAGTTGCTGTACTTCTTCCTTTGCTAAATCATAGTTTGCAGGGGCTTCTTAGCTCTTTTTTCCCACCAATGGCATAATCTTTTAATGGATATCCCAGTAGCATTGGTAATAAATGTTGCCTGCTACAATATTACTGGATATACTTTATCTCAAGTCAGAAGTTCAGCAGATGTCAATTCTAAAGGATATATATATACACACACACACACACACACATATTCGTGCTCAAACATGGGGATTTTCTTGAGGTAGGATGAATATAAACCCAAGAACATACTCTGAAATAAGTACTTTTAGAGAACAATTGCAGGTAAGTAATATTTTTTTCAGGATGTTGGGATAATATGGAGGTTGAAACAGTAACTTGCTAGTTAGAATTAATTGTGGGAGCTTTGCTGGGGCACAAAGTGCTTCAACAGCCAGCAGAAAGCTCGGGTAGTGAGGACACTTTTTCATGGGCAATTAAGTGGATGTGGAGGGAATTTCAGAGGATTTATAGGCTGAAAAAATGTTTTTAATTTTCTCTGACGTCTCAGAGCTGGGATGAGATTAATTTGGAGGCCTTATTTCAACAAATAAAGACCTCAGGGTTCTCTGTTCTTTTCCAGTCTGCTTAAAATGGTTCTGAGAAACACTTTGTTACCCATTGCTAATATGCATCAGTGCAGTTTGTAAGTTGATCAGCAAGTTGTTATTTCTAGGTGACTCCAGAAAAATGGATTTAACTAAATTCCACCCTTGAAGAGAACATAATATGTATTTAATACAAACTTGTGGACATTTTTCCTTTTTTGAGGCAATTTGCAACACTCAGTGGATTCTTTTCAGCGAGGCCTGGGTGTCTTTGTGTTAAATGTATCTTTGATCATTCTTTCTTCTTTTCTTAAAACACCATTGATCACAGGTGGCCACAGTGTCGGAAAAGTCCCGTATCATGGAGCTGGAGAGGGATCTGGCCCTGAGGGTGAAGGAAGTGGCTGAGCTCCGGGGGAGGTTGGATTCCAGCAAACATGTGGATGACGTGGACACTTCTCTGTCCTTGTTACAAGAAATCAGTTCTTTGCAAGAAAAAATGGCAGCAGCTGGCAAAGAACATCAGAACGAGGTGAATTCCCTGAGGGAGAAGTTTGGGGTCAGTGAGGAAGCCCTGCAGAAAGAGATCAAATCCCTTTCGGCTTCAAACGAGAGAATGGCAAAAGAAAATGAGTCCTTGAAATCCAAGCTGGATCACGCCAACAAGGAGAATTCTGAGGTGATAGAGCTGTGGAAATCCAAGCTGGAATCTGCAATTGCCTCTCATCAGCAAGCCATGGAAGAACTGAAAGTGTCCTTCAGCAAAGGGGTGGGGGCTCAGACAGCAGAGTTTGCAGAGTTAAAAACTCAGATTGAGAAGATGAAGTTGGACCATGAGAGTGAAATGTCCAGTTTCAAACTGAAGCAGGAGAATGAAAGATCTCATCATTTGAAAGAGGTCGAGTCGCTGAAAGCAAAACTCTTGGCAGTCACGGAGGAGAAAGAGCAAAGCCTGGAAAGCCTGAAGACCAAACTGGAAAGTGTAGAAGATCAGCATCTTGTAGAAATGGAAGACACTTTAAACAAATTACAGGAAGCTGAGATAAAGGTAAAGGAGCTAGAGGTACTGCAAGCCAAGTACAGTGAACAAACCAAAGTTATTGATAGTCTTACACCACAGATCAAAGCTGCTGAAGAAAAGCTTTTGGACCTTGCTGCACTTCAGAAAGCCAATTCTGAAGGTAAATTGGAAATCGAGAAACTTAGCAAGCAGCTTGAGGCAGCTGAGAAACAAATTCAGACTTTAGAGACTGAAAAGGTTGATGGAATTAGCCAGGTTTGTATCAACATCCATCCTTTTCTTTTGCTTTGGCTTTCATTTGACATCTGTACTGTTTTAATCTGCAAATACATCACAGCAAAAAGGAGTTTTACTGATTGTGTACCTTGGTACCATCTGAGGGGGTTTAGAAGGGAATGTTGACTGGGTTGCGTCTCAACAGGTTTTTAGTGCTCCATCAGCAGCAATAAGCAACAGGAAAAGATTCCTCCTGCACTTTCTGCTGCAGGCTGAAAAACTGAAAGCTTCCTGTTATGGAAAAGTTACTTTGTTGGCTCATCTGGGAGGAGATTCCCACACATCCTGAGGCTTTAACTTTGTGACAGAGACATTCAAACCAAGTGACCTGGGGCTCAGTGGGGAGTATTCCCTTCACTGTCTCACCCCTCATCTGAGGGGTGATGGAAGAGGGTGCTAAAAACAACAGGAAGCAAAAAAGATTTGGGTGGAGCTTTTCCTCAAGCCCAGGGTCTGCAGGGATGTTGTTCCCAGCATTTTTGAGCCCCACTCTGCAGTGAGATACATCTGACTGAGGTTTTCCTTGGGTTTGGATGAAAGTTCTCCTTGAAGCTGAGGCATTCAGTGCCTGGAAGTTATCCCACCACTGGAGCCAGGGTTAAAATGCTGAGATACCATTTAATTTTTGGGGTTCCCCCTCAGTCTGTGCATAACCCAACAAGCTGGAGCTCTAATTGTGAGAGTAGTAGGAAAGTGACTGGGAAGAGCTTTCCTAAACCCTTCCCAGATGGTTCCAAGATACCAAATTTGTACCTCTGACTCTTTTTGAGGGCACACTGGGATTCTGCACCACCCCTGGTGGTCAGAGCCCTTGGAAAAATTCCATCCCGCTGTGTGGATTGATCTGAACAACCAACTGAAGCCCAAATTAATCAGTTTAAAAAAATCAAAACAATAAAGAACCCAAACTACTGATTGAACTGATGGTGTAACTTTGGTTTGAAATTTTGAATGTATTCAAAAGCATCTGACATTTAATGTCTTCACCATTGATTCCAAAAACCTACATTCTAATGATTTCAAATCTCTGCCAAGATGCAATCAGTGCTGTGATGTTTGTGTCATCAGTGGAAATCAGTTCCACTCAGTTAACACATCACTTTTTTGTTGTTTTTTTCTTTTTTTTTCAATTTTTCATCTTAAAGTGATTTTAATATTATAGTTTTTTTCTTTCAGATTCACCTTTTAATTTTCCTGATTTTTCACTCATGTTTGTCATTTTATTTTGCTCCATTTCATCCCCTTTGTTAGGCCAGTAATCTGGCCACAGAACTGCAGGGCAAAGAGCAAAAGCTTCTTGACCTTGAGACAAACTTGAGTGCAGTAAATCAAGTTAAAGATTCTTTGGAAAAGGAACTTCAAGTTTTGGTGAGTAAACCCCCAAAATTTTGACTTTACTCTTTGGATTTTGGGTTTTCCTGGTGAGAGTGTCGTTGAATTCTGTGGATCAGCTCTGAGCAAAGTCTTTCCAAGTTGTTGGTACTCAGGGAAAGAAAGCAAGGAAGGGGTTCATGGATAATGGGGTCTGAAAAGAGCATTTCACCTGAATCCTGTGTTAGCAGGTGTTTTGTGTAAATAAAACTCACCTGTTTATGGATTGCAGAATTAAACTAAAATTAGGGAAAACCAAAAGCAGCCTGGAGTTTTGGACTGCTCATTAAGGAACACGTGGCCCTTAATTATAAGTGTTTTAATGATTGTTACACACTTCTTACAAATGGTTTTTAAAGGCATTTTTCATCTGATTTCTTATTTTGTGAATTTAACTAAATTTCTAAATATTCTTTACCTGCGAGGGATTTTCCTGAGGAACTGCACTGGAGTAGTAACAAAAAAATGGGCTTTTTGTTTTTACTTTCCATGGCCAATGGTAAATATTCACAGTTGGTGGAAGAGCCTCACTTGTCTTCCTCAATATCCTCCTTTTTCTTCACTGTCTGGCATCAGTTCTTGCTGGAAAACACTGGTGGGAGGTGGATCACAGATGTCACTGTGCAGCCTTTGAGCAGCAAGGATAGAGACCCCAAAATCAGGCTTCCTACCCCAGAGAAGTTGTTTGAATGTTGAGGGACTTTCTTGCAACCAAGGCAAGGGAAGATCTTGCTTTGTGTTGCTGCACAATCTGTGCTAAACTGTGATTCCAAAACTTCAGATCTATTTATGATGGGAGCAAACACTGTTCCATTTTGTGCTTAAAAAATACCTAAAATAAATTCAGTGGTTGAGTTGTACTGTCATCACCAAACCTCACCCTGGGTTTTTATCCATTTTCCAGAAAGAAAAGTTTACTAGTGCAGCTGATGAAGCGAAAAATGTCCAACAAGCTATGCAAGGTATGTGCTGCTAAACTGGACAGAGCTAAAAACCTGCAGGAATTACATGCCAAATAAAGAGGGGTTTAAATGCTTCCAGGTTTACACCTGCTGGAACAGCACTGGCAGTGGCTGTGGAAAGGCCAGGGTTACTTGCAGCCTCAAGAGAGTAACAATCCTGGCAAGCAGGTGGAATTGTCTGCATCTGAGTAGTTCTTTACTAACTTTTGTTCTCAAAATTTTCCTTGCCTAGAAACAGTGACAAAACTGAACCAAAAAGAAGAGCAGTTTGCACTCATGTCTTCAGAATTGGAACAGCTCAAGTCTAGTTTGACTGGTAAGGAAGGATAGAATGGGATGTTTTGAAAATTGCAGCAGCTTTGTGCTTGGCTGTGCCTGCTGAAGTTGGTAAAATGCTTTCCCCAGGGCCTGTGCCTTCAAAGGAAGGGTGTTTCTGTGGGCAGAAAGCAGCTGTTGTGGGCTGTGAGGAGTGACCCAGCAGTGATGATAATGCTCTGGAGATATTGCAGGATAAGGCCCAGGATTTGCTGCCTGGGTGTATTTAACTCAATACTTAAATTCTTGTTTGACATTGCAACAAACCCACCCTGTGGGGATGGTCAGACACCAGGCAAAGCTCAGGGACCAGCCTGGGGGGTTACAAACATGAACAGTTCATTCTCAGCCCTGTCCATAACCACTGGGCTCTTTCTGAGGACACCAAACAGCCTGTGTCAGTCTGGTTGTCTCCTTCCCCTCTCACAGGAGGCCTTGCTGGGTCTTTCTCAACGTAAAACCAGCTGAGAGAGAAGTCAGGCATGTTCTGTGCCCTGAAGCAAACCTTGCATGGCCTTGCTGGGACTGGAGAAGGATCCCAGGGGCTGTTGGTGGCAGTTCCTGCCTCACACTGAGTCATTTTTTCGCTGTAGCTTCGTGTTGCCTTCACGGTTCATCGTGTGCCGAGTGCTCTCACTGGAGGGTGTGCAGACCTTCCTCCAGTGCTGCCTCTTACCCTCTGGCACAGCAGAACCTGTACCCACCTCTCCTGGCCTGATGTGACTCACTTCTGAAACAAAGAGTTCATGACTAGTTGCTCTTTACTGTTCCTGAAGGGTTCTTAACCTTTTGCCTCAGTTCAAAGTTCAAACAGTCGCAATTTTTAATTTTAAGGGGTGATTTGCAAGGCCTGTACACCAAAATTGTTGTTTGTGGCTCTTTACCATAATTACCCTTCCTCTTGAGTTTCCCGGCCTAACAACCTTTGTTTTGCCCAGAGATGGAGAGGAAGCTGAAGGAGCGAGAAGAGAGAGAGCAGCAACTGGTGGAAGCTAAAACCAAACTTGAAAATGATATTGCAGAGATCATGAAGTCCTCGGGGGACAGCTCTGCCCAGCTCACCAAGATGAACGATGAGCTGCGCTCCAAAGAAAGGTATTCCCTGGTATTTCCTCACTGCCAGAGCTTTGTGACATTAATTCCTCACTCCCACACTCCCAGCTCCTCATCTGATTTTTCTGTAAATAGCTGAACAAGATGCTCCCCAGTGTCACATTGATATGACAAGTGAACTTATTCCAGCAAACTAAATTAATCAAAGAAGGCTCCTGGGAGTGATTTGAAGAGCATCAAGCATTTATAATTCTAAAATTCTTCTGTAATGTCTTCTCATTGTCCAGAGTAAATGACCTTTTTAGTAATCTAGACTGTTTTGTCACTGTGCTTCAGGATTACTTGGTTACTTGATATGCTCAGTTTATTTGGATATATAAAAGACTTGGGTCACATTTTTTCTAGCAAGAGAAAACATATTTTTTTCCAAATAGAAATTGTTGTTCTTTACCTTTTCTCACCCCAGACTGGGCTTGCTCTGGCAGCCGCTCTGCACACAAGTAAGGAGCAAGTGCTTGGTCTCCCTTGTGTATATTGAATTTAGCAAAACATCTTCTGTACGTTAAATAATTAAATCTCTTTTCAAGTGCTTGGACAGGATATAGAACTTCAGCATAACTCTGACTCTTTCATCTCTGTGCTTGTGGTGCTGTCAGCAGAAAGTGATGTCCTTTCATTTGGACTTTCCAGGCAGTTGGAGCAAATACAACTTGAGCTCACAAAAGCAAATGAAAAGGCTGCTCAGCTTGAGAAAAACGTGGAGCAAACAGCCCAGAAAGCTGAGCAGAGTCAGCAGGAAACTCTCCAGATTCATCAAGCAGAACTGAAAAATCTGCAGGATCAATTAACAGACATGGTAAGGACTCTGAAAGCACCAAACTGTGCGTGGGGCATCATCCCACTGCTGCCTGACCTGTGCCTGCTTTATCTGCCACCAGAAAAAGCAAATCGAGAGCAGCCAAACAGAGTGCAAAGATCTTCAGGCAAAGTATGAAAAGGAAAATTCTGAGCTGGTGGCCAAACATGATGCAGAAATCCAGGGCTTCAGGCAGAACCTGCTGAGTGCAGAGGAGGCTCTGAAAACTGCCCAGAGGAAAAACACCGAGCTGGAAACACAGACCGAGGAGCTGAGGAAGGAAGTGGAACAGGCCAAAGTAGGTGTATTTTGTTACTCTAGCAGTAATTTAGAGTTGAAATCCTTCTGTCTCAGTGAATCCCTGGGGGGTTTTTTCCGCTTCACCCTTTCATAGCAAGATTTTTGCAGTATTCTCCTTTTTGAACTCTTCCAGGGTAGGTGGATATGGGATGGGTAAAAGAAGCACACTGGACTAACTGGTTGTTAATTCTTCTCTAAATTACAGGAGAATTGGTGAAATCCAGTTCTCTGATGTTAACCATTTATGCTCAGAGATATATGGCTCAGCACAGTCACTTGTAATGAGCCAAATGTAATTCCCTTGTTTTTTAAATGTTGAATTTTAAGATACATCGTGAGCTGTTTCATTTAGAAGTGCTGCAGCCCTGGAATTTCATTCTGTAGTACAGTCTCATAGATCTGCATCTCTTTAGTGTGTAGCTTGACTTCAGTAATTTTAATTTTTCCTCCTGTTTCTTTGACATTACTGCTTGCTTTCATCCCTCATCAATTATTTGCTATAATCTTTGGTTTATGCTTTAGCAAAGTATTCAGTGTATAAATTGACACACAGTGTTGCCACCACTGCTGTGGGGGTTTGAATTAAGGGGGTTATGACAACATATTTTTGAGAGAATCATGAGAATTTCCACAGAAAGTGAAATTCAGATTTGGAATATCTAATATTGATATCAATATCTAATACAACTCACTGTGTTTTAATTTACTCAGAGTCTCATTAAATAGTTCTGTGGCTCTTCTTTCTGAGTAATTTACATTCAGATAATTTGTTGAGAGTAGTTTTAAAAAGAAGATGAAATCTGGTATGGAGGAACTTTTAAACCAGGATGATGATTATTATTATTATACCACTGAAAGCTTCTCTTGTGGATGGGAGATGTTCTGTGAGGGTCCCCAACCCCAGGGGGGTCTGTCAGCAGTTGAGTTCACATAGAGACTGTGTGTCAGTGTATACACTTTTCAAACTTGAATTAAAATTGCTCTATTTGTCCTTAAAGCACATTTCTCATTTGTCTGCTTGACTTCATTTTTGTTTTCCCTTCTCCCTGACTTTATTCCTTTAGTCCCTGAGCTCTGTGTTAGCATCAGCCAGAAAAGAACTTGAACTAATGTCAGACCAGATGAGGGGTTTGATGGCAGAAAAAGAGACCTTGGCACAGGAGGGGAATGCTTTAAAATTAGAGAGAGGTTCCTTATTATCAGAACTTAAAGAACTGGAATCAAAGATTTCGTTAATGCAACAAGACCAAGAAGAACTGAAGTCAGAAAATCAAAGAATCCTGAAGCAGAAGGAAGAAGCTGAGGCCAGAAGGCAGCAGGAGAGCACAGAGAAGGGAGCACTGGTCTGTGAGAAAAGCAAATTACTGTGTGAACTGGAGGCAGCCCAGGGAGACCTCCTGAAGGCAGTTCAGGAGAACGACGCTCTCCGGTCCTCAGAGTCAGCCTTGCTCCTCCAGCTGAGAGAACTTGAGGCCAGCAAAGATGCCCTGGGTGTGGAATGTCAGAAACACACCAAGGAATGGGAAGAACTGGAGAATTATCAGAGGAAACTTTTGGAAGAGAAAGATGCAGTTATAAAGGACAAAGATGATGTTATTCAGAAGTTGGGAAGTTCCTGTGAGGCCTTGGCCAGAGATCAAAGGGAGTTCCAGCAACAACTGTCAGCAGTGACTGCAGAGAGAGATTCAGCCCTGGGGGAACACTCAGCTCTTCAAAGTACCCTTGGAGCCCTCAAAGAGGAGCTGAGCAGTGTCCTGCAGACAAGTCAGAGTCTGCAGGCGGAGAAGGAGACACTCCTGGAAAGCATGGAACAGCTGAGGGTGAGTTTGGACAACGCGGTCAGTGAAAACCAGGTGTTAAAAGTGAGAGAGAAAGAGATGCAAACACAACTAGAGACTGAGCACAGGGAGCTCACAACTGTGAGGAAAGACAATGTGGAGCTGGAGAATTCCCTTGGGAGTCTCACTCGCCTCCTTGAGGAGATGGAAGCCTCAAGAGAGACACTCCATTTGGAATGTTCTTGGTTACTTCAAGAGAAAGAGGCTCTTTCTTCATCAGAACAAAGGCTTTTGGCTGAGAGGGAGGAACTTCTAAATGAAAACAAGGCAATTGCTGAGAAGCTTGTGAAGGCCTCAGCAGAGGCTGAGCTGGCTCAGAGAGTCTGCGCTGAGAAAATAAAGGAACTGGCCTCAGAAAAGGAATCCATCATTCAGAAGTCGCTGCAGTTTGAAAAGCACAATGAAGCTCTTCTCCAAGAGAAGGAGGAATTGGAGAAAAAATACTCAGAACTTCTTGAGGAAAACAAGGCTTGTGCAAAGGTAATTTGTGACCTGAGGAGAGAACACGAACTGGGCGTCTCGTCCAGGAATGCTCTGGCCCAGGAGAACGTCATGCTCCGAGATTCCATTGAAGCCCTCAAGGCAGAGCTAAGTGAGAAGACTGTAGAAAATGAAGAGCTAAAAGCCTGTAAATGTGACCTTTCCAACCTTCTGAAGGAGGCCCAGGATGCCAGAGGTGTGTTAGAAGGTGAGCTGGCGGCTGCATCACAGGCTGAGCAGGTCCTGTCGTCGTCCCTGAAGACCTGCTCCTCTGAGAGGGAAAAGCTGACCAGGGAGAGGGATGAACTGCAGGAGAGGTGTCAGGAATTACATGGAGAGGTTGCTGCTGTGAAAGAAAACTTAACCATGGAAAAGGAAGCTAGAAAACTGGACAAGGAATCCTTCCTGTTGGAACGTGTGGAACTTCTCTACGCAGCTGATGGTGCTTTGAAGGAGGTGGAAGAGCTGAGAGAGAAAAATCAGGGATTTCTGGCTGAGAAAGAACTTCTAGTTCAGGAGAAAGAAAAATCTGATCTGAAACTGGTGGAAATAATGAAAGAGAAAGAAGCCCTGTGTGCAGAGAAGGAGCAGCTTGTTTCCAGCATGGAGCAGCTGAGGGGTGACTTTGCTTCCGTGTCCAAATCAGCAGCGGAATTCCAGGACCTGCACAGCCGTGTCTGCCAGAGGCTGGATGAGCTCCAACCCAGGCTGGAGCTGCTGGAGGAGGAGAGAACAAAGTTGCTTGAGGAACTGGACAGTCTGAGGGCTGAGCAGAAGAGTCTGGTCCTGAGTAAGGAAGAAATAGGAAAGGAGAAGGAGAAATTCTCCCAGGATTATTATAAGCTGTGTGAGGAGGTTACACTTTTAGAGCAAAGTAACAGTGACCTCTCAGGCAGATTGTTGGAGTCTCAGGGCAAAAATGAGATGCTGCAGGAGGAGATGAACAATCTGGCTTTGAAACTAAAAGAAATTGAGACTCTCCAGGCCCAAACAATAGCACAGAAACTGGAGGTATTGAAATATAGTTAAACAGTCAAGTTCTACTAATCCTGAGCACTAACTCTGGTTTCCTCTGCACCTCATTGCACACTCAGCACTTCATTTCCTTGTGGACAGGCTGGAATTCTGGGCTCTCTCTCAATGTGTTACTTTGGGTTTGTCACAAGGTGTAACTGTGAGCCTGAAAGACACTTTATTATTATTTTTTCTAAAGTATTTTAACTACAAAAGCCACTGTTGGCGCTGAATGGTGCAAGAAAACAACATAAACTGTGAATAAAAGGAAGCTCTGTTTCCTGAATCTGGGAGGAGAAGCTGAGCAGCTCCTTCTGGTGAAGGATTCTGCAGCTTCAAGTCCAGAGTGATAACAGATAAGATTTAGATTAGATCTTTATGTTAAATTACAACAAACTTCAAATTTGAGTTACCCCAAAAAATATAAAGCAATATGCTGCTCCTGGAAATGTAATTGGATAAAAGCAGCATAAGAGACTGGGAAAGGCATTGACAACTCTGGTGTTCTTTTATTCACAGAACTGGTTTGTATTCACCACCAACAAGTTGTGCAAAGGATTTCAAATGGCAGTTTGTGTGGCTTGAAGCCCAGAAAAGCACCTTAAATACAGATTGGAATCAGGATATCCTATAGATGATACCTACATGAGTATTTTAATGTCCTTGGGAAGTGTTTCCTTTCGTGAGGACATAATGAACAATAAAATAACACCATAATTGGCTTTATCTCCTGTTCCATTATTGTCCAAATTTTTGAGGTTTTGTAATTCCATGTTTTCTGAAAACACACCAGACTGTTGGGAGTGAATATCTATTGAACTACTACTGTCTAAAGAGGTCAGAGGTCTAAGAGCAGCCACAGTGGTGGGAATGAGAAATCCAGGAATGAAAACAAGGAACGGATTTCCTCAGTGCTGACACGAGCATGGGGTGATGATCTGTCTCTGCATGGAATTGAATCTTCTCCACTGAAATCTATACTTTATGCAGCTTCAAAATGCAAATAAATTCCCAGTTGAAGTCCTTATTTAACTGGGAAGCAGCTGGCAAACTGCGGAGCTGTGCATGAAGTATTGGAGTTCATCTTTTGCTGTCAGAGGTCCCTTTGGTAACAAGTGCTTTTTTCCCCCATTCCCCTTTATTTATAGGCTGCCAAAATGGCGGAAGATGTTTTCCAGGCTGTGGAGCAGGTGACCAAGGAGAAGGATGCCATTCACAAGGAAAAGATTGAAACTTTAGCCTCTTTGGAGAACTCGAGACAGACAAACGAGAAGCTCCAGAATGAAGTAAATCACATTTAAATGCTTTTCTATGAAAAGTTTGGTCTGGTTTGTAAGAACAACTGCTGAATTATGGAGAATTAGATGGGGCAGGGGAGGGTTCTGTCATCTGCAGCTCCATAATTCTGGTAGGGAACAGCTGGGCTGCCCTAAGTGTGCTGAAACAGGAACGATTTCCAGCGAGATCTGAGGGCTCGAGAATTAGAAATGGTGACGTTTATATGGGAGGGGTTCACTTTCTGGATTAAAAAACAATCCCCAGGGCCTGTAATGCCATAAGAATGGCTGGAGATTATCTGTTATATAATATCATGTGTGGCTGGATGGGAACAAATCAGGTTCACAAGCTTGGGGTGTTTTCCTGGTGGACACAAGCTCAGGAAATAGATGGACAACAATTTGTCCCATTCTGCAAGGAATTCATTTCCTGGGCTTACAGGCACTACACTCACCCTATTGAATCTCAGAAATTAAGGTAAGGAAAAGCAGAACTTAATGGTTATCTTAGAGGAATAAAGATCAAGGAACAGGTAATTTTAGCAACAAGCTTTGCAGTTAAAAACAAACAATGCTTTGAGTGGTGCAGTAGTTGGTGGAGCTGAGGGGCTTTGGGCTTTACTTCTTTACATCAGATTCCTGTAAACTGCTCCCCTTGGAATTCTCTGTGCTGCTCAGTTTGGGTGCAGAAAGACTCATAGCATACAGGCTGGATGAATTTAAGGGCTAAAGATGGAAAATGGACCAGCTCAGGCCCCACTTTGCTGGACATCATGTCCTGAGAACTGTGTGGTTTCGGTGGTGTAATGAGGGTTTTCTTCCTCTTGAAGTTGGACATGCTTAAACAAAACAACCTGAGAAATGAAGAGGAACTTAACAAATCAAAAGAGCTTCTGAATCTGGAGAACAAGAAAGTGGAAGAACTTAAAAAAGAATTGTAAGTATTTCAGTGTTGAATCTGTTAATTTTGGGGGTTACATTTACCTTTGATGGTTTTCAAAGTTGCCTCTCTGGTATCCTCACTACAAAGCAGATATTAGGTCAAAATTAAATAGCAGTTTGGCATGTGTAAAACTTGACATCAGAACGTTGCTCCTGAATTGCTGAAGGGAACTGAAGCAAATCCTTGGAGCACTGTTTGAAATAATTTGTTTGTTGGAGGTTTCTGCCACCTGGGGGCACGAGATGATGTAAAAATCTATATTATAAGAGAATTGTTTGATTTCATCACAAGTACACTCAGAGTGTTGTTTTAAGTGGCTTTGTTTATAGAACATTTGGTTCTACTTTTATTTTTCATTGATGGCTTTATGCAGTTTATTCTGTTGCCCCACTGTGCATTTGTTTCCTGACTGGTACAAACCAAATGCTATAGATAAAAATACATTTTATGTATTTTGCATATATATAAAAATACATCTTATGTATTTTTACTATATATAGATAAATACATATAATATGTATGATATCTATTAATATAAAATGTATGTAAATATATGTAAAACAGGAGCATTTCACAGCATTTCCACCTGGTGAGACCAGGTACAAGAAATGGCTGAAAAATCTGAGTGACAGGAGATGCTGAACTCAGAGTTAATTAGAATTGTGTCTAAATGTCTCCAATAACAGACCACAGATCCTTGTGTTTTGAAGTGTTTGATTAAGTTAATGATTTAAGGGTTCTTCTACCTCCCACCGTTATAAAAGCATTTTTACTGTTCCAGTCGGGATTTAGCTCTGTAATAGTGGCACAGGAGTACTGAGACCCCTTTTTATAAAAACAAAACAGCCATAAAAATATGAAATGAAGGGGATCTTTTGTACTTTTTGAAAGATGTCAAATCTGAAAACTCATGTTAGTCACTTGTGTCAGAGGCAGCATGTAAGATATTTGCAAAAATTTGTTGAAAATAAGCTTCTTTTAAGGAAAACACATTTAGTAGCAGCACAGGCTGATGAAAGCTGCAAAGCCTTTTTTCCCTTCAGTTTTTGTCTCATTTTTGGTTTAGTATCTGTTAAAGTAATGGAATAGATGAGAACCTTTTCCTGGTTTGCTTCCTGTGGTCCTGAGTTCCAAAATTCTTGAATGTTTGGATATCAGGGAGTAGTTAAATAGGTGGAACTGGAAGGGTTTTTCCTGTTCCCTTTTTTCTAGCTTTGTTTTCTTTTTTTTTTTTTTTTTTTTGCTTTTTAAGCAATTCTGCTATTTTACCTCTGGCTGCAAAATTCCCTTCTGTGAAAGCCCAGGCTGCAAACCTTGCCAAGACTTGTCAGTCCCTCCCCTGTGCTCCCAAACCCAAGCCTTGCTGGCCATGGGAACACGCAGAACTTGGAATCTGGACTTACCTCCCGTTTCTGAGACCCTGATACAGAGAGGAAAAGTGTTTTGTGCTGCTGCACCCGGGGTTAACCCGAGCCATGGGTTGTCCTGCTATCCCAGCTCCCTTCCACACGTGACCTGGATGTTTTTCCAAGCTGTGAAGCTGCCTCTCTCCCCCAGTTTTCCCTGCCTGTCCCGTTCCTATGGTAACGATGCTCTCTGTGTCCTCGCAGCGAGGAGCTCAAACTGGCAGCAGCTCACAAGTCCCAGCAGCTCGAGGCTCTGCAGGAGGAGAACGTGAGACTGGCTGAGGAGCTGGGCAGGAGCAGGGAGCAGGTCACGAGCCACCAGAAGGTGAGAGGGGCCGGAGCCTTCCCGGATCCAGGCGGGAAGAGCCGCGTGAGCTCTTGGTGCCGCAGGTCGGTGCCTGGAGGATGAGCCGTGCTGGGAATGGTTCAGATAAATGTGGAAGCCACCTGCACGGGGAGGTTGGAAGTGCAGCTGACAGAAGGTTATGTAACCCTGGAGGGATCCTTGGGAGGCTTGGGAATGAGCATAAATTAAACGTGCTTTAGCCAAGGGAATTAACAGGCGCTTGCTGTTTCTGTTGGGAGGGGAAATGGCCATTGACCAGCACTAAGGAAATGGGGCTGTTTAATTCTCTTATTCCTGCTCTCCCCACTAAAACAAGGAGTATTTAGGATGTATTTCAGAATAGTGTTTAAAGCTGCTTGGTTGGACTCTGTCTCTGAGAAGTGCTGTGCATGTGTCTGCTCAAACTTCACACCGTGCCTGGACTGTGCTGCAGCCGGGCAGGGGGTGCTGGGGAACTGCAATCCATGTAAATCCTTTTCTGGCAGCAGTTTATGGGGAGAAAAAGACTCTCTTAAATTTATATTTTTAGTTTTTAGCTATTATATGTTGAACATGTTGTTGGAATCTTAAAGTACAGGCTTAGTTACCCAGCTTGGATCACTGGTACTTGCCAAAAAAACCCCCAGATTTACAGGCACTAATGTGGTGGGTTTAATCCTTGTGCAGCAGTTCCAGTGACAGGCACACCTTGAAGGAATCTTTGGAAGATCTTGCCCAAAAGGAAGAACATGGAACATGGGGGTTTGTGAACTGCCTCTCTGAGACAGCAGAAAAAAGCCAAGAGATTGATTTTTCCCCAAGAGTCCTGGTTGGAAGTACTGAGGATCAGTGACTACAGATCTGGCGGGTTCCTAAATCCTTTGAGCTGCTGACAGGAGTAAAGCCCGGGCTCCTTGATCCTCAGGAGCTTATGGAGAGGATGAGCAGAGTCCCAGACACGTGGGCTCAGCACTGACTCATTCTGCATCTGAGTAGTGGGGCGTAAGAGAACGTCCTAAACAGCCCGTGGGAGCTGCTCCCCACTCCCACAGGCTTTCCTAAATTATTTCAGAATCTTTTGGTATTTTCAGGGAGAGTTGTAACTTGGAAAAGATTCGGCAGCACTGGTCACATCTCTGAGCATTTGGACACACGGAAAGCCCTGAGGGAAGGGACCCCTCTGCCCCAAAGCCATGGGCTGGCAGCTCAGTCTGGGACCTCCCTGCTTTCCCTGCCCTCCAGCATCCTGCTGTGTGCATCCTGCTGACTATGGATCTGTCAGCAGGGCCCCTTCTCTCACTGCCAGGACAGACAGCTGTAATGTGGGAAGCACAGGGATGAATCCAGCACTTTGCAAACTGGAATAGTGTCGGTCCAATTGCACCACAGCCTGCTCTGCCTGGGAGTAGATGGCTCCAAGATCTGGAAGATCTGCTGGAGCTTGGAGACATGGTTTCTTTGCCTTCATCTGTGAGGAAGCTGTAATCTGAATCTTGGGAACACAGGAATGCTGCCTGTTGCATTTCCTAGGTGTGCTGTTTGGGCTGTGGTGTCTTCAGGTCTGGTGAACTGCAGGGCCTCCCAAAAGCCTGGGAAAAGCCTTTGGTATCCCAGGTATCCCAACACCTGCTGTCACACCGTGCTCAGGCACAGTGGCCACAGGCTCTGGGCTCCCTGGGTTCAGGCTGGCTGTGGGGAGCAGGGAAAATGTTCCCATGAAATATCCTCCAGTGGATTTGGAGGAGGAGTGGCCGTGTGACAGTGATGGGTTGCACACAGCAGGATAACCCAAAATGAGGGCAGTGAGGAGGAAGCAGAACCAATCTTTGCTCAGGCTGTGCAGGGGCTGTGCAGGTGCCTGTAAAATGCATCAGAAAGGGGCAAACATGGGTTTGGGAATTTTGAGCCGTCTCTATGGAAACCACATAAATTCTGGCAAGTGTGTTGTCAACTGGGTTAGAGAATGTGTGGCTGCATCTGTGCAAAATTAATGAATCCTGTGGCATGAATGATTTATCTGGACATCTAAAGGTTAAAGTGGCTCCCACCAAAGAAGCTTTTCTGTAGTGATCCATAAATAATT
This sequence comes from Pachyramphus minor, assembly GCA_013397135.1. NCBI lineage: Eukaryota > Metazoa > Chordata > Aves > Passeriformes > Tyrannidae > Pachyramphus > Pachyramphus minor. Next base: position 689,235 of record VYXB01002857.1, on the reverse strand, counting down.
AGCTGACTGTAATTAGTTAAAGATTTGCATTCAGGCAGATACTGAGCTCAGGGAACTTTTCTGGCTTCAGATTATTTGTTGTGGCATTTTGAGAACCTCAGACCTGCCCAGGCATTTGAAGTTCATTGGAGAAAGTGCAGAAATACCCATTGGTTGTGAATGGTGTGCAGGGTCTGCTCTGAGGGGATGAGTGAGGGAGCAGATCCTGGCAAAGGCTGGAGACAGAAGGGGGTCCCTTCTCCCACAAGACTTGTGCCTCCACTCAACCAGGGGATTTGAAACTGCACAACTGCCCAAATCAACTGCTTTAGGAATTTTTTGTACTAAGTCTCTCAACACCCTTCTGGTAGTTCTTTGTCATATCAATAAAGTTGGGTGATTATACCCAGCAAAATGATCCCAGTTAGTCTCCAACCTGGAAGGTTTAAGAGCAAAACCTGGAAGGTTTAAGAGCACTGCAGCACAGGAGAGGAGAAGATAAGTTGTCAGAAAATGTGGAGGAGAGGGTTTCTCTCAGAGAGCTGCATTTAGCTGAGAGCTGGAGGCTGGAGACAACCTGCCTGCTCATGGGAACTTGTTTAACGCCTTCTGTGCCTGTGATCTGAATATCTGCAAAGTGCTGAAAGAACTCACTCAGTGAGACCAGGAGCTGTTGTCAGGGCTCTGAGGTTTCCATTATAAATGTATGTCTTGCTGACCTTGTGGATGAACCCTGAAAGCTTGTGAAATCCCACCAGAGACTGTTCTCAAGTCAAGGCTCAGGGACGTCTGCTACAGACAGTTCTCAGGGCTGACTTTGGCTACTGAGTGAGAATAAAGGAGGAGATGGTGAAAAATAATTATTTGGCTTGAAAAGCACCTAATTTCTTCAGTTCTTTCAGTGTTTCTGGGCAGTTTGGAACCCAGGAACCTGCAGCAACAGCATTTTCAGCTGAAGGCCTTGCTGGTTGTGAGGGCTGAAGAGTGGCCTTGCTGAGTTACAGGGCCAGGATATGGTAACAAACACCAACAGCTCTGGGGATCAATAATTTAGCTGTAAATAAAATAAGGGTGCAGTAACAAATACACATCAGAGGTACAATTATCCAGGTCAGGACAACAGCAAATCCAGGAATTCCCCAATACTGGCCAGGCACACAGAGGGTTCTCCTTGGCAGGGGGGGGGGAACCTGGAAATATCCTATAACACTGATCTCACACACTGGTCTGTGCACAGGCCATGGAAATATTTTATTGAATTGTTTTTATTTAACAGTATTAGCCCCTCACTGCCTGATACTCTTGGTCACTGAACAATTTCTGTTTGGGTGCATGTCTGTGCCTGTAGAAAATCTGTTACTTTGAGGATTTTTGGGCTCTGTAGCCTCTCCCATGTTTGTTTTATGATAATAATGTTGCTCTGATATGTTATACTAAGGAAACAATCCTTAGTGTATTAACTGGAGTCTGTTTGTACTTGTGTTTTAGCTGGAAGAGGAGAGATCAGTACTCAATAACCAGCTATTAGAGATGAAAAAGAGGTAAGTTGTTCCTCCTGGTGTGTGTTTAACACACAGTCCTACAGAAAATGTAACACAAAAACCAACAGCTGTTCTGTTCTGTGGTGTCCTGGTTAAAGTGCTGAGGTTGTCACACACACTGGGTTAGAGATGGAATTGTCCATGTTTCCTTTAGTTCCACACCTCCCCTCTGTGGTAGTTCTTACCTGCAGTGGCCAGTTCAGTGTTTGGTTTCAGTCTGCTCTGCACTGTTGGATTGTCCCCCAGTCTGATAAATGCTTGTTTTCAGCTCTGACACATCGAGTTCTAAAGGAATAATGGCAAAATACAGGGGTGCTGGTTAGAAGAAAAGGGGAAGAAGAAGGGAAAGCAGCAGTTACTCAGCACTGACTGGCTGCTCTCCTGATTTTGTGCAGTTCATTGTGGCAGAGGGTTATTGCAGTTCATTCAGCACTGCTTTTAAAGCCCAGGAGCTTTGTCCTGGGTGACTGGGGCATCCCTTTGCAAGCTGCTGTTCAGGGAACGCTCCCAAGTCACAAAACTGACTGTCCCTGCAGTGGCCAAGTGCCACAGTGTCCTGGGGAAAATGGGGGCTTTTCAGAAGTAGTTACATAAATCCTTAGAAACAACAGGGCTCCCCACGACACCTCGAGTGTTCCAGGAAAAACAAACTGTTACATTTCCTGGATTTGTAGTGGTCACAGCAAAGAACAGTGAGTGGTACTTGGGTATTTATGCACAGCCTTGGCTACTCAGTGCTATCACTCAGCCCTTCTTTATTCCCTAATTGTTCCTTGGGAGGTGGGTTGTGCTCTGTTGTATCTCCCCCTGTTCTGAAGGACTGCAGGCACAGGGGGTGTTTCCCAAGCTGATGCTTCCCCAGGGAATGTCAGAGTGGGATCATTTGTACCCCAGAGAGGCCAGTGAACAGCTGAACCTCCAGTTTTCACCAACCTGCTGAGCTGCATCACCAGCCTGTTACTGGACACATTCTAAAATGTGTTCTGAACAGTGTAACTGCTGCAAGTTACTTGAGAAAAGAGAGGACAGAGGGGGGACCAAGAATCCTTCAGTACTTTCCAGCACTTCTGTTTCACAGAGGACATTTTAAAAGACAAACTCTTTAGTAAGTTCTAAAAAGGAAGGTCTGTGGCTCTGATCTTCCTTCTCATTTTTTTTTACTCAACTGCCTGAAATAATCCAGACAGTTATGAAATAATTGAAGTGAATTTTACCTTCAGTAGGTTACACCGAGATGCCCAAGTTTGTGACATGGCTCAGCAGTGGTGAATAAACTGCAGTAAAGGGCAAAATGAGGAACAGGGGGAAATGAGGAACAGGAACAGCCTCTAAGTGCAGGCACTGGGGGTCAGAACATGCCAGCACATGGCATCAGTTGCTCACAAAAAAAGGCTGAATAAAGAGCTAATTAAATAAAAATAATGAAAAAACTCTCTAAATTCCCAGATTCCACTGAGGTTGGTGGCAAGGGGAGTGATAATTTCCTCCTTGTGTCTGAAGAATTTGAGGTGAACCAGAGCCATCTCTGTGTTCCAGTTAGGTCAAATCTCTAGTGGTGGTTTCCTCACCTTCCTTCCACCCCCAGGAATTCTCTTCCCCTATTTTGGCATCTCCTTGTATGGAACAGCCCAGCTGGGAGTGACAGGAATGTGGTGTTTGTGGCTCTGAGGGGGTTCTGTGTTACTCAGCTGTTGGGCTCACTGTGGGTTGATGTCTGACTGTCTTTGAGCTTCGCTATTTATCGATACTCATCTCATTCCTCTCTCTTCCCTTTCCTGCCCTTGCTTCCCTTGCTATATCTGTGTGTCTTTAATGGTAAGACTCAAGAAAGTCTATCCACGTTACAATAAATAATTTTATTTTTTTTTAAGTAAAGTTGTTGTACATATTTTGGCTGCCTTTGTCCCTTGGTGTCTTGCTTTTGTTTTGTAAAACACTCAGCTCTATATATATATATATATGTATTATGAAAAAAAAAAGTCTATATATTTTTTACCAAAACAAAGAAGCCCCAGGGTACAAATTTCGTTCTTCCTTACAGTATTTTGCATTTCTACTCCATGTTTCTAACATGTGGTTCTTGTTATCTTGCATTTTTAAAGCTTACCCAGTAGCACTTTAAGGTATTTGCTTCATTCTTAGAATTTCTTATTTTTGTAGTAAGGGAAGAATCTGGGTGACTTTTTTAATGTTTAAACAAAACAAAACCCTCTGCCCCATGACTTCCACACACTGCTCAGAACATGGTTTAACCTCCTCAAAAAAGTGCAGTTTTAAAATGGTACCTGCAATGAAGAAGTCATTTTTATTGGTTTTCTTTACCTCCCTGCTGGCAAGAGGATGGTTTGGACTGGAATTGGCAGGAAAAAAGTTTAAGTTCCCCAAATCATTTTTTTTTTCTAATAAAATAAAGTTTCCACAAGGTTTTCCTTGTGAGCTCACTTATTTCACCATCAGCATCTGCTCCTTACAGTCACTGTCTCTATGACTCCCACTGCAAGTGGTGCTTCCAGCATCGTGCACTTCCAGCACCAGCTGAGACTCTGGAAGTGGACTGTGCTCCACACTTGTGGATCACTGAGTAGTGCCAGGCACCTACTCTGGTTGTAGGCTCTCCAGTTCCAGCATTTTTGGGTTTCCCCCTGGAGCAGTGGAGCACTGTCCTGGAAAGGAAAAACCAAAGCTCCAGTACAGGGACCTTCTTCCCATCTTGTTTTTCTCCTCTCTCTTCTTCTCTTGTTCTTCTCCCCTTGTGTATTGGAGACTCCTGTATTGAGTTTGTAAACCTCTTTTCTCTGTCCTTCCCAACTGTTTGCCTTTCTCAGCCCCTCAGTGCTGTGGTGCTGAAGCCAAGCCCCATAAATGGCGAATGAACCATTTGTGCAAAGAGCTTCTGTTTGGTCCTGATCTCTCCATGAAGATCTGACCAAGTGCAAACATTGGCTAAATCACAGGCTCTTGAGCAGGAGCTGAGTCACTGGGCTTTCTGTCTGCCCTCCCACAGCTGTGTGTTCAGCACAGGGGAGCTCAGGAGAAGTCTTGGGGACAGCAGAGCTTGTGAGCAGCAACTCACAGATGTGCTTCCCAGATGTACTCACAGTTTACTTCCCAGTAAATCCTGGATTTGCAGCTCTGTGGCTTGGAGAGGACAGCTCTGCTCTGTCAGCAGCACCCCTGGCATTGGTGGCACATTGTTTGCCACAGCACCAGGTGCCTTTGATCCAGCCCAGCAAAGCCCTCCAAACCAGGGGTTAGGCTGGAGCATGTCTGGAATTCTGCTGAAGGACACGGACACGGCTGTCGCGCTTTAGTGCTTCGCTGACTCAGGGTTGGCAAAGGGGATTTGTTTCATGCCAGTGCCCTGTTGGGTTTTATTAATGGGATGATAACTTGAAGGCAAGATTGCTCAGTCTGCAAGTTGTTGTGTTTCTGCTTCTGTTGATTCTCACATTGCGAAAATACACCAAAACCAAAACAACCAGAACCAAATCAACCCTCTGGTTCCTGTTTGGTAGCTGCCTCAGCTTTTCTAAACCCCAGATTCTCCACTTGCTGCTTCCATTCCCGAGTACAATCTGAACAATGAAGGAATTGCATTGATTGTGCTCTCATTGTTGAATTCCCCTTTCCCTCGAGTGGGGGAGGTTTGTTGTGTTTCATGTCTGGGTATCGTGGCTCTCACTAACTGTAGATATTGTGGAGATGAAGACTTTGCCATTTGAACTTGATGGCTGTGCCCTGAGCATCCCCACACAGGATCCTGATCCCTGGGGCAGCCCTGGAGAGAGTGGTGTGGTTTGGGATCCCTGCACCTGCAGGAGCTTGGAGAGCTGGCAGCTGGCTGGGGCACTGCTGGCTGTGCTGGAAAGCAAGTTTCTCCTGGAGAAAAGTAAACTGAGTGTTTGAAGGAACATTTAGGAGGCTTTTTTAACCAAAACCTTTCAGCTTGTAAGAAGTTTTGTAGTGATACTCCTCACATCAGAGGACAGTTACTCATCCATGTGTATTGTGTCAGGAAGACGTGCACCAGTGTGGGGATGTCACAGCTGTGGTGCCTTGAGGCAGGAATTTTAGGCAGAACTCGTATCTCTATTAGATCCATGGAAAAGATTGGGAAAACTGGACAAATGTACACAGAAGGGGGTTGTGCCTGCTTTATAAAAATTTCTATTTAACCTTTATCCACAAAGTAAAACAAGTCCCATATGGTTTTGTGCTGAAACTGTTGTTGTTAAAGGCCCAGAAACTCTCCAAGTCCGTGTTGCAGGAAATAATGATGTCCGTGAAATTAGTGAGGACCAGCTGATATTTCCAGCCTCATCCATGCTTTGCATGACAACTTGTACGATGAGCTTTGCATGCCTGTTTTGTTGCTTGTTAATAATTTTCAAGAAGTAACAAAACTCTCAAGTCAGGTTTTGTGGAACATTGTGCAACATGTTTGTTTATCCTGTATCTCCCCAGTCTGTTAACTTGCTCCTTTAAATTCAAATGGATACGGTGCTATGCAGATTCTGGCATGTACTACCTAGGTAAAGTTTTTGCTTTGTTTCCACAGTTGTAACATCTGAAATGTTTATACATATTTAAAACCTTAGTCAAGCACAGAATTGTAATTTCTTTTTTTAAGAACTACTTCTTACAGTAGTTTAGTACTTGAAATTAAATAAAACTACTTTAGGCCACTACAGTTATCCATTCATTAGATGATTTCTGGTTGTATTTGGTTTTCTTTTAGAGAATCGACTTTAAAAAAAGAAATTGATGAAGAGAGAGCATCCTTGCAGAAATCCATCAATGTCACTAGTGCCTTGATCACACAAAAAGATGAGGAACTTGAAAAACTCAGACATGAGGTAAATGGGGAACAGTGAATGGTTCTTAATTTTGATTAAGTTACAGGCAGAGGCTTTGTGTGCTGTCTGATTGTTCTTCTTTAATGTGGCACAGTTAAACCTTAGCATTAAATGTTTGGATACCTGTGCTGACTTAGGTGACTCCTGGCACATATCTTTGGTGCTCCTCAGCCCTGGCTGTGAGGGATGTGGCCTTGGTGCTCTGCCTTTGTGCTGGAAGGCCCAAGCCCTCACATAACTCTTCCAGATCACGGTGCTCCGCGGAGAAAACGCCTCTGCAAAAACCCTCCAGTCAGTGGTGAAGTCCCTGGAGTCTGACAAGCTGAAACTTGAGGAAAAAGTGAAGAACTTGGAGCAAAAACTCAAGGAAAACAATGAGCAGCCTTTAACTGTAATGAGCCCCTCAGGTAAAGCAACACCTGCCCCACTGTCTGTGCCTTCAGCTGGAAGGTTGAGACCAGAGACTCTGACACTGTTTCAGTCTCTGCCTGAGCCACCCCAAGTGTCACATTACACCTGGTTTGTTTTTTTTTCTTTAAAGGGGACGCTGCTAATCTACTTCAGGAGGAAATTGCAAGAGAGAAGCAGGTACTGGATGTGGGCATGAGATGCTAAACCAGCAGTGGGGCCATAGGGGAGGGAAATACTTTTCCAAAGACAGTTCCTATCAGGTTTTGTCAGTCAGGGTTTTGGGCCTTCAGCTTCTGCAGTGACAGTAAATATTAAGAACAAAGGGATGAGTGGTACTGGAGAAACAGTTCAGATTACGGGAATGTGAGGAAGCAAGGAATCAAAGGGTGGCAAAGTGTGACCCATCAGTGAGGTACAGCCCAGCAGAGCACACTCACTGCTCCCGGCCTTTTTTCCAAGGGTCTTTTGGATGTGAATGAGGGAAAGGCCACCTAAATCTGGTGCTTGCTAAATTGGAGGATGGGCTTCCTGAGCTACTTCTAAGCTGCTGCACTTGAAAATGTTGGCCTTGGCTTGTTGCCAGCTGCAGAGGTTGACTCAGAACGAGGGTTGGCTGCAATGGCACGTGCTGGGACCAGGAGAAATGTGATTCAGAGTGGGACAGTCATAGTGACCACATGAAGTGCTGCTGTATCACAGGGGCCCATGCCAACAAATGCCTAGGAAAGATGATTAGAATAGAATCACCTTCTGCTCGTTATATGAGATCACCAGTGTCAGTCCCAGTGATTAAATGTCCTTCCTAGCTGTGCAGTGATAGGAGGTGTCATGAACATGCACTAACCACCAATCTTTCTGGTTTTTTGCCTCCCTGAATTCACCTGCTGATGGCGACCCTTCCTTGCACCAGGGCGAGGTTGGTTTCCACTTCTTGGCTTCCTTTATTTCATTCACTGATGATTTGCCAAGTGTTCCTTGGTTACATTCATTAGTGATGAGCTCTGGGCTGGGGCTGAGGGAGCCATTCCCCTGCTCCTCTGACTGTCCTTGTCCTTGGCTTTCCCAGATCGACTTCCTGAATTCAGTGATAGTGGATCTACAAAGGAGAAACGAAGAATTGAACTTGAAGATACAAAGAATGTGTGAAGCTGCTCTCAATGGCAATGACGAGGAGATAAATAACTATGACAGGTATAAATCCCAAGGGAAACCCGGGCTCATGTTTTGGGAACTGTTGGGAGCAGCGGGTCAGGAGCTGCACGATGCACCAGCCTCATCTCAGCCATGAGGAGGGACAGACAGAGATTTCTCTGGAGTTCAGTGGTTGAATCCATCCTTCTTTTTACACTGGGGTGTTCCTGGTGGTGCAGATGATTCCCTGTAGTTTTGGATCACAAACACTCACTCACTGTGACATGTTTGTTGTCAGGCTTGGTGGATCTGCCCTTCCCAAGTGCAGGAGGAGGGTCTTTGTTCTCAAGGGGCTGTAGTGTGTTAGGATGGGGAGAGAAATAGAGCTAAATAGAATAGTCCAGAGAAACAGAACTAAAAGCTATTTGATATATTGTGACTTCAGATCCCTTCAGGGAAAAGAGAAACTAATTTACATGTGTTTCTTTTGAATGTCTGTATTTGTGCAAATACTTGCAAAAAGAGCATGTTGTTTAGTAAATATTGCAGTGTAGGGGGCTGTGGGGACCCTGCAGGGTGGTGGAGGAGCTGAGATCTTCAGGAGAGGTTTGTGACTGCTGTTTGTTGAGCTCTGTGGCAGTACCTCAGTCTCAGGAATCACAGGAGCTCACAGTGCAGGGCAGGGCCACAGGCCTCGCTCCCGTGTGAAGGAACCGTGTCCCCCTGACCTGTGCTGCCCTTGCAGTGAGGAGGAGAGCCTGTCCAAGAAGAAACCGCGCCTGTTCTGTGACATCTGCGGCTGCTTCGACCTGCACGACACCGAGGACTGTCCGACACAGGCGCAGGCGCTGGAGGAGCCGCCGCACTCGGCTCACCACGGCAGCCGGCGGGAGGAGCGGCCCTACTGCGACACCTGCGAGATGTTCGGGCACTGGACGGCCGAGTGCAACGACGACGAGACCTTCTGATGGCAGGGGAGGGACCGGCCCTGTGCCCCCCACGGACCTTTTGAACCACCAGCAGCTGCGTGTGCTGAATGTCAGGGAAAGGGACAGCGGTTCTGCCCCTCCCGCTCCCCCTGCCCGTCCGCTCCACAGGCAGTGAACGGATAAATATTTTGCTCCTTCACTAATAAATAACCCTTGTCCCTTTTTAACAAACTTCAGTGGAAGGTAAATAAAAGATTTAACAAGTGACTTTATGCTGTTTTTTCCCAGGTTCTGGGTTTGTCCCGCCCTTAACAGGAAATGCCCTTGTGCTGTCACATCTGTTGATGGGAAAACATGTATAGGAATGAAGCACTAGAGTTATATTAAAGCTTATTTAAATACCTTAAAAATATGCTGTTAATTTTCATATTTGCACTAAACCATTCTAAGGCTGAATTTGTACATTTAGATTTTTAAGCTTTTTTTTTTTTGACACTGGACTGAGTTGAGAAATATTTCATCTTTATTTTCCTTTACTCCTTTGACTGCGATGTTGCTCGGTGCCGTGAGCTCTGAGTTGTGGTTTGGTGTGAAACATGGAAACCCGGTACAGGTAAGGAAGGAACGGAGCTGCTGGGGGGGTTTTGGAAACCCATATGCTGTGCACACCTGAAACAGTTTGTGGGACATCCCTGTTTTGCATTCTTTCAGCTTCTATATAGTGAGTGTGTGGTGTGTGTGTATATATGCATATATATATTAAAGTTATATTTTGGAAAAAAATGGTGTGTTTTCTTTCCTACATTTCTGTTCTGTTTGGAGTGTTAAGGGGTTCTATGTGGGGTCAGCCCCGTGCTGCACTGTAAATGACAGAATCAGTTAGGTTGGGAAAGACCTCCAAGATCATGGAGTCCAACCTGTGACCAATCCCCACCTTGTCACCCAGACCAGAGCACTGAGTGCCTCATCCAGCCTTTCCTTAAACACCTCCAGGAATGGTGACGCCACCACCTCCCTGGACAGCCCCTTCCAATACCTTATCACCCTTTCTGTAAAGAAATTCTTCCTGATGTCCAAAGTAAACCTGCCCTCGTGCAGTTTAAGACTATTTTCTCTCACCCTGTCCCTTGTGTCCCTTGTTCTCTGGAAGCAGAGCCCGACCCCGACCCGGCTCCTCCCCTCCTGTCAGGGAGTTGCAGAGCAAGGTCTCCCCTGAGCCTCCTTTTCTCCAGGGTGAGCCCCCCCAGGTCCCTCAGCCGCTCCTGCTGCTCCAGCCCCTTCCCCAGCCCCGTTCCCTTCTCTGGACTCGCTCCAGCCCCTCAGTGTCTGTCTTGAGGGCCCCAAGACCGGACACAGCGCTCGAGGTGTGGCCTCTCCAGTGGTGAGCACAGGGGGAGAATCCCCTCCCTGGTCCTTATGTCGCACTGTTGCTGACGCGGGACAGATTTAACTAAACATAAAGGGTGCTCTCGGCGTTGCTCCCTATGCTCCCCATGCTCCCCAGCGCTCCCGCTCCCCGCCCTCACAGCGGCGGGCGGGGCTGGGTCCCGGCGAGCCGGGATGGGGATGGATCGCGGACCCTGCTGTCCCCGGCTGACCCCGCTGTCCCTTCCCCAGGCCATCGTGTGGGACGAGTACCTGACCGGGCCCTTCGGGCTGATCGCGCAGTACTCGCTGCTCAAGGTAGGCGCCGGGAGGGTCGGGGGAGGCTCCCAGCCCTGCCCCGGCCGCCCTGCTCTCGGGTGACGCCCGTGCCCCCGCACAGGAGCATGAGGTGGAGAAGATGTTCACGCTCAAGCCGGGCCGGCTGCCCCCTGCCGACGTCAAGAACATCATCTTCTTCGTCAGGCCCAAGCTCGAGCTGATGGACATCATCACCGACAACGTGCTCAGGTACCGCGGGCGGGGGGGCGGCCAGGGGTCGGGTGTGGTCTGAACCACCGTGTGGTTTGTTACACCTGGGCAGGGAACGAGGAACCTCGTGCAGACACCAAACTGCAGCACAGCCTCTCAGGGGCTTGAGTGGGGTGCAAAACACACTGGGGAGAGAGAGGAACTTCCCTTTGGTTGCTATGCAGAGAATCTGTTCCTCCTTATAAGGATATATGTTCCTTCTAATTAGCTGGAATGAGTTGTGCTTGGATTGATGCTCCTTTTAGGAACTGCAGGACAACCAAGTCCCCTTGCCCTGGTGCCAGACCTGTGCCTGCACACGGCTGGGTTGTGCGTCCTGGACATTAACATGCAAAGCTGGGATTGGCAATAATAACCCAGTGCAATGCTCCTGTGTGGCTCTTCCAGGGAGGACAGAGGCCGCTCTCCCCAGAGGGATTTCCACATCCTGTTCGTGCCGCGCCGCAGCCTCCTGTGCGAGCAGTGGCTGAAGGAGCAGGGCGTGCTGGGCTCCTTCATCCACCGCGAGCAGTACAGCCTGGACCTCATCCCCTTCGATGGGGACCTGCTCTCCATGGAGTCAGAGAGCGCCTTCAAGGTGAGCAGTTTGAGGGAAAACCCTCTGTGGTTTTGGGTTGGCCGTTGGTGTCAGTGCAGTGGCTCTCAGAGGGTTTGTGGAAGACCTGCACAGTAGGGAGAGGCCTTGCAAAGCAAATGTAGCTTGATCCTGGGGCCTGAAGTGAGCCTGAACTTCCCTGTGTGTTTTCACACTAAACACTGAAGCAAGTCACTACACAGAGGTGCACCCAGTCTCTCCAGCTTTACCAGCTGCTGTTGTTATCACAAATGGGGCATTCCTGAGGCTCGGAGCACTCAGTTGTCAGGAGCCAGCACGGTTTGTGTCACTGCGCAGTCAGAGATTCATGTGCAGGTTCATCCTGCTCTGAGCTGCACTGAGCACTAACAGCTGGCACATCTGAGCTGTGTGTCCTGTCTTCCTAGAGTGCTGCATCTGGGGACAGGATGGTCTGAGAGTTTCTTTGGCCCTCTCTGCCATATGAACTGTAGCCCAGAGAACATGTCAGGGCTTGCAGCTACCGTGAGGTGTTGGATGCTCAGATTGGCCTAATTAGCAGGAGAGGCTCCTTGCAGTCACTTTCTGGCTCTCTTGCTCCATCAAACTGGGTTTGTGTGTGGAGTTTAGAAATACTGTAGTGTCTCGTCTGGTCACATGATTTGCTGTAGGAATGGCACAAATAATAAGGTCCATATTTGCCAACAGCCATAGGTTTTTCCCAGCCTGTGTCTCATCTGAACTGTTCACATGGAGCTCACTCTGCTGTGGAAGCAGCTGCATTGAATCAACACCTCCTGTCAGAATCCTTCTTGTTCTTTAGGAATGTTACCTGGAGAGTGACCAGACCAGTCTGTACCATGCAGCAAAGGGGCTGATGACACTGCAGGCTCTCTACGGAACCATCCCGCAGATTTTTGGCAAGGGTGACTGCGCTCGGGTGAGGATGAAAAAATGCATTTTGTTCTTTTGAACTGCCTTAAGGTTGTTTGATTAAATGCACTTCTGGTTTTTTTTAATCCAGCCACAACTCTCACTTGTTCTTTTCCTTCTCTCTGATCAACCTATGGTTTAATTGGTACCTTTTGTGGTGAGGGAGCAGGTTGAGGTGAAGGCAGTACTGTGGCCAGTCACTGTCTTGCCAAGCTGCAGAGAGCAGCAGAGAAGGACTTTGTTTTCTCTGTCTCATCCTGCCCTGTCCATCAGCCAGTCTGAACCTCCAGCCATTCTCTTCCTTTTTACCCAGGGCTGTGCCACGCTTGCACAAGCCCTGTGCTTGTAGGGCTCAGAGCCCAAACCCATCTGCTGTGGCCTGGACTATAACCAGACTGATGTGACTTGCTTTCAGCACGTGGCCAACATGATGATCAGGATGAAGCGTGAGTTCCCTGGGAGCCAGAACTCCATATTTCCTGTCTTTGATACCCTCTTGTTGCTGGACCGCAACGTCGACCTGCTGACGCCGCTGGCCACGCAGCTGACGTATGAGGGGCTGATAGATGAGATCTATGGCATCCAGAACAGTGAGTTTTGTGGGGAAGAGGGAGTTTCCTGTGCCCTGAGGGAGGTTTTTGCCCTGTGCTGGAGCTGGTTGCAGTGTGTCACAGTGGTTTCTGCTTCACTAAATGGGTGTGGGGTGAGAGCAACTCAGCTGAAGTGAGTGCATGGTTGGTTTAGTCCTAGGCTGGAGCCCATCAAGATCCACTCTGGTTCTTTTTGCCTGGGAAGGGGAGCTGAGCAGTGTGTGGTTATTGAATGGTCATATTTTGGATGCTGGCTGGGTGCAGACACAGAACACATGGTGTACAAGTAGAAATACTGTGTGGCTTCACCCTCCAGCTTGCCTGGATCATGTGTCACACTGAGGGGACAGGGACAGATTTTGCTGGCCATTCAGAGTGTACTCCTCCTCTTCAAGAGGTAGTAAGAAAACTCCAGAAAGGCATTTATGGGCTGTAAGTCCTCCTGCTGGACTGGACTGGCCGCAGGGCTCATCCAAGCCCCCCTGAAAACAGGGCAGCTGGCACTTGGGTTCTGATCACATGTGTTTGTGTAGGTCCCTGGGTGAGTACAGTGAGACTGTCCTTAATTAACACCCAAGCACTGAGGGGTCTGGCTGTTTATATTTGCTCTGCTGCTCAGAGCTGTTTCCAGCCCAGGGGACATGTTCCCACAGCCTGCTAATCTTAACTTCTGGTGGTGAAGTTCCAGTCCTTATAAGGGTAATTTCTCTGCATTTGGTAGCTTATGTGAAACTCCCTCCTGAGAAGTTTGCCCCGAAGAAGCAGGGGGAGGGTGGGAAGGATCTCCCCACGGAACCCAAGAAGCTGCAGCTGAACTCTGCAGAGGAGCTGTACGCCGAGATCCGTGACAAGAACTTCAATGCTGTGGGGTCAGTGCTCAGCAAGAAAGCCAAGATCATCTCAGCAGCCTTTGAGGTGAGGCCTGTATCCAGCAGTGCATCCCTTGGGTGTACTTGTCATCAGCTAAGTGACAGTCTGCCTTCAGCAGGGCAGTGACTGCTGCCACAGTGTAATGCCCCAGCCAGAGAAAAACCAGGTAGTCTTAAGAAGCCCCTCCAGTCTGTTCCCTGGCCCTGGGGTGACATCAGCTCCGCTTGGACTGGGAGGTGTTGGTCAAATTTCCTTTAAAGAATCCTGAGTAATGTGGGTCCTCCTCTTCATCCCACACCTCTGTTCTGGGGCTTTCCTTCTCCTCAGAGCTTCTGCCATGTGAACTCATAGTTTCCACAACAGGAGTTGCTTCCCTCAGTCTGCAGGACAGTCAGGTGCTGCTTCCCTCTGCAAGAGGGCAAAGTTCAGTTTTAGTGTCTTGTTCAATTCCACTTGCTGCTTTTGTTACCTGTTCACTGAAAGGTCCTTTTCCCCTTGTATTCACTGAGGATGCAGAGAAAAGGCTTTAAGCAATAAAACTCCGGAACAGCTTATTATGGCTGGCATAAAAAACAATAGGAATGTGGAAAAGACAGTTGCCTTGCAGAAGTTTTAACCTGTAAATTCATGCTCATGTGTCACCTTAGACAGAGCTGGAAAGTTGTGTGAGGCACGTTTGTGGTTTTTGTTTGAAAACATCCTGTTGATGATTCATAAAGAAACTGAGATCCCATATCTCGGCTTTCAGACTTCATGGGGATTCTTAAGAGAACTCATTATACTCTTTGATTGTATTTCCTTTATGGTTTTTTTAGTCCCTTCACCTCTGCCACATCTCAGATGATGTAGCTGTACCCTAGCTGAAATACTGAGTGCTCAGCCTCATCTCTTAGTACATGTTTGCTTCTGCAGTACCAGTGCTGGAGGAGCTAAAGCTGGATTATTCCTACTGGCTGTTAAAAAAAAGATAATTTTAACAAATTGTCAGTGGTAATAGGTGATAATGAAACAGCAGCATATTGGCAGCAGATGACTTCTTAAATTGCAAGCTCCATCATTATCACTGTCCTGCCTGCACTTGCCCATTTAAATCCTTCACATCTGAGTCAAAATAGTATTATTTTTATTCCAAGTTGCAGCAAGAGGCAAGTGGCCCAAATGCAGTGCAGACCTCTGGACTGCTCTGAGAGCTGAACTCTGCAGGGGCAGAGCTCAGCACAGGCTCTGAGCTGGGGCCACTGCTGCAGCCAGGTACAGGGGATGGCAGAGTCTGCCGGCCCAGCTCACAGCACCTTTCACTCCTGCTCCCAGGAGAAATGTCCTGTGGCTCTGACAGCAGACAGTTTCCTGGCAGCCAGCAAAGTAATTCCTCTTTGTGTGGAAAAGGCACTTTTCCCTGGTAGAGAAACAGAGGAGAGCAAATAGTGATGGCTGGAGTCAGACAAAGGTGAATAAAGCAGTTGGCAACATGGTTAATGGAAGACAACCAGTCTGATGATCCTGTTGTATTATGTCCTGCCTCTTCCAATGATCCAAGTGCTGTTACAGGTAATGCTGTGACTTCAGTGAAAGCGTTTAAAGTCTTTGGTCTAAAAGGTCCCATATCTAACTCCTGCAGTGAGTACAGTAAAACCATGATAAAATGACCTAATGAGTGTTACTGATGTGCACCAGGCCTAACCTCAGCGATGGGTTTCTGCAGGAGAGGCACCACGCGAAGACAGTGGGGGAGATCAAGCAGTTTGTGTCGCAGCTGCCCCACATGCAGGCGGCCAGGAGCTCACTGGCCAACCACACCTCCATCGCAGAGCTCATCAAGGACATCACCAGTGAGTATGTGCTCAGCAGTCCCTTGGGCTGCTTTAAATACAGCCAGAGGACAGATGACTTGATGGACATCTCTCAGCCTGGCAAAAACTGGCTTTGCTCCATCCAGTGCATCTCTGCTGAAAGGGTAAAAGTAGAACATGAGCTGACTGTTGCTGTTGTGTTGATTTTCATTCTCTTCCCGAAGCATCTGAAGATTTCTTTGATAATTTAACAGTGGAGCAAGAGTTCATGTCTGGAATAGACACGGACAAGGTAAGTAGATAATGACAATTAGTGACTCTTATGTCTTCAAAAAGTGGGGTTTTTTTCCATTTGGGTTTTTTTTGAGAGAGGATGTCTGGTGACATGCCTCGCTGAATTAGCTGTCCCTGCCCGGGATGCAGTTGTGCAGCCAGGAGGTCTGACCTGGGCAGGGGCACAGTGTGCTGTGAGGGGTTGGTGAAATGTTGAAGATGGTTAATCAGAATTGATAAGTGCATCAGGCAAAGTCTGGCTGCTAACTGTGGAACTGCCATCCTTCAGGGACAGCCCAGGTGGAACCTGGGTCACTGTTTTGCAGACAGTTCTGGAGAACAGCTGGACCTTCTTTCTTGCCATTTTGGAGACACTAAGGAAACTAGATCTTTCTTTCCAGGGCTTCTGGGCACTTTTAGTGGTTCTTTAAATAACAGTTTGTGTATTTTATTTAACAGGTTAACAATTATATTGAAGACTGCATAGCTCAAAAACATCCATTAATCAAGATCCTGCGTCTCGTTTGCTTGCAATCCGTGTGCAACAGCGGGCTGAAGCAGAAGGTTCTGGACCATTACAAGAGAGAGATTCTCCAGGTTGGGCTCTAACTTTTGGATCAATAAATTCCTGAGAAAATCCATATCAAATTCCCAGCTCTACAACCTTGCATTCTAGGCAGACACATCTTAAACCAGGGTAGTGTTGAGTTCCAGTGTGCACAGAGGGAACATAGAGAGTCAGTCTGGGCTGACAGCAGTGACTGGGGGCTGTGCTTGTGTGTGTTACAACATGTAGATACAGAGGTTTATATCACTGCTCTTTTTACTGTTATGTTTTAAACACTCTAAATGAGATACACTCTAGAGAGATCTTAACCAAAAAGCTTTTTTAACAAAACACACCTTTTTTAAATTAATATATTTGCTTTTTTTTTTTTAACACTCTGGTCATGGGTTACTGACATGGTATTAAAGGTGATTTCTTCATATTGCAGACTTATGGCTATGAACATATATTGACCTTAAACAACCTGGAAAAAGCTGGACTGCTGAAACCTCAGACAAGTGGCAGGAATAACTACCCCACGATCAGGAAAACCCTGCGGCTGTGGATGGATGATGTTAATGAGCAGGTAAAACCAGCAGTGAGTGCCCCATACAACCACAGAACTATGTGCAGCAGGAACACCCTTTTTTTTTTTTTTTTCATGTAATTTATTTCTGTGGGGCTGTTTTGCAGGGTGAGGTGGCTCTGACCTGCTGCCCCCCTGTGCTCTCTCCTGCAGAACCCCAACGACATCTCGTACGTGTACAGCGGCTACGCCCCGCTGAGCGTGCGCCTTGCGCAGCTCCTGGCCCGCCCCGGCTGGAGGAGCATCGAGGAGGTGCTGAAGATGCTGCCAGGGCCCCACTTTGAGGAGAGGCAGCAGTTACCCACTGGCCTTCAGAAAAAGCGTAAGTTTTGCCTTGTTTTCCCATGTTTTAAACAGAAATGTGTCTCTGTTAGGCTGGAATGAGGCAAACTGAAATCTGGCTGGCAGAGTCCAGGCCTCTGGCTCATCTCCCTGTCCCACTGCGGCATTAGGTCTGACTAACCATCCTTTGACAAGTTTACCCATCAAAGTACTAAAATAAACTCCAACCTCTGATTTTAGAATGTAAAATTACTTTACAAAGAATGTCAGCTTCACTTTCCCAGCATTAAAACTGGTCAGGCAGAAGCACATGTATAAAGAGACTCCAGAGCGGGAGCAGAGTCTGGATTCACCCAATAAATTTACCCCCTAATTCAGCTGCTCTCTGTAGTTTAATTTTAAGTCATTTGAGTTTGACTGACAGTTGATGCACAGGAGATGTAAAACTCAAACCTGCCCCTTTCCCTGGCTCCCCAGGTCAGCACGGGGAGAACAGGGTCACTCTGGTGTTCTTCCTGGGAGGGGTGACATACGCGGAGATCGCTGCGCTGAGGTTCCTGTCTCAGATGGAAGATGGAGGCACAGAGTATGTCATTGCCACTACAAAACTCATCAATGGAACCACCTGGATCAAATCCTTGATGGAAAAACTGGAACCTGCCCCTTTCTAGGGTGTGGTGAGAGACAGTACAGCAAGAGGCCCTGTGTGACACAGGCACGTCTGGTTCCGGCTCTGCTGCTTGAACACTGGAGAGACAGGACAGTGAAAGGAGCTCTCCCGAGACCAGCTCATGATCCAGTGGCCCTCATCCCTTCTGCACTTGTGTTCCAGCTGTTTGTGGAACTCCCTATTAGACAAGCAGTGTTGGAAGGGTGGAATAAACCATGGGAGAGAATGAAAAATCCCTGCTCATGGTGTGACCTGGCAGGCAGGTGCTGGGGGAGTGGGGATGTGCCCTGGTCCTTCTCTTTGGCAAATGGCTGCTTTTTTTTTTTCTTTCAGTTTAGTTTTAGTGGAGATGGAGGCAGGATGTTTTCTGTTCCTGATTTCATACCATTATTCCCAGTCTGTATCTCTCTGGTGCTTGGTACATTCCATGGATGCACTGGATGTGTTTGTCAGAGATCTGTGCCTCTGATCCTTGAGCCTTTTACTTCCCTTGCTCCTTGAAGGGATCATTGTGAGGTGCCTTGTTTGTCCCAGGTACTCCCACCTGAGTGTGGAAAGCTACTCCAGAGTATGAATTACATAGTGTGTCAGGAGCTGATGGTTGAAGACACACAGACACTCCCTGGTTGGGACTTGGGCCAAAACCAGCACCAACAGGGACCCAGTAAACAGCAGGTCTAAAAGAGACACTTTTTTCACCTCCCTGCTGAGGTTATAAACTGTGGTACTCGCTGTCACAAGGTGTTGTAGAGCTCAAACTTATAAAATGGAATTTTCCATGGGCTTGGTGGCTGGGCCCTTGGTGTTGCTGAGCCAGTGTGTGCAAGAGGCAGCTTCCAGAGGCTGGGAGGGCAGGGCAGGGGTGTTGTTGGTGCCTGGTGGGCACAGTCACTGTACCCACAGGCTTTAACAGCTCCCACTGGGGACTCCTAAATATAGACAGCTAAAAAAAAACCCTCACAAATCACTTGCTTACCAAATGTCTCTGCTTTTAGTTATCCTACATAATATGGCCCAATAAACCCTTAATTTTTCCAAGTTGTCACAGTTGTGACTGTGAGTTTTGGCCTGTTGATTTATTTTCTGAGTTCTGCCAAATGAAGCCCTTTCATGGGCCCCCTCTGTCTGCTTAACTCCAGTTATTAGAATAAAATAAAGAGATATTTGATCTTTTTTTGGAAGAGTCTGCACTCTCTGGAATACAAAAATAAAGAAAACAAAACCCTACACTGTGGTAGCTGTGTTCTGCCCCTGCCCCAAGATAACTGAACTACTTAAACCAAATCTTTTAATATCTGAATGTTTTTTCTTTAAAGTCATTCAAAATTTCTGTTCTGCCTCCCAACATACTACATCAGAAATATCTGTGGTATTTCTTGACTTTTAAAGAAAAATATAATTTCAGTCTTTGGAGAGTTTTTACTGGAGGTGGGTAGGCAACATGCGGATTAAAAAAACAAACAAAAAGATACAACTTTGACAGTGATGCAAGGAACAAGCATGGATTGTCTTGCTCCACATTATTTTTATAGTTCCATTTAGAGTAGCTGATTTCAGAGTATTTAAAAAGAAAATTGAATTAGCTTTGGATCAGAAATTAGATGTTACTGTGCAGAGGAAAACAAGAAACAATGTGACTCAGTGCAGTCCTTGCAGTGTCCTCAGCCTGGCCTGGGAGGGTCTTTGTACTGTGGAAATTTCCAGATTTTTTTTTTTTTAATTTATTTTTAAATCTTAAAAAGTGAAACAATCCTGAGGAAATGTCTAGCCCTGATCAGGCTGGTTTGTGAACTAAAGTCATCCTGGGTAAGAGCTGCACCACAGGTGAATAAAGGAAACCATGCAAAGCCCCAGTTCCCCAGCTGACTTAACTTTCCACCTGGACCAGCACAACATGTTTGTTAGTAACACTAGAGGCAAAACCCCAAACACTTGGTAAACTCTTAATTTATCACCAACACTGCTGGCCTATTTTTTTGCAGACCTGCCCCAGCACTGAGCTGTGTGGCCACTCCACCTAGAGAAAGTCGCTTCCTGGAACTGTTCAACAACAAAAAAATAAAAGCCATCCTGACATTGATAATTCCCTGGAGAAGCAATTACTACTTAACAGGCTTCCTGAGCAGCTGATTATGTTCTGCTTCTGTCCAAGGCCCTGCTGACCATGTGGATAATAATTTGATAACAAGGGAGCCTAATTAAATTAAGGGGCCATTTTCTACATCATAATACATTTGTAGGCAAGAGATTTGATCTGCAGAACATGATCTCCCTTCTCTCTGCTGTCTGCGTTACAAGCAAAAAAAAAAAACCCAACCATTACCCCCAAACACTTTCACTTTTCATACAGCATTATTGGAGTTTTGCTAAAAATATCCTGGCTCCCTACTCCCCTCACTGCAAAGGGGCTGCAGTGCTCATGCTCTGAGAGGTCAGGGTGACACCCTGGGAGGGCAAGGGACACCAGAGGAGTGACCTGGTGACAGTGCAGGCATTAGGCTGCCTTCAGCCCAGTCTTTTGGTGAAAGAGCCAGGCTCAGTCTGCACAGTGCCACCCTTGGGACCAGCCCCAGCTGTGTGAGCATCCTCCCCAAGGGGCCCACAGAGCACAAGGCTCTCAGGGGACAGAGCAAGAGACGCAGCAGTCTCACAGATAACAGAGCAAAAAGTGTAAGATGACATTTTGCTGGAGGAAAAAAAAAAAACCCACTAAACCAATGCTGGTTTTGACCTGGTAACACCAAGCCCTGGTGCTTAAACCCAGGAAATGCTGTTGGCAGCAGCCCCCTGGGGAAGGGGAGCTGTTTGGCTGCTCCGAGCACGACGCGCTGTGTCGTATCATAACCGCCCTGACCACACCTAGTGAGTGCACCAGTCCTGCACACACACCCCGGTATTCCCAGCTCCAGAGCAGATCACAGCGGGATCAGCCCACAGCACAAACCCCCTGGAAGCCAGAAATCCAAGGGACAGCTGCAGAACAAAAGTAGAGAGAAACAGGACCTTGACGCGTTAGAGCCTGGGTAAGCAGTTCATTTCTTTATCAGTATCTCTCCAGGTAACCAGAAATCTCGTAAAGCCCACGGATAGAAAACACCTTTAACAACGGGGAAAACACAGCTGGTTTAAAAATTAAATAATTCCTATAGTATATACATGTGCCTGAGCTTAGAATGAAACAACTGAACTCTTTAACAACAGCAAAAAGTGAACTCTTTATCAGAAGACCTCTTTAAAAAAATATTTTAAGTGACAGGATGAGAATTCAGTTTACTTTGGCTGGCTTTAGACAGCTTAGAAGGGAAATAGTCCTTTTGGGTTTGCTTTATCTTAAGTCTCATTTTAAACTCCCTTTATGTGCTTGACCAAGAGCATAGATCTTTTTCATCAGGCACAGCTGTGATCAAAATTTAAAAGAACATGTAAATTGGAGAGATGATAGAATTTTTTAGGTGGGTCTTCACAGCTTTAAGGAGCCAACAACTTTTGTGAAAGAGTTTAGATTTAATTTTAAACTAACAAGCAATCACTTCCAAAGCAAGTGTAAGGATGACTTTAAAATAAAGCTAGAAGATGAATTCTAAAGCATTTTACCCCATGTTTCCCATTTAAAGGTTATTTTTAACGCGAGATATAAATATTTGCCTGTTCAAACTAGTATTTAAGCCTCAGTTTTCGTCATTCTTAAACAAAAGGCTCAGTTTGTGCCAGTATTTCCATTAGATGCAATTATAGCATTAAATATTAATGGTGACTTCCTTGGAGGAATTGACCACTTTGATCAGAACACGCTGTTGGTAATGCACCATCAGTGGCCACTCTGATCCTGAAGCTTCCTGCACACCCAGCCACTGCCACAGGGGAAAGATTCCAGGAGCCAGTTGGACTCTGTAAGAGCCTCTGGCCTCACCCACACAGCCGTGCACACTGCCTGTGTCTGTATTTCCATCTGCTTCGTTAACAGTCCTGACTGGGAGACTTTGATCAGGTTCCAAACTCTCCTTCAACACTGGGAGGACTCTGAACAGGCACACAAGTCCCACCCGACACTAACAACATTTCAGGTGGGCATCAGCCCTCCTGATCACAGGGTTTCTCCCCACTGCAGAGCCACTGGGGAGCAACTGTGAATTACAGTCTTTCTGCTCGGGAAGACTTACCCTGTCCCTGTGCTTACAGGCCGGGGAGGAGCAGGAGCATCCAACCCCAGGGATCCTACCTGCCAGAGAGCGCGATGCCGGAGTCCTTCGCCATCCACGTCCTCAAGGTGCTGAGGGAGCTGCTGGCCTTCGTGCTGTTCAGCTACACGGTGCTGCTCGGGGCACTGCTCCTCGCTGGCTGGACCACCTACTTCTTGGTGCTCAAATGAGGGCTCTGCTTCTGCTCTTGCTCCTGCTGCTGCAGCCACAGGCTTTCCAGAGGCAACCAGCTCCGCAGCGCCCAGCACACAGGATGGACGGCCCTTCCCCCTGCGCCAAACATGCAAGTGTTTTGTGTCCTTACTGCCTCACCACAACCTTATTTTCTTATGTAAAAACAATAAAGGTTAAAAGAAAAGGTATCCACCTACATGCATTTTGCTGATCTTTTGTGGTTCTTGCAGGTCCTTTGTGTCTCTCTGGATATTTGCTTCTGTTCCCTGAAATGTTTAAAAGCCTCCCAGCAGTTTTCTCCTGAGGCTCCCACCCTGCCTAAAGAGGGACAGGAGCAACGTAACACAATTCCAACACAACCAATATCTCAATAAACAAGTCCTGCCTTGTCCAACTCTGCCTCATTAAGGGTGTGAAGCCAGAGAGACAGAGATTACTTGTCGTTTTATTTAGAAGTCCTGGAAAAGACGTTTCAAACCAGTACAAGGTTTCCCTCTCCCTACTGTTTTGTGAGGTACGGAGGCAAGGAAAGGGCAAACAAAGGAATTAATGTTCATGGCCTACAAGTTACGTAGTTCTCCTATTAATTAGTATTCTATCTTCTCTTGGTTAATGATTCTCTTATTTCTCATGTGAATCAGTGCCATGCTCAGTCTTTCTCTTATTTTGGGTCTGGGGGTTTCTTGGGTCAGTCAGAATCACCTTCTACCCTGTTGGGGCCAATTTCAGCCCACTTGCTGAGGTGGGTTTATTAGTTTCTTCCTTCTTTTGAAGGTTCTGCCCCATGTCCTTGTTTCCACTATCAGTGGAAATCCTTCTCCCCACGCTTTGTTAACCTGCCCTGGGTCTGAGATCACTGAAACACGTCCAGCCTGGAACCTTAACAAGGCAATTCTACCCACAAGTAATTTGTTTTTCTAACACCTGGACACCACTTAGAGCTTGCGTGCTGCTCTCTGTCTCACAGATTAAATCTCCCTTCTTGCTTAAGAGAGTTGAAGGTTTGACATCTGGGATCTTAAATTTCTGGTTCTTCAAAGACATGTTGGAGTAACCAGAAGACACAAAGGGGATTCAAAAGGACATTACAGCCTGAGAGCTGGAGGTTCTCTGAGGAAGAATGATAAGAGGACCAAAGAATGCTGACCAAAACAGCCAATAAAGAATGGAACACTAATTAAATGAAGAGAACGGTGTGGGATCAAAAATTAAAATGTTAAAGTGTATAAATACGTGAAAAAACTTAAAGGGGACGTATGTGGAATGGCTCGCTAAGCATCTCCGGCCAGAATAAAGCAATGCCTGGCTCACTAACACTTCAGAAGGAGGTGCTGGGCGGCTCCCGGTGGCTCCTCCGTCCCTCCCTCCCGCCGCCTCCCTCACGGCCCCGCACGCGCCGCTCCCGCCCCCGCCCCGCCGGGCCCCGCCCCGGTGACGTCACTGCGCCGCGCGGCCCAAGATGGCGGCGGGCGGGAGGTGGCTGCGGAGCTGCTGCTCCATCCTCAGGTACCGCGGCGGGGCCGGGGCGGGGGGACGGGCTGCGGCAGCGCCCGCAGCGCGAGATGTGCTGCCCGCACAGCGCGCAAAGGGAGGAAAACCGACCGGTCGGTTTTCAGGAAGATTTCTGCATAATAAAGAACTCCTCGTTACTTCCGTGCTTTTCTTTCTCTGCATGGGATGTAAATAAAACTGGCCGCGGGAGGCCCGAGTGTCGCTGGACTGTACCGTATTCCCTGTCACATTTCTCACCTGCATGTACCGAACACCACTTTCAAGCATGTTTTTTAACCTGATTTTCAGTATTACTGACTACCAGCAGTGTGCTCATACCAGATAAGATTTTCTCTCTTAATAATGCACTTATTGTGTTTATTTTCTTGCACTTAAGTAACAATAATTCAGTAACAATAATTAAGTAACCGTACAAAATTTGAAACAAGCTTACCCACTTACTGTTGACGCAGCTCCACTCCAGAAGCCTGGTATGGACGAGTTCCGCTAGAACAGCTCCTAGGGGTTGTTCTCCTCTTAGATCCCTGTTCCCCAGCGGACAGAGGTTATTTCTTGTGCTGAGCTTTTCCCCTTGCATTTCCAGGCACGCTTTCCCAGTCCTGGCCGGTGTGAGGAGACGAGGCCTCTCTGGTCCCAGCGGCCGGTGGCACCAGGCCCTGGGGCTGGGGGTGGCCCTGTGTGCTGTCCCCGTCGTGCAGGTAATGTGGGAGGGGGGGCACCTTCTCCTTGGGAGCAGTTTAATGTCCAAAAACACTCGTTTAATCTTGTACAGACCCATTCTCGCCCTGGAATTGTATCCTCTGTGAGCGCCAGGATATAAAGATCATGGAAATGCCTTGTGTTGCAGCAGGGATCAGTGTCGCTCAGTAATGATGCCCTGATCAGGAGAGCTGTGTCCCTGGTGACAGACAGCACGGCCACCCTGCTGTCCCAGACCACCTACGCGCTCATCGAGGCACTCACAGAGTACACAAAGGTGAGCTGAGAGAGCACACACCTGACTTTGGGGTTAAATTGGTAGAATCATAGAATGGTTTGGGTTGGAAGGGACCTTAAAGATTGTCCTGTCCCACCCTCTGCCATGGGCAGGGACACCTCCCACTATCCCAGGTTGCTCCAAGCCCTGTCCAACCTGGCCTTGGACACTTCCAGGGATGGGGCAGCCACAGCTTCTCGGGGCAACCTGTGCCAGGGCCTCACCACCCTCGGGGAAGAATTTTTTTCAATATCCAACCTAACCCTGCCCTCTGTCAGTTTGAATCCATTCCCCTGGTCCTGTCACTCCATGCTCATGTAAAAAGTCCCTCTTTTACTTAAGCCAAAATGACCCTGGAACTCAGAACTGGGACTGAAGAAACCCATAACAGTTATTTCTATTACCTGTGTACTGAGTTCTCTATTCCTTGGTATTTTATTTCCCTTCTCTGCCTTTCTAAGGCCACGAACTGAGCTTCATCAGAAGAATGGTGTGAGCCATATTTAAGCCTGAAACAACAAGATGTGGTTTTAATTTTACAAATAAAGTGCCAATTTGAGTAAAGTATTTGCATTCCAGTTTATGCCCTTCTTAGTACAGCAAGTACATGAAGAGTAATTTTTTGAGACAGCATCAGAGCTGTGCAGACTGTGTGAAATGATTCCTCTGCAGGCAGTTTATACCCTGGTGTCTCTCTACAAGCAATACTCAAATCTTCTTGGGAAGATGAACTCAGAGGAGGTGGATGCAGTGTGGCAGGTGGTCATAGGAGCCAGAGTTGATGTGAGTGGCTGCCTCCCTTCCCTCACCCTGTGCCTCTGAAAACCCTGCTCAGAACATTCTCACTTGCTCACCTTTTCACAGGAGTGGGAGAGCACTTGGGGGCTGTTTCACACCTCGTGAAATAACACCTTGTTTTCCTCCCAGGTGAAGACAAAGCAGCAGGAATACCTGAGGCTGGAGTCCAGCTGGATGACGGCGCTGCGCCTGTCGGAGATGGCAGCAGAGGCTGCCTATCAGTCAGGTGAGCCCTGACACTGACACTGCCTTTCCCCTTGTCCCTTATCCAGTGAGAACAGAATTGAGACACACAGAATATTCGTTCAGTTGACTTACCAATCCACAGCCCCTGCCTGGTTTTTAGAGGGGCTGAGAACTTACATTCTTTTTTTGGCTGTGAGTCTGTAGGAGCATTCTGAGAACCAGGCTTGGAAACTTCACATGTGGTTTAGGTGAAGACCAAATGTGACCAAAAGTATTTGAGGGAAGAGTTTAGTCATTTTTAAATGCACGTTCAAACACAGTTGTGTGAGCCACAGAAATAAGGCTGACTAGGGGTCCAGCAGGGCTTTCTAGCTGAATTCAGTTGTATTAAAGAAAGAAAAGATACTAATTTTGGTCTTTTCTCTGTGTAGAGATTTGATAGCTCTGAGATTGATTTATGGGCTGGTTTATGGTAAACTGGCAAAGTTACTGGAGTGGAGAAAGGGAGGAAAGCAGTGAATATGCAGGGACACCCTGACTTTGGAAGTGCCTGAAAAAGACACAGAATCTGTAGGAGAATGGAAGGAGAAGGGATT
The DNA here is from genome assembly GCA_013397135.1 of Pachyramphus minor. Taxonomy (NCBI): domain Eukaryota; kingdom Metazoa; phylum Chordata; class Aves; order Passeriformes; family Tyrannidae; genus Pachyramphus; species Pachyramphus minor. Next base: position 662,939 of record VYXB01002857.1, on the reverse strand, counting down.
CCAAGGTCAACAGTGCCACAGGAATTCCTGCTGCTCTAGGTGCCAGGACAGGACAAGGACTGAAAGGTCGTGGCACACAAGGACTGGGCTGGGCTTAGTTCTCAAACCCACTGGCACAACCTGATCACTCTGATCCAGTCCCAGCTGTATTATCCCAGTGGGGTGGGGGGAATTCAAGGGAGCAGTGAAATCTCAAAGCAGACCAATTAGCAGTAAATGCATTGCGCATTCATACATCCCAAGAGCCACCCAAACACAGCAAAGCAGATGCTAATTACAGTCACTTCCTTAACTGAAGGTTTGCCCAGTGCCCCTCTAACCCAGTATTTCAATTCTTACCCCCAGGAGCAGACCAGGCCTCGGTGACAGCCCGCAGCCACATCCAGCTCGTGAAGTCACAGGTACAGGAAGTGAGGCAGCTGTCCCAGAAAGCAGAGACCAAATTAGCTGAAGCTCAAACAGAGGAGCTCATAAAAGCTCAAGGAGAGGAATCTTCGTTGCCACAGGGTATTTTAGGAAATATAGATGCAGGTGATGACCCTTACCTTCGGGAGGACTGAACAGAACTGAACTGTAGCATATCTGGGAGTCAATCACAAATTGAACAGTCCCAGACTTTTGTGTGGGATAGTCTAAAACTGCTGAAATAAGCCCATGATTCCTTTTTTCCCCAAGCAGAATTGCTGTAGAAATCAAGTCACTTCCAGGTATTTGGAAAGCCTCCATTTTGTTTGTAACCTACCTTGTTTGTAATACTTTTTTGGATTCATTTATTTAAACGTTTATCTATGCAAATGTGAAGACTGCTATCAAGGACAGCCTGGTGTTAATTGTGTCTCTGCTGGGAAGTTTGATGTGTTTGTGGGAGCTCATTAGGGATCAGCCAAAGAAGTGTATTGAAAGAACCTTGTTTTTAACCTGTGAAGTAAATGATGTGTGTGAGGAGATGCCTTTATTAAACTGTGCAAAAGCATCTCACTGTGAGCGTGCCCATCTGGGTGAGAGATTAAGCCCTGTTTAACGTCCAAGTTGACAGCTGCACCAAATTCCACAGAGCTGCAGTTGGGGGAAATATTTGCTGTAGAGCTGAGAACTTTCCATGGAGTCATTCAGGCTCTCGGGGAAGTGTTGCAGTTCAGCACAGCATCCTCTGTCACCAAAGAGTCACCACACCTCAGGAGGTTCCCCCGGAAGCAAAAGGAGGTTTGATTTTCAAGATAATGTGGTTATAAAAAAAATTATTTTGGCAGCTGCTGTGGACTTCTTTACAAGGCAGTGAGCAAAAGTTTTACCTATTTGAATGCTTCTGAGCACAAACTTCAGGAAATAATCTGAATTCTCTCTTTTGCAAGCTTAGTGTTTCACTGCAGGTTTCAAAACCACAGGTGTCTTTCACTGTGCTCATTTTCTAACTTCACAGCTAATGTGAAATTGCTTTTGTAGAACAGCATCCACTAGAACTTTATCACTGCTGACTGGAATCAGTTTTTGCAAGAAAACACACATTATTCACAGGTTTTTCACAACAAATTACCAATCTGATGCACTGCATCTGTGTTGAGGTGGTTGTTACTAAATTGAGGAGGAATTTTCTGTCTCATTTTGCCTGCCTTTGGAACAAGTGCAATCTGAGCTGCACAGCATTGTACATTTATAGATTAAGTAGTAAAAGAATTAATAAACCACCTTTCCTTGCTCCTCACTGGGTGCTGCTGTACCCAGGGAGGATGGCACATTCTGGAATTCAGCTTACAGGGAGCTGCCAGTGTCTGCTGTGCCAGGAGGCCCCAAACTCAGCTTTGGGTGGGAGCATTAGGAAAAAAAAACACTATGAGGAGAGAATTACTTGAGCAGTGGCACAGCCAAGGCCTCAGGAAACAAATGGACCCTTGGGTCAGCTCTAACCACACCTGCTCTCATTTGGTACCTGCTGCAGCTGGAGAACATCTGCCAAGCCCCTTACCCAAGTGCACACACAAGTTCTGTCCTTTCAGGGCACCACAGTAATTCCACTCTGATGTTTGCATCCCAGAGGCTTAAGGCAGATGAGCACTGCCAGGTGCCTGCAAAGCTTGGAAACTCCCTCTTCCCCTTTTTTTTTCAGAGCCTGCTCCCAGCCCTGTTGTCACCCCACTTCCCTTTTCACTGCGTGCCCTGCACTTCCTGAGAGCTGTTCCCATACACATCCAACCTGACAGGAACCAACCAGGCAGCCAAAGTGGGAGTGAGGAGCATGACTGGCTCCACATCACCTCCAAAACAGGCCAGAAGGGAGTCCCTCACCCTTTATTAGGAAGAGAGATCTGCCAGCTGGGGATTAGCCCATACACCTAAACCCACAACAGACATGACATCACGCTCTGTGTTCCTGAGTTTGCACTGGGAATCATTGAGTGGATAAGGAAAATGCTGGCACAGCAGCTCCCGGGGCACCACAGTACCCACCCTGTCCAGCCTCTTCTCCAGGACAAGCAGCACTGCCCAGAGAATTGTGCCCAGAAACTGGGGTTTGCTGCTGATGCTTGGCCTTGTTTTTGAAGCCAACACACCTGAAACTACATACAGGGAGTTTCTCATCTACAGGTAATTAATCCTTCATTAGGGCTGCAGCCAGAAGACACAATAACAATTTGCACAGGACCACACTGAGGATGGGCACTCGCCCCTCACCAAAGCAACTCTGAGACAAACCCTGGCACAAGAACAGCTCATGTGAGAGTGGCACCTTCTGCACCTTCTGGGTGCTTGGGAAAGCCAAGGCAGCAGGTCCTGCCAGGTGTTTGCAGCCCTGCAATCCCCCTGCCCTGAGAGCTCCCCACACCTCTGCCTTCAGGGTGTCCTCAGTGTCTCTGTCCTACAAGCAAAAACCTCCTGGAAGCATTTCCAAGGCACCTCTGAAAGCTCCAGCTCCCATCTGGTGGGGTGAACACTGGGCAGCTGGCACTGGAGACAGCAATTACAACAGCACAACACAAATGGCTTTGGCTTCTGTAATCACACACTTCCTCTCCACCCACTGTATTTTTTTCCTAAAGCTTCCAAGCTGTTTCCTTGCTCACAGACAGCAGAGCAGTTCTGCTCTAGCAGCAAAACACCCTGGCACTGAGAAGTTTCACCAAAGTATCACCAAATCTTAGTTCCGTATTTGATATTTCCTCAAATTAGCAGCTCCAGCACATTCAGATTAATCATTTTTGTATCAGTACATCTTGGCAGAGAACAGCAGCTGCTCACAGGAGAGGAAGTGGCAAATACGCATTTCCACATAATGACTCCTTAATGCAAACACCCAGCACCAGATCTCAGCCTTCCTTGGCTTTTAGGGCTCTTGGCTTTCAGGAGACCCAAGAATATTCCTGTAAAAACACTTCTCAAAACTGTTATTTTATTTGTACCCAGCATTACAACAACAAAAAACCAAACACCTCCCACACAACATGAGATGCTACAGCCCCTCTTCCTACCACCGTGATTATTCAAGATACATTGTTCCTCTCACACCTCATCAGAAAGTCTTTGTGCAAAAGTTTCCAGTGCAAGTAAACCTGTAATGACCTTCTGTAAAAGCCAAAGGGCTTGAGTCAGACCCCAGTCCCTTGGGTAATTGTCACTGCTGTGTTAAGGCAATATATATTTGAGGATTTTTCTTACCTACTTCACTCCCTTTCTCCTGCTGTCCAGCAGGAGCTGTGGGATTGCTGCCTTGGACAGTGGACCCAGCAGCACACACAATGGCCTTTCTTCCACCCCTTCAAGTAATTTCAAGTGCTCTGTTACTCATTAGTCATCGCTGGCCTCCCCACACGAGCCTGAATTTGGCTGGTGGTCAGACACTGGTGGTGTGGAGCCTCCATAGCAGGTGGCCCCTCACTCACATTCCCATAGCAGTTGTGACTTCCCCTGGCTCCAGTCCAGCTGGGAGGAACTGAACTGAGTCCCCAGTGCTGTGTCTCACCCTGTGACAATTCAACTCCTTCAAGTACCCCCCCAACAGAAAACAACTCACTGCAAAGCAAACCCTGATGGCTCCAGCACAGTCTGTTAGTTAACGGGCACGGTTCTACCACAACCTGATTTTTAGTTTAGTACCCTGTGTCTGCCACCAGTCACAACCCCGCTGGGCTCAGCAGGAGCTGCTTTTCCACTGGCACCGCACACCGAATGCTGTCGTCCCTCACCAGCGTCCACATGATCCACATCTCCGTGGGGTTGAATCTGTGCACAATCATCAGCCCTTTGTAGAAGCACGGATCAAAAGTATTGAAAGGTCTCTGGATCCCAAAAGTCTTAAAGCCAGCGTGGTTCTTTGGGGTCACCAACATCTTTGCCAGACACATTCCCACAAACACATCATCTATTGGGAAGAGCTCCATGTCCTCTGCGGTGCTCTGGAGGCGACGCACGGTCTCTCTAGACATCACATACCCTCCTCCTCCTGCATAGTGAGGGTAGAAGGAGGCTCCATACATGGCCTCTGGAATAAAGTATTTGACCTTGGTGTTCCTGATGGGCCGGGCGTTGGCGATGACATCCCCAACAAAGAGATCCTGTTCAGGGTCCAAGTCTTGGAGGAACTCGATGATGTTGTAAGTGTTGACAAACACGTCATCATCGCCCTTCAGCACAAACCTGGCATGCAGACAGTCCTCCATGAACCAGCGGAGGAAATGCAGCTCCTTGAGGGTTAAGTTGAAGAAGTTGTCAATGAAATCCCACTGCAAGATATCACTGAACTCCTGGCTCTCGTAAGCCAGCAGCTGGTGCAGGGGCTGCACCTCGGTTTTGGCGTCTGAGCGCCCTAGAAGGAACACCAGCCTGATGTTCTTGCCCCTGATAGAGACCTCCTTCCCCCACGTGTTCCTGATTGCCACCCTCCGGTCCACGTTGATCGGGGAAGACTTGACAGCCAGCAAGAGGAACATCTCTTTGCTACACCTGGGAGGCTTCAGCAGGACGGGGAAGCTCCGGCAGTGCTTGTACGTTAAGAAGATGCGGTGAAGCTCCGGGAGGGCAAGAGAAGAATTGGCGAGAGTCAAGTTCGGCAAACACTTGGTGGGTTCAGCGTTGTCCAGAACCAATTTGTGACTCACTACATCCATTTTCTGGTCCCCTGACGATTCCGCCAACTTTGCCTCTTTCCTCAGGTAAAACACGCAGGCGAGCAGCGTGATGGAGAAGGTGTAAAGGGCGAGGTTCCTGATCCTGGGATACATGGCAGCCTCCGGCACCGACCGGCCCTGGGCAGAGGAACACGAGCCCTTCGCTCCCGGGGTCTCCGCGGGCGGGGACGAGACGTGCCGGCTGCTCCGCCCGGGCAGGGCTCGGTGTTTCCCCTCGCCGGGAGCCGGTGCCGCAGGCGAGGGAGGGAGCGCTGCGACCGCTCCGGAGCCCCCGGTCCCGCAGACCGGGCTGGGAGCCGCCGGCTCCCTCCACGGTGCCCCCGGCACGGCAAAACCCACACCTCCCTGTGCAGAGCCGCCGCCGACCTACCGGAGCTGCCCCGCTCCGCTCCGCCCCTGCCGGCCCCCACCCGTGGGCGGAGGATGCGGGGGGCTGGCGCTGGGCAGCGTGTGCCGGGCGCTGCACACCGGGCACCGCACACCCACCCTGCACCCCGCACACACCCCCTTACCTAAACTTCGCACTCCACACCCCGCACCAGCCCCCGCCCACCTCAGCTCCTGCAGAAGCTCAGCAGCAGCCCCAGACCGCCACAAACCCAGTGGGATCTCCCAGCTCTGACGATTCGGCTCAACCAGGATCCACGCAGCATTCCCATGCGGTTTATTTCCCTCTCGGCTATGGACACCTTACTGGGCTTTCTCCACTGGCACGGCATCGTTCTCCTGGCTCTGGGCACCGACTACCAAGGGCCACCGAAGCAGCTGCATCTGGAATTGAACCACCAGTGGCACCGGCTGGAACTCTTGACCCTCCTCCAGCTCAGCAGTGTCTTTGTTTTTTCCTTTTCCTGTGGAAAGAAATAAATCTGTCACTGTCTTGAGACCATAAATCACCCTGAAAGCAGCAGCATGCAGGGGGACTGCCCATGGTGTAGCACTGACTGCTGGGCCTTGAGGGAAATCTATTTGAATATGACTTTCGGTTAGAAGCCCAAAAAGCATCTTTAGGCAGGCAACTGATCTGGGTGCAAGCTAGTTATTTGTTGTTAAATTCCCCTAGGACAAAAGAAAGATGCAGAAATAAACAATTTCAAGCATCCTGGAAAATCGACTGTGGGGTAAAATGAGGCGTACGTGAGACTACTTCTGAAGACATCCTTCAACGTCTGGGCAAACTGTTCACTCGAGACAAAGCTCGCTGCCTTTCCTCTTTGAGCCATCTGGAAGTGATCCCAAATGCTCTGAGAGGACTTATTATTTGTGTGCATTTGCTGACTGAGGGATGCAAATCAGCCTCAGCTCCTGGCTGTGAGAGAGCTGGTCCCTGCACAGCCTTGCTGGACACACGGCCGGGAGAGTCGTCCCCGTGCCTCGGAGTGTGGCCACTGCTGCCGCTCCAGGGTGGTACGTGGTGTTCAGGGCATGAGCAAGGGCCAAACGGCCACAGTGCAACCTGGTGACTCAGCAGGCAGGAGGTGCGGACACATCCAGGACGTGCAGAGGTGCTTGGGCTGCCCCCACCCCCAGCCGCAGTTGGGGCGTTTCTGTGAGTCACACCGGAGCATGAGGCCACTGCACACTGGGTGTAGCAAGCTGTGGGGGGCAGCTCATTTTTAGGCACCGTGAACTTTGCATTCACACTTTGAAACATGCACTCGGTGGCCCTGCGGTGCAGCCAAGTGGCCTCCACCTGCACAGGCACTCGGGGACACCAAATGAAGCACAAGCCTCTAATTGAGCTGGGCTTCCTGTGTCAGCTTCTGTGCATCCAACACCATCTCCGGCCACACAACCCCCCCCACAGAAAGGGTTCACCCTCGTTCAAGCTGAAAGGAAACCTCCTACTGACTACAGGACTGGGGAAGGAAGGAACACCAGTGCTGAGCGTCAGCTGTTTGACAGCAGCTGCCTGCTCTGCTTCAGCAACAGGCTGGGTGTATATTGCAAAGACATATCTTGTGGGGAACAATAATTCAAGGGGTTTTCTTCTTTTCAGGTAGCTGGGAAGGCCACAGGCTTCCTCAGGGCTCTGACATCCTCCCCAAAGATGGGGACCTTGCTGTGGGTGATGGGGCACAGAAATCAGCCTGGAGCTCTTGGGAAAGGGGGTTAATTGTACCCTTAAATCTGATGCCAGAGCAGGGAAGCAAAGCTTCTTCGGTAGCTCTGAGTGGTGGGGAGGCCTGGCCCTCTCCACGCTCTCACTGACCCAAGAGCAGCTTTTCAGCATGTCCTGACCACCCCTTCCCTCCCCCACTTCCTCCTGCTCTTGCATTACCCCTCACAAAGTGCTGTCACTACTATTTTTGCAGTGAAAACCAAGGAAAAATAACCTGCAAGAGGCAGGGTGAGTTTTGTCTCTGGTGGATTAAGCAGCGCTGCTGGCTGAGCAGCCTGTGAGCTCTGCACTGGGGAGGCAGGGGACACCCGCTGGGGTCAGGGTGGTCCCTTCACAGGTAACAGCAGACAGGGGTTTGTTCCCAGCCCTGCCATGGGGCACCCAGGGCTCTCTGTGCAGCTCATCTCCAAGCCAGGAAGAACAATAATCCTCTCTGCAAAGTGCTTTGAGATGCGAGTTGGAAATGGATGAGGAACTTACCATGTGTCCCAGGCAGCCCTCCCCCTGCTGCCCACGCCAGCCCTCACACCATCCACACTTGGCAGCCGACACAGAGGGCAGCACATTTCTCACCCAGAAAGCTGCTGTGCCCTTCTCCCCTGGCACACAGTGCTGGTGGGTGTGTGTCTCTCCCAGGGCAGCCAGCAGCCCACCCTCGGTCCTTGCTCAGACACTGATTCATAAGGTGTCCAGGCATGTGTCCATCCCGGCAGCTCCACAGTCAATGTCTGCATTCACAGCCCGAGGCTCAGGATGTGAATAAGTCCCTGCCCCTGCCAGGGTGGCTGTGTCCTGTGGCTGCCTCTGGCTGGGCACTGCTCCTGTTTGCTCTCACACACACCACCCTCTCCCCCACCAGCTCCAAGCTCCATCACCTTTTGGAGATGCCAGGGTTTTCTGGCCGGCCCGACCTTCTGCCTTTGGGTTTTTGCTCTTGTCTTTGCCTTTCTTCTCATCCTGTGGAGAGAGACGTTTCCACAGTTATGCCGTGTTGAAATCCAGTGCCCTCATTCAGTCCTGTGACAGCCAGCACCATCAGGATGCTGTTCACTGGGATTTACAGGGCTGAGGAAAGAGGTGAGGGGGAGCAGGAGCACAGCAGAATGGCTGCTCCGAGAAGGAAATCCAGGAAATAAAAACTGTTGGCACAGCTGGTATGTGCTGCCATGCTGAGAGAGAGCACCAGAGGAAGCATGAGTGGTTGCTTTACATTCTCAAATGGAAAAATCAACTCCTATATTTTCCTAAGCCCATAAAAAGCAGCAGTACTGCTTGGTAATATCAGTTAAATAGCCATGCCAGCAGGGATGGATGGTGGTTAGGCAGGGCTATTTCAGTCCCATTTTAGGAAGGGGAGAACTGATGGATGGATGGATAGATAGATGGATAGGATGCCCAGACCAGTGAGGACAGAGCAGGCTGCAGGGCAGGACATGCTGAACCCCAGCCTGCAGCACTGCCTGTCCCTGGCAGCCCTGCCTCACCCGTCTATCTGGGGACATGTTCCTTACCTTCTCCTCTGGAACTGGTGATTTTGGTGGTTCCTCAGTGATCAGGACCCCAAAGTCACACACAGTTGCCACCAGGTCCTCGGTGGCCAGCAGGGCCTCCAAGGTCACCCTGGTGGTGCCCAGGGTCCTCAGAATGGGAGGGTCACTGCGGAGTTCACATGGCTGCTGCTCCTGCTGCTTCTTTTTCTTGTCCCTGGAGGTACGACGCTGCAGGACACCAGCACAGGGACAGGACTCAGCAGAGGCCTGAAGTTCCTTTATCAGAGAGAAGCAACCCCAACCCAGCCCCTTGCCCACCACTGCATCCAGGCCAAGATGTGTGTAAACAGCTGCTGCCTTCCTCCCTTGGCAAGGGGGGACTTTAGGAGAGGTCTGGGATGGAGTAGTGACTTTCTGACACACCAAGCTAATCCAGGAGAAGGGCCCTTGTTCGCCCATCACCATTTTTGCAACTCAGATATAAATTGGCCATTGTTCTCTCCCACCACCCTACCTTGGCACTGTCCCATCCTTCCTTCTTATTCATAACTGGGTTTTCTTCTGGGTCAGCATCTACAGGCCATGAGAGCACCTGCCCAGAGAGAGGAGCTGCTGCTGCAGGGGCTGGGAGGGACCAGAGTCAGTGCCATCCCAGCCTGCCTCCCAGAGGGAACATGATATCACTGCTGGGCCTCCCAGCAGCATTTCCCCCTTCATCCAGCTCTGCCACACACTCACCTTCTCCTCCACAACTGACACAGTTGTTCCAGCTGCCAGGTAGGACTTCAGCCCCACCAAGTCCTTGGCAATGTGCTCCTTTGAGTAGCTGCAGTCGATGGTGTCTGCCCAGGGTTTTCCAGGGGTGGCAAACACCCTTGCTGTGTAGGGACACAAAAAAATTCTGAGGAGACCTTTCCTTCAACTGCTGCCAGTTCATTATCCATCAGTCCCAAGCTGACACTTCGAGGGACATGCTGATGCCACCACATGCCAGGAAGAGTCATAAACTTGCCCTGGGACAAGGGGATTTAAACTCCCCTTGGGACAGCAGATTTACAATTCCTCATTACCAGAGTGAGCCTTTGTCTCCTCCGCGGCTGCAGGGTCCTGCTGGTTCTTTTTTTCTCCTGTGTCCTGAGCAGATCTGTCCACATCCACCACGGTCACCACGGAACTCTGCCGGGTTTTTGTGACCTGGAACAGAGAGGGGTCTCTTGGTAGGGCATGTCTGGTTTTGTTTGCTTTGGGACCAGGGGACAGAGGTGCCCCTGAAATCCCATTCCCCAGCCCACCCTCATGGGAAGAAGGGGCACCAGTGCCAGGGAAGGAGTCTGCCACAGCCAGCAGGAGGGGGGCTGTGAGAGCACTCCCATGTGCAGAGCTCTGGGCTCCCCAAGAGGGACAGGGAAGGTGGGCAGCAGGGATTTGTCCTGCCAGATGCAGCCCCATGGGAATTCTGTCCCCAGTACTGCTGCTGCCCCTGCCACGTCCATCACTCCATAGCCCGGAGATGGATTCTCCCTTGCTGTAACCTGCCAGGCCTGTTGGCTTTCAGGAGCACAATTAAGGACCAACCTCAGTGTTGCTCTCATCCTCGAGCTCCTCTCCCTCTGCAAACTCGTAGGTCACAAAGTAGCTGCAGGTGATCACCGGGGCCTCGGATTCAACCTCCAGCTGCTGGAGAGCGCTGGGATCAGGGACTCCCTTCATCTCCCCAACACTCACAACCACTCGAGCTTCACTCCTGCTTAGTTCTAAAAGAAAGACAATCTTGCCACGGAGCTGCAGCACGTTCTCTCCAGAGCAAGGAAGGAAGAGAGCAAGTGGAAACCTCCAGGTTGCAGTGTCCCCCCTGTGCCACTCTATGCTAACGCTGTGACAAGCCACTGCCACGTGGGGTCACTCCAAAGCCATGCAAACATCTCCTGGCTTGGCTGCTCTGCCTCCCTGGTTAACATTTTAGTCTCCAAAGAGTACATCCAGCACACAAACTCACTGAGCAAGGGCCATCAAGAGGGGCTTCCCACGCCGGTGTCCCCAGCCCCCTGCTCCAGTCCTACATTGCAGAGGTGGCACCGCTCTGTGCAGACACTGCAGCACCATGGCACCACCTTCCCCAGTACAGATGTTCCTCTTTCACCAGCTCCAGAGGGAAGCACAGGGTCTGAAACAGACGGTGTCTCCGACGCAAAGCTGGGGCAGGCTGGGATGCAGAGGCAGTGCTAGGACTAGGGTGGGTTTTTCTTGGGCCTGACTAAGGCTAAAACTACCTCAACTGTAATTACACCCTGCAGGGTCCTCTGCCTGTCTCCTCACTTGTACTAGCAGGGTAAAAAGGCACAGAGAAGGATCTCCATTTGAGGAGAGGCAACAAGGAGGGCAGAGTTTGCCCTGAGGACTCTGAGCTCAACCATGATGAAACCCCCTCCTGAATGCCAGGGCCGAGTTCAAAGGTGAGGGCTCACCTGGCTGCCTTGCCAAGCCACAGAACTGCTGCCTCTCATCGGGCCCTATGTAGATGTCATCGAGGATGGACAGCTTGGGCAGGCTGTCCACGAGGAAACCTCTGTAAGTGGGGATGAGAGCCAGGGGGTTCCCTTGGAGCACCAGGACCCGGAGCTTCTGCAGACTGGACAGTTGGGAGACCAGCCCCAGCAGATCCGTGAGGTTGTTAAAGCTCAGGTCAAGGGAGATCAGGTTTGGCCTAAGGAGAGAACCCAGGTAAGAAGGTAAGGCAACAAGCACCTGTCTGAGCATAGGGAGCTACTGCCCTGGGGCAAAAACAGAAACAAAAATTGTGTTTCCTCAGCAAAACCTGGGTCAAACTGGGGAATCCACCTGTACAATCCCAAGAGGCCAATTCCAAATTCCTGAGCCATACCATTGCCAGCCTGCCCCACCACTCAAAAACATGTTAAGGAAACATCCATTAGTGACCCCACCGCATCATTTGGTGGTGCAGCCTAAGCTTTAGAATTTTCCCTGGGCAGAGTCCCAGCAAGGGCTTTGGAGAGGACATGGGAAAAGGAAGCTGCCCAGGGAAATGGGAACTGTGGTGGGCAGGGTGTCAAAGCAGTTTTCCAGGTGATCTCCTCATTCCACACTTTGGCATGGACCAAGACAACCTCTGAGCATGTGACAGCAGACACAGACCACTGTGCACAAAGCAAGGACAGAGCAAAGCAATGCAACGACCCTGCTGAAGGGCTGCACCTTCCCCACAAAGGCCACCTTGATGGCTTGAGATCACCTGTCCACATCTGCCCACCTCCCTTTCAGGAGCCCACATTCAGTCTGTGGCATTACCAGAAATCCCCAGTGAGGAACTTGTCCTGGGAAGGGCCACACAGCCTGTTGTGTCCCAGCCCCAAGTGCTGGAGCTCCGGAGGAGGGTGAGAGCACAGGTCCTCCAGATCACCCACAGCGTTGCAGCAGAGCTCCAGGACCTGCCCGGGACAGAGGGAACAACAGACACCTTTGCAATGAGCTGTTCCTGGCATCCCTGGAGCTGTTTGGCTTGTGCTCTGTTCCCACATGAGACCTCCTGCCCCATCCTGCACAAGGCGCTGCTCGCTCACCTTCAGTGTCCGGGGCAGGTTGGCTGAGGTGATCCTGCTGATCTGGTTGGCACTGAGGATGAGCTCCTCCAGCTGCTGGAACTGCAACACACCCTCATCGACCTCCTCCACCTGCAAAGAGCTGGGTCTGGCCCATGTGTTCCTGAGCCACCTCATGGCCAAGGACACATGGACACGTGTTGATCCAGATGACATACATGTAACCCAGGTTAGCACAACATCCTGGGGAAGGGGGGGGAATTCCTCTATCCCAGCAGCAACAGTGGCATCTGGGAAGAGAGTGGGATGGGGAAGGCGTCCTTTTTCCCAGGACATTTTCCCTCCCAGCAGACAGATGCGGTTTCCTGGCCTACGCCGTGACAGGCACCAGCAGCTGCACTTACTCCTTTGTCGACCATCCGCAGGGACTTGAGGACCTGGTAGACTTTGGAGCCATGGACGAGCTCGGGTGCCAGCACAGCCACCTCCTTCAGGAGCCGGTCCTGGGGGCTGCAATCCCGTGGTAGTGCCCAGGGGCTGTGCTGGTCCCTCAGCAGCTCCAGCAGTGCCTCGGGGGTCTCCTCATCCAGCACAACCTCCTCCTGCCCGGGCTGGACCCTGCAGGGTCTCCTGCGGCCAGTGTGGTAGGATTTGTTCTGCAGAGAGGAGAGAGGCAGTGACAGCCCTGCAGCCCACAGGCCCTGTGCCATGTCCCACAGGTTGCCACCCTGTCCCTACCCAGCTGCCAAGGCCACAGGGGAAGTCCTGCAGCCCCAGGTGCCGCAAGTACTCCTGGAAAGCAGATGAGAGGCTGCAGCAGCTGGGTGCTGCCATCCAGCCTGGCCTGACAGGGAATTCCCGGCTCAGGGACTTGTTCCCTGTCGCTAGGAGATGGTGGTGACACGGATGCCATGGAACCGAGCACCAAACACACTCTCCAAGTGGAGTGTGGAGCGAGCCTGGGACAGCACTGAGCTCACAAAGTTGGGAGTAAATCCCTGGTTTTCTGGATCTTCCCCAGGTTCTGGGGGCTGCTCCCCACCAGGGGCCTTGAGCAGTGCTTGCAGGGTACATCGTCAGCCTTCTTTCCTGGCCAAGGAATGAAGAGAACTCAGGTTCTGGGGAAGAAACAGGGAGGTTCCCAATCAGTTGTGTAAGCCCAGCTCTTCACTCATGTGGAGGGTACTGACACCACAACCACATAAGGCCATCAAAGTTCACAGCTGAAAATACCAGCTCCCACACCTGGAAAAAAAGAGGTGAGCTCCAGGAACAAAAGCCACAGCTCAATCTCAGGTCAGCATCAGGTCCCTGTGCTCTGAGGTTGTTTTCCTTTTTCCAGCGATAGGTATTGAGGCAATGGCTACAAATTCTGTTTCAGGGAGCTGCCAGAGCAGCATGCGTCAGCAGAACTTCACCAAATGAATTGCAGATGTTCTGTGATGTCTGGTGGTTGCGTGGTAGAAAGCTGAACTTCCCAGGTTGGGTTTTACAGGACAGATGCTGACCTGCTCCCTTATCAGCTCAGCAGCTTTCCACAGCCGTGTACAGACAGGAAAGAATGAACAGGGCATGCACAGGCTAAGAGATGGTGGCATTGCCTGGAGCAGAATAACCAGGCAACCTGCTGTCCTCATCTTGGGAGAAGACAAAGTCAAATCTAAAAATCTCTGAAAGACCATGAGTAGTGGTTGGACCACTCGTGGAGAAGTGAGGATGTAAAAGTGCTGCTTCTTTCATTTGCATCACTATCTAAAATAACTGTCCCCATTGCCTTCAGTGCTGCACAAAGAGATATTCCTGCTCTCAGAGGAAGACCAGTTTCCTTGTTTGTCCTCCCTGGCTGTACCCATCTGGTACAGTGCCCAATGACCTCTTAGGTACAAGCTCATGCACCTTCCACTCATCTTCCTGTGGGGCACTGGCCAGTTGCACCTCTCTGCTTTTTTGGTGCTTCCAAACAAGCAACCCTCCAAGAAGACGCTTCTACCTGAAAGAAGCTGTCTGTACCCGCAATTGTTTTCATAGGGATGTTCCTAAAGAAAGCCCCGCACAAAGAAACATCTCTCTTTCTCCTTCCCTCTCATTTTACCCCTAAATAATAATAAAAATCTCAAATAAATGAAATATCTGCTAGAACTGTCCTTTTCTAGCTCTCCCTCAGCACTCTGCTGTACTGTGCGCTGCCCCACACTGCAGGCCATGGTAGCTCATCTCTTTCTTTGCAATGGGATTGTGCAAGAAGAAAAGCTTCCTAGATGGCTGCCTCCACTTGGCTCTCAGTGCTCCCTCAGAACCACCTCCAGTTTGGGAATCTCCTTTGATGAGGACTCAAGCAAACAACCGAGGGCTGAAGTTACAGGCTGGTGGGACCCCAGTGCAGAGTTGTACAGAGGAAATGTCCTTTCCCATTTCAAGCCTTGGGAATCAGTTCATCCCAGAGAACAGTCCTTGAACCAGTCCCAGTCACTTCGGAGGAGTTCATGCACACACCAAGCTTTTTCTTTTCAGAGAGGACTATTTCATATGGTCATCAGAACTGATTATTTGGACACCAAGATGTTGATCCTTGAAAGTCTTCTGGTGACTTGACACACAGTCATTTTTGAACTTATGACCACCTTTTACCACATCTGTAATTGCAGAGGTGGGAAGTACAAGTGTGGATGTGTCACAAAGGTATTTCCACAGGGGTTTCCTCTGCTCTGCTTTCTGTACCAAACCATCAGCAGTTCTGCTCTCCTGTGCTCATGCTTGTGAATCCTAGGGATAAATTTTCTCTTTTGGTGTGTATGAGAATTTCCTGCATTTAGTTACAGGAAACAGAAAATAACCTGAG
This sequence comes from Pachyramphus minor, assembly GCA_013397135.1. NCBI lineage: Eukaryota > Metazoa > Chordata > Aves > Passeriformes > Tyrannidae > Pachyramphus > Pachyramphus minor. The sequence goes on along the minus strand of VYXB01002857.1, from coordinate 647,811 downwards.
GGGAGTTAGAGAGATGGGTGACAGGGATGGGGAGGTGTGATCCTGGGCATCCTCTGCTGGGTTATGTGATAGGGTCCCACCTTGGGAAAGGGTCTTCCAAACATGCAACAAAAGGATTTATACACTGAACTTGAGGCCTGACCTACCTTGCACACAAGCCTCCTGTGGCTTTTTCATTCCCTGCATTGGCCCACTCTTACACTGACCCTGCAGGAGAAGGTTGCTGGCTTTGGGCAGCAACAATGTGCTTGCAAGCCCCAAGCATGTTTATATTAAAAACAACAGAGTTTATATCCTAAATGCTACATTTTGGAGATCCCAAGGATTTCAATGGGATGGCTAAGCCAAGCATCCCAAACTCCTCATCGAACAGGTGACACAGGACACCACCTCTGTCAGTTGGAAACTGCACCTAGATCACAATCAGCGAAGACGCATTTGAACCAACTTTTGATGTAATCTTTCGAAAAGGGAAAAAAAACCCCAAACTATCACCAGTAAAAAAAAAAAAATCCTGTCGGGGAGCCACTGACGCAGGACTCCAGGGTGCTTAAATGCAGCTTGGCTGGGCCCAGCCCAGCACTGCCGGCACCAGCAGCTCCACCGCCAGCTCCCAGCCAGCGGCTCTCCCGGCCCACCATGGAACGCCGAGCAGGTGGGTCTGCCTTTCCCTTGCTCCACATTGTCAGGGTGCACTGGCTGATGTTCATCACCAGCTGAGCCACTTCGTGCTTTGAAAATGTATCACGCTGCATAAACCAAGAAAGTTTTGCTAAAGTTCTGCGGAGGGTTGAGACCCATCACTGTATTCTTTCTTTTCTTTCTCCTTTCGTCTCTCCATTTGAATGCAGAGATCAACAGCTTTGCCATCTTCCTCTTCTGCTTACTGGTTCCTTTGGGCTCCTCAGCACCAACAGAGATATCAAAAGGAAGCAAAATGACTACAGGACAGAGGCAGAAGCGTTTTACTACGGAGATAATGCCCTTGGTATCAGTGATAGAAAAACGAGCAACTGACCTGTTGGGATACTATGTTAGTACCATTTTGCATGTGCTGTGTCTATCTGTGGAGAAATCTCTTGAGTCATTATAAAAGAGTAGAGAGACCATCAGAAAAGAAACACTTAGGTTAGAAGCTAAAATAGTCTCTTCTCTGTATTCCGTGCAAGAAGAAAAGCACTGACATTGCATTATTTGAGGGCAGAGTCGGAACAATGGCCAGGGCAGCTGCGGAAAGCTTGGCTGACTTTGCCTCAGGTAACTTCCAGTGTTCCTTCTCAGTCTCCAGAGTCATGCCAGGCTTGGAGCAGGCATCTTTTTGGAGGAATCCAGTGAGATCAGTGGAAACATGGCAAGAATTTCCTTGCTCTTCAATGTGTTTCTAGTTCTTGAGTACTTCAGCCAAAGCTCCTGCTCACCAATCCTTTCCCTGGAGATGGTGAAACATGCACTGAACCCAAGTGTCAGTGCCCCAGACAAACTACAGTACCTGGGATTGCATTTCCAAGAGTGTGTTGACAAAAATCAACGTTGACATTTCCTCTGAATTCACTCCTGAAATTAAAACTATCTCTGTCAAAAGAGATGAGAACACACTCAGGCCAAACCAGATCTCTGGCACAAGTAAATTTTGCTCATACAGCAAAGAATAAACCCCAGCACTTACAAAAGCTGAAAACAAGGCAAGCAGGGGAGGAGAGGAACTGCATACTCACAGCCACAGTGTGTAATACCTGCTTGATCAAAGGGGTGTAGGTGTTGGTACAGCTATTGAACCACAACCAAAAACCCCCAGTGCACCCAAGCAAGAAATGGAAACCAAGGGATTAATAACCTCTCTCTGCTCTCCCTCCCTCCCAGGAAGGTTGTATCTTTCGAGCGCTCCAAGGTGAGACCCGGCTGCTTGATAAGTCCAAAGTCAAGGCCATGGTGAAGAAAATACCTGACTGCCCAGCTTTCCACGCAAACTGCTGTGCTCTGCACCACATTTACAACATCCTGCAAACGCTGGGGAGCGACATGGAAACGATCTGTAACACGACTTCCCACGACGTGATGAACGCCAATCTCATCCAGCTGAGCACCACCCTGAGCGAGGGAGCCGCGTTTTACACCTGCGGGAGCAAAGACCTGCCGCAGATGTACCCCAGCCAGGGCCAGCTCAGGGGCTTGGCAGACAAGATGAGCTACATCTGGTTGTTTTTAAAGAAATACAAAGAAATCATGCAAAATACAAGAGAAATGTACTCTGAGGCAGCAATTTAAGATGCTGGGATGAAAAGGCACTGGAGACCTGGCTAAACGTGACCTGTCAGTGGTTACGGGATCAGTTTGCCAGAAACAACAACTTGCCACTCTATATAACTATATAATCTAGTTTAATATTTAAAGGATGAATGTCTTAAGTTATATTATTTATTATAAAACTATTTATACTCTCTTATTTGCAGCAGCATATAAAAAGGATGGACTAATGTGAGTCAGGGTGATTTGATTAACCAATCCTGACACAAATAAGCAAACAGGAAAGCATAATTTCAATGTTATTTATATTTTTGTCTTGCAGGTTTTTTTCAAAAGTTGATTGTCAGTAGTTTTTTTACTTCTCTCTCTGCGAGTGAATTTTATTTATAAATTTATATAGAATCTATTTTTATAAATATATTTAAGCAATTATATAGTTTAGTTTATTAATTTATATAGATATTTATTCATATTTTTAACTCATATTTTAATACTGGAAAGCAATGAATTATGTATTTTCTACATAGCAAATGCATGGTTTTACTCATTTCTTGTCATTACCTTTGGATGGAACCTGGAATGGAAAGAACCTGGAACTTAATTAAAATAAATTAAATAAAACCAATGTCACTGGATTCTTTTTTTACTGTCTAATATTTTTTACACTGTTTTTTGCACTGAAAGTCTAGTTGTTTATCAAACAAAATACAGAACTAGCTGTTTCTGGTTCTTATGTTAAAGACACTAGAAACAGCACACTTCCTCCTTTCCCATCCACTTTGATTCATAAACGTAAAACTTTCAGCTTTGTCCCTGAAATTCCTGACTGGTTTCTTGTTTGGATGAACCAGTGGTACTACAAAAGTACTCATGTTTCCCAAGAGGAACAGGGGGACCAAGCTCCTTGCTGGAGCCAGGGGAAGAATTCCTCCCCATCGGACCCAACTTCAGACATCGCTGTGGAGATGTCACACAGTGGTGACATGCAGCAGGTGCAATTCCAGCCCCATATCCTTCATTTTTAACGGAAAACGACCACTGCCTGGGGGTGTGTTTAACCCCAAGGCAGAAACAACTCCTACTGACCTTTCCAGGTGGGGTGAGCAAACCTCAACAAGCAGGAAAACATTTATATCCTGAGGGCTTTGGCATCACCACTGCCAATGGTTGACACAAGCCACTTAAGCACTTGCTGAACCAGGGATTATACAGGGCCACTCCCTGTGGTTTCCTCTCCTCTGCACATCCTTTTTTTCACCTTCTAAAGATATAAATAGCTCCACAGAAGGGTTTTCCTTGGAGAGGGAAACATTTTCTCAGAAGCTCAAACAAGATGTTAAAGTGAGTCAGATGGTCTGTCCCAGGTCACATCACTGGAAGAGCAACCTGAAAAAGAAGAGCTGCTCTCCCCGACGGGGGCACAGAACTATCCTGCCAGCCCTGCTGACTCAGCTGAGCTCAGGAGCTCATGGGAAGCACAAAACTCTGGAGAGCTGTGGTTCTCCTCACTGGAGCTGTAAGAGAAGGGTGCTTTGCCACAAGGGTTTGGGCTGCAGCAAGGCAGGTGCCCTGATCCCACAGCACCAACCCTGGCTGATCCCACAAAGGGCTGAGCTCAGCAAGGACCTCAAGCCTGAGCTCAGCAAGAGCTGACACAGAGGCAGAAAGGGAGGGCAAGGGCAGGCCCAAGTAAGTCGGACACACAGAACAACTGTGAACAGTCTGATTCACAAAGTGACACCAAAGCACTTCTGAATCTGTGAGCACCAACACCAGCCCCCTAGAGGTGGTTGTATGGCTTCCTCTGGAAGCAAATCCCAGCACCTCTGCTGCTCAGGCCACAGCTGAGTGCTCAGCACCTCATGGTGAAGCCCAGAGAGTCTCCAAATATGATTTCAGCATTCACAGAGAAGCTCAGATCAGTCACTCCTGAGAGGAAAAAGCTGCCAGCCCCAGAGAGAATAGTGTGAGAACACCTGCAGACCTGTGGCCTTCCTGGGTGGGTCATCAGGGCTCAGGTAAATCCTCCTGAGTCCTGGAGGGCTGGAAGCTGGGACGCACACCTGGGCCATGTGCTGCGTCTCTGCTGTGTTAAGGATTTGGTCACCAGCAAAAATGTCTTGACAAGCAGTTCCTCATTTATCCTCACTGAAAATGAAGCTTTCAAGGCCTATGAAGAATGAACAGTTTAATGGAAGAGCCACAGATGGGCTTTGTATGAGGTGTCAGAAGAGCAGGACTCAGGGATGTGATGAGTCTCATCTTTTGTGGGTTTGTTTCCATTTTGTGACGGAAAGGCACTGGGGTGTGTGACACCTTGTTCTGAGACAGAAACATGTTAAACATCTCTCTGGATGACAACAAGGGCTCTTCTGCGTTTGCAGAAGGCCAACAGCACCCAACCACCCATTCCCTGTCTGCCCTGTCACCTCCTGGAGAAAGTCCTCAGGGATGAGAACAGGCAGAGAAGAGCTCCTGAGGGCAAATATATGTTCAAATAAACGATAATTTAAAAAAAATCTACTGAGCATTACATTCCATTCTTTTACAAACAAAGAGAGCCCTGAGCTGTTTGCCCACTGAAGGGCCAATTCCTTTACAGCAGTGATTTCATTTGGCACCATTTCCACGGAGCAAATGCAGGACAACTTTTGACAGCATTCAAGGATTAGCAGAACCACCCACAAAAAGGAGCCACTTCAAAAACTGTCATGCTCAAGTTACAGCAGCCTCCCTGAAATCACCACTGAATCAGTAGTACAGAAAATTTGCTCTCCAGCCACAGCTTCCTCCCAGAGAGCTCTGATACCATCGCTGCAGTAGCTCTGGCATTTGTAATGCTTGGTCAAGAGAGAAGTCATTTTCAAGTATTGGTTTATCACTGGTAAAATAGCTCTGCTCTTCACTGTCTATTCCTATGAAAATGCTCTGTGAGATCAAGCTACAGATTTCTGAAAAATTAAATGCAGAGTTCAAAACCTGCTGTACCCTCTGGAACCGCAGGCCTGACTCATCAGGGGTTCTCATTAGAAATATTAAGTCAAAGACACCAATGACAAGGATAAGATCAACCAGCACAAACTCTTGTGCAGTGATTTTAAAATAAGACCCTTCTTTTCACTCATCTATTACCTTTCACTTCAACTAGAGCCCCAGGCACTCAATGCTGCTTCCACTGGGCAAGGAAATCCAAAATACCAACAAGGTGACAACTGAAGCACAGGGAGCTGGAGCATCCTACCACGGAAAAATAAAGAGCAGTCATCAAAGGCAAGGATGAAATGTTATTAATTTCATTTTTTTAAATGGACTTAAGCAGCTCAGCGCCTAACACTGACATCAATTCCATGGGAATACCTTGTTATCCAACCTCAGTGCTGCTCTGCAGATTCCACTGTCCAGGCAATGTGTCAGATTCAAATCCAAGCCTGCAAGAAAGTAAGACCAACAGGGCTCAAGGCATTGGTGCAGCACCTACAGGTTTAATAATTCCTTGGAGAAGATGAACTTCTAACTGCCTGTTGGAAGTTCAGAAATGAAAAAAAATTGTCAAACAAGCTCACTCTCACTGTTGTGCTTCAGAGAATGAACAACAGTAAGGGTCTGATCACCTCAGGAATCATCAGAACAAAAACTATGCTTTGCAAAACGGGAGAGAGCAGCTTGGGGGGGTATTTAGGGCTCTGCACACACGTGGACTTGCAGAGATGGTGCTTTAGCCCCCAGTTCATCCACTGTCTCTTAAGCTGGTTCAGTGAAGTGGAGCAGAGATGACTAGAAAGGGCTATTTTCAATTTTGCTAATCTGGTTTACATTGATTCTGGTGAAACAGAGAACAGCCCACCACAGAGCAAACCCAGCCTGGGGGCCAAGGCACCAGGAAAAGAAATCACTTGTGAGCTCCACATAAGCTCAGAGTGAGTTGATTATTTCAGTCAATAAGAGCCCAAGGGACACCAAATTTCTTAAAAAGAGTCCAAACTTCAGCAGCTCCACAGAGGAGAGACAAGCCTTGCACTGCAAATGCCAAACACACAGATCCAGAGGGTAACTCCAGCATTGTTCACAGGGAAAAGAGCTCCTGCCACCTTTTAGAGCTGCAAAAAGGCTGCCAGATGCTGGCCCTGGTCCAGGAACAATTCCACTCAACCATTTGCCCACCTCCAGCTAGAAAATAAAGGCATTACAACCAGTTTCTTCCAAAAAATATCCTTTATTGTTTTGGTTGTAAATATAAAAAAAAAATGCATTGCACAATTTAACAGACCTACTGGAAAGTGCTACATATCAACAGCACAACAGAAGTTGTGTCATGCAACAGAACAGGAAACCTAAGCAAAGCAAGAGCACAACCTGAAGTCCTCATACCTTCAAGCATTTTTTTTCCTTTTTTTAAACAAGAATGAATTCCATTCACTTAAAACACATTTAAATACAAGGTTAGAAGAAGAAAACGAGCAACTTATTCGCTGTATTGTTAATTGAAAGGTCTACTCCTAACATTGATGTCTTTTGATTGATAACCTTTCTCATGTTGGAAAAGTTCAGATATAAAAGAAGTTCAGACAATGGCTAGAAAGTAATTCTATTACATACCTAAGGTGTGTTTCTTTGTAACTGAAGTTACTGTAGAACTCAAGTTTTACAGAAAAAGCTACAATTTGGTACTACCTCTTCTGCTCTAACACAGTAAATTGAGCAGGAAATCCAACCATGAACGAAACAAAAGGAAACATGAGGCTTAACTGATGTTGTGGGAAAAATATTGGGGCTCTATAAAAGAAAAAAAACAAATGATCTCCTCTGAAACTCAAGTGTATAAACAGAGGAGTAACAGAAAAACTCCTGTTGTTTTCACCTAATTAAAAAAACTCCTAAAAGTTATCAACAGGTGTCCACAGTCCTCCAAGAGTGGTATGACTGAATCCCTAAAGGAACCTAAACTGGGTGTCATCAGCCTTTTGTGTTTTTCCATGCAATAAAGGTAGAAAGAAACAAAAAAAAAAAGAGAAGGAAAAAGGTGAAAACAGCTAATAACCCATTCTATTTTCAGCTGCATCTTCTAATTGGCAATATCAAGGCAAGAATTATTCACTCCAGAAACTCAGAAACAGCCTTCAAATAATTTGCACTACAAAAGCATTATCTTACTGAATGTTTTTGCAGCGAGCTTCCATCTCTGTTGTCAAACTGTTCTTCAGGAGTTTTAGGTTTGAAAAGCAAACAAAACTAAATTTCCCTGTCACCTCAACCACATGTGCACGTACACACACACACTCACAAAGGAATGTAAAAAAACCCTGAAGATACAAAGGGATGATGGTTTTCAGTACAATTTGACAGCCCTTTGTCTTTTTCAAGCCATTTCAGATTTAGAGGTTTAAACACTTGCATATTTTCTGGTTTCTGTCATGCCTGTGATCTGACAGCCTGTACATGAGTGTCTGTGTGCTTGTGTGCATTGCAGAGGAGAGTGGCGAGTTCAGCAGGAAAGATGATACAGACACACAATTACTCACAATCTCAGTTTGAAAGGGACACATAAAATCTTCTTAAAAGCCAGGGAATCCCCACTTTGTCCATTCACAGAATTTTCCACAGAGCACTGTACTGGGGGGAACAACACATGATGTGACAAATCAAATGCATCCGCAACACCAAGATCTAAGGCACAGATGGAAACATTCTGGTCAGCCTCCCTTCAAGGAAGCCTTCCCCAGGGGCCTAGAAAAGCCTGGAAGAACATCCCAATCAGTTCAAACGGTAGTAATCAAGATTCCTTTGGTTTTGTGCAGAGATCAGACTGCCATGATAAAGTGTGCACTTGTCTCTGATCCTACTACTCATTAATTCCTTCAATCCTAGAGTGTTCCTGGAGTTTCATCACTTACTCCTCCACATAAGAGGAGGCTGAAAATTACAACACAAGCTAATAACTAATACAGATAATGCCCAGAACCTGTGTTTGGGGTGGGGGCCATCTACAATATCCTGATTAGTAGAATTCAAGGTTGAAAAGAACCACTAGACAATCCCAGTTTGTGCATATCACAGGCCATAAATAAGTTATTTAGCCATTCGTTTACTCAGTGAAATATGTTGGATTTGAATGAATATGATTTGCATTCAATTCTGGGGGGGGGTGTCTCTAAAAATTTAGCACCAATTCACTGAAGACAGTTGTGCATCACCTGTAATTCTGTGCAGATATAGGCACTGTGTGCTTGACTTGCTTTGGCAACACTGAGGAAATCAGAGCCCTTAGATTAGGAGAGAAAGTGTTACTAAACTTTGGAAAAAAAATAGTATTGAAACTCCTCAATGGGTAAGAAAGACAGACTAAGGAGTTCAAAGTGAAAAATTCTGCAGGAACTAATACATACGTGGTCCATCTCTTCTCATACCAGTGCTCAGTAGTTCTACTGCTCAGAACTGAGACATAAACCAGCTCTTTCCTCCTGTGTTTCCAAATGAAGTGAAATCACTCTCCTCACAAGGTTGACTGATAAAAGAAAAGAATTCTGATTTGCAGCAATAGGGGGACAAAAATATATTGAATCATTGCTTTGAAGAGCAGCCACATCATTTCTGGAAATTGCACTACGTGGAAAATGTATTTTCACTTTTCCTTCCCTCCCTCCTACACTCTTGCCTAAGTAAGCAATCTTTGATTTATTTTTTTTCTCTTTACTATGTTAAGATTTGCAGATTTTCAATAGTGCTTTGAGCTTATTTCTCCACCACAATTTGATAAAATAAGCACTTTCCCTCCAACTGTAACAAGCTCATGACGTAATGAACTTGATGGTTTTTCCATCCACATCCAGATAAAAACTGTGAATCGACAGAATGTTCAGAGATTCAGTGATTCAGTCAAATTACCCCTTCCTGTTTCTTTAAAGTCCCTTTCAGCTTCCAATCCAGTGAGATCTGGGACGTTAGGATTTAAGCTGCCAGATTTCCCTGGGCCCTAAAGCATTTGTTGTATTGCCCTTTGCTTGTTGAAACAAAACTCCAACGTCATCGATACTAGAAATGGTAAAAATCACACACAATCACTGCTGACAAGCAGGAGACCACACTGCAGGGGAAGCTTTACTCTGAAAGCTCAGCAAAAACACCAGTTCTTGGACAATGTGCCCACTGATTTCTTGCTAGAAAACCAGATGTGTTTTTGACATGCAAACACCCATGTGGTATCTGTGCATCTCAGTGAGATTTTAACCCCCTGAGGAAAGGATGTGAGGGACCCTCCCCAGCTCATCACAGTGTTAAATGACTTTACTGGAATCAAGTTCACAACCAGTGATAAAAATGGGAGGATTTAAAGCACTGGTTTAAAAAAGAATTTACCTAGTCAACACTTCTTACCCAGATGCATTTCAAAAAGTATTGCTTAATTAACTACAACATTATTATGTATGAAAGATCTAGGTATGGATCCCTCCAGAAAATCTACTCACTATTTAATTACTATGACAACCTTTATACACTATTTCAACAAACCATTGCTCAGCTGAGGCTTGTTTTTTTTGTTGGTTCTGTCACAGGGACACAGGTTTTCATATGTGCCACAGACTTCAAACTATATGTCAGAGTTGCTGTAAAAAAAAGAAAGAAGAAAAAAGCATCTCCTCATCTGTCTGCACAGCTACAGGGAGGCATGTTGGGACTCAGCTTTGCCTTCCCTTCAGCTCCTTTTCCCCCTTCAGCCCAGTTCCTCAGCCCAAGGTACCTCTGCTCATGGAGAGGGCCCTGGGGTTCACCTTCCATGCCTCCTCCTTGCACATTCCTGCTCACACAGAAGGGAAGTCTGCAAGGAAAGCCGTTAGCTGCAAAACCTCAGGACAAATTAAAACCAAACCCACTCCCTGTGCTTAGTCCTACCTCCCAGGCCTATTGTTTCCTTTCAGATTTTGGCCCACCAAAGGGAGGACAGTGGAGACAATGCTGAAAAGAACTCCATCCCAGTTTCAGAGTGTGCAACCCCTAAATGTTCCAGCTGCTCCTCATTTCAGCACTGGGATAGGCTGCAGATCACCTCCAGCAGCCTGATCTTGGAACTGGAAGCAAACTGCTCAGAGGAGGGAGAAGGGAAGAGATCCCCACAGTTTGCATGGCTCTGAAGAGTTAGAATCAAGCCATGGGTGGAATTACAAGGGTCACAGGATCATTCCAGACTATGAACTATCAGCTGGAATGACTATTCCAGTGCTGTCTCAGCACAGACAATCCCTGCTGTAACGAGACTCAGTTTATCTGGAGCAGAGCACAGTTTGTGCTGAGACTGTCACAGAAAAATGTTATGCAGTATTTTGAGTTTTAAACATATTTTTATGTGTTTTATAATTCATGCTGAACATAACCTTCCCACACAGACCAGGTTTAGCAAAGTCCTTCAGGTTTTTCAGGTAGAAGGCAAAAAGAAGCAAAAAAGACAGAGAAGCAAAAAACTGACTACAAGTCCATGTGGTTTGATATAGTTTCTGAGATAATAAAAAAGCCAATTTCTTACCCTTACAAACTCAATTCTTGTCTCTGAAGTGCTACTACATTTACCTATGGATGTGTTTTACATGTGCACATTTTGTGAGGATGGCAGCTGAACTGTGCAGAGTGCAAGAAAACAGCTCATTGATTAAACTGGTAAAAAATTCATGAATTTATCCTAATTGGAGAATTTCTGCAATCTAAAACTGCTTTCTTGCACTTACTGCATAGCCTGCTACCTCCCTGCAATGGCTATAGCAGGAAAAAGAATAAAAACAGCTACTTTATTTACTAGAAAATAAAGCACATCTGGAAACTGATCATATGCAATGATACACTCATTAAAATACACAAAACACAGCCTGAGATTTTAATTCTACGATTTTTGCCACGAGTTGACATCATTGACGGATTTTTCTTCTCCTTTGGTTTTTCGTGTGATCCTGCTTAACAATTTTCACTATTCAAGTAAAACCAATGGAACTGAACACCAGAAAACAAAATAAAGAGCTTCATGAAATCAAAAGTATTTTTCCCCTTGAAGAGCACATTCCTTGGTGTACAGGATTTACACTTCAGAGAGCTTAGTACTTGAAGGTGTTTCAGAGATCTGTTGCACACAGATGAAAATGCTGCATTGATGGAGACATATTGCTGCCTGCAGGACTCAAACCTGCTGAGTTTACCTGAGCTTGGTGTTTTTTTCACTGAACGGAGCCAGCACAGCACTGGAGAGGGATCAGAATGTTGGGACAACGCTGCATCACTGACAATGTTGCATCGCTTGCACGCCGGTTGAAGGCAGAGCCGGACACCCCGAGCGATCAGGGTGGTGGAGAGAACCCTTTCTAAAGTGCACATGCTGACAGGAGCCTCACCAGGCTGGGGCTGGCAGGTTCTCCATCCCTTGGACAAGCACCTCAGTGTCTTTGGTTGTTAGGTTTCTCCAGCTCTCTTGTTCAGCTTGATCACGGCCTCCGTGGCTTGTTCCGGCAGGCACGACGGGTCCGACAGGATCGACGTGGTTGTGCTGAGGTGCCGGAGGGTGTTCAGCACCACTGCAAAAACACCAGGCAGAAAAGCAGCAAGAAAAGTCATTAGTCAGACTGATCTTTCTTCTGCACCCCTTGACAATTATAAATGTAAATTTAATACTTGCTGAACTGCAAAGGGGAACAGAAGGTCATTCCAAAGCTGAACACAAACCTCACACGTCTTCCTTCATCATGAGACAAATCACACTGCCAAACTTACTCCAACTAGAGCTGAGTATTTGAAATTTAAATGCAGTCTAAGGCTGTTTAAATTCTGGTATATTCAGCAATACGGAGGTTTTTTCTGTTCAGTGCTAAACATGGAACCAAGTGTCTTCTCAGTCAAAAGAGGTTCTAATTTTTCCCCTGAGCTAACAAAAAGGAAGTGCAAGTCATATTCATCATGCGCTTTCTTTGTCACCCTCTGACTTTCAAGAAATGATATTATATATGGTCTCACTTCCTATGATCTGGAATAGCTGCAGGATGGAACTTCACTTACTTGGCCTCAGAACAGGAAGAGAACAGTGCTGATCCAGCCAGGCCAGTGCAGTTTCATTCAGATCCTTCAAGCTTGTTGTGGAAACCATCCCATTGTAGGACTCAAACAATGGCTTAATAATAATGCTGAACTGCAAACCATCAAATGTTAAGGGAGACAACAAAGGAAGAGTTCAAAACATTCTATGAGGAAGGCTACTACACAGAAAATACTGGATTTCTTAATGGACTCAACTAGCAGAGGGATTGCAACATTTCAAAAAAACATTTATTCAAACATATAAACAGTAAGACAAAGGAAAAATGAACCTCAGTTCCTAATGGCATTCATTATATTTTGCACAATCCCTCCATACTCACCTGAAAGGGGAAAAGGGGGGAAAAAAGGAAGGAAAGGGGGGGAAAAAGGGGGAATTTACAAGTTTGTAATTTTTTTCCCTGAAATCTTTGCTATTCTCTGTGTTGGTTTCCCAAAAGACAACCAGAGCTGCAGTTACAGCAGAGTCCTAAAGATTTCTTGCAGCACCTCACCTTTGTGTTGCATTTTACTTTCCAGTTACCTCCCATACTTTAGGATGAACAAGTTGTGCCTCAAGATAACCTGAAGGCAAGGATTCCTATCCATGCACGGATGAGGATGAAAACTGATGACACTTGTTATTTAAGTAACTCGGCTGAAAGTCACAGCTTCAGAATTCCAAGTTCTTGGCTCTAAATGTCCCAGTACCAAACTCCAAGTTCAGCAGGTTGATGTAAAAGGATACAATCCAAAACTTCCAGTTCTGCAGGGTCCTGCTCCTCACATACTCATCAAACATCCTCCTCATGTGGTCAAACCTCTGCCGCGTTACAGGAACCCCGGTAGCCGGGAGCTGCTGCTGACAGGAACTGGAAAGATGTTCCAAGGTCAGAATCCCACCAAAAAAGACACAATTCTCTTCCAGACTAAATCAGAGCACGAGAAAAGTATGTATCCCCACTACCTCTGATCAAGGGGGTTCCCAGTGCATGAGGCTGACAAAATGTAACTGTTCCAATCAGGAATACAAACTGTTTTCCCATCAATTTTGTCTGCGTTCAAAGGGATTCTCAAGCTGCTACACACACACTTCTTGCTACAAGCAACAACACAGAAAACAAGTATAACATAGAACAAAGTCGTTTTGGGCATCCAACCAGGAGAAGGCACATTAGGAATCAAGGAAATATTTACAGTTACTCCTGAGCAATGTTACAGAGGAAAATGTAATGGAGATTCTGAAGGAACAGATCAATTTAAAATAAAATGAAAGACTCCATTGCACTTTTAAAGAAAAATAAAAAGGTTTTGATTTGCTGCTAATGCTAATATCGTTCCTAAGCCTAAAACTTCTGGAGATGGAAGTAAAGCCACTGGGGTTCTCAAGGTGCTTTACGATAGTATATAACAATCATAATCCCACAGAGCAAACTGAGGCAGCAGGAAGGTGAAGCGATTTATCAGAGTTATATTCAGCCAGTCCCAAACTTTTGGAGACCAAGTCCTGTGCCTTACATGCTCAATCCTATTTTCCTGTGAAAACTGACTGCATTTGAGAAGTGGAGCAAAGCCATTGAGAAAAGTGTTTGATCACCAGTGAGCACAGCTTTATAAAAACATCACCACTGCCTTCTTCTCAGTTATTCTGACCTGACACATCTTCCCTGATGCTGCCACTGCTGTGCGTGTGTGCTCACAGCTTGCTGAAAACCCACAGTTTGGACCAGCGCCCATCCCACAGGAGCTCTGCCTTTAGTTTGGAGCTGATAGCAACTCCACTGCTCTTCAGCACCCATCTGCTGCGTGGTGTGACACCTGGGCAAACATTCCCTCTGCTACCCAAAGCAGGACAGAAAGCTCCCCAGGTCTCACATGATCGTGGCGTTCAGCTCCTCGATTTCCTCCCGGAGGCGCCTGGTTTCCTCTTGCATCTGGGTCCTTTCCTGCTGCAGCTTAGCAATATATTCTACTGTTCTCTGGAGTGTGATTGCATGGCTGATCTAGACCAAACACAAACACAGAGCTCACCTTCTGGAACAAAGTGAGACACAGGAAGGGTTTGCCCCTAGGCTGCAAAACACTCACAAAAGCACTTCAGCACCTTAAGTTTCTGCACCTTAAGTTTCCTTTGCTGTGGTGCAAAACACACGGTCAGGCCAAGCAAAACACTTCAGACACTAAACCCTTCATTTCTCTGACTCCCCTTTGAACTCTAGTACAGAGAAATGTGGTTGCAGTGGTTGTTTTCTTCCAGACATTACAATTCTGCTACTTTGTTGAAAGAAGTATTTTAATAATTTAAAATGTTTTGTTTCATTATCTGTCCTCTTTAAAATATTTACAATTCTTACTTAAGTACTGAAGGATGTGCTACATCTGCTGATAGATTTATAGTGCTGGTAGAAGCGCTGTTTGAAGTTGACAATATAGATTATTTAGTTTGGGAAACCTGAAGTTATTAAACAGAAGGTAACACATCCAGTTCCTTTCAAATAGACTATTCTAAATCAGGAAGCAAAATTCTGATGACGTATCACCTCGAAAAGTTACGTAAACAAATCAAAACACTACAGAAAAAGCTTTCACGTTTTCCATAGTTCAAAAGGTACTGGTTTTACAGGACATTTAGAATTTTGTTGTACAGATAAATCTGTACTTCAATTTAGCAAAGTAAGTTAACTAATGTATCCAGCATATGTTCTTAATTTGGACAAAGCCATTTGACAACGAGAAACCAGTAGGGAAGTTTTTCTCTGTGAATTTATGCACAAAAGACAGGTGAAAGGTCCATCTGCCAGGCTGTGGGCACAGGGCCAGATTCTTATTTTCATCTGAGTGACACGAGATGTGAAAGGTCCTAGAGCGATTTTCCAAATCCCCTGAACTGGCCATGCTCCAGATTTCTCCTGGTAGGCAGAGATATCAATCATGTCCAAGTTTTATAGATCTCCCTGAGCATTCCCATTCTACCTGTGCCTCACTGGCGTGTTTCAGCACCATGTGCAGGCACACACACGGTTGCTCTGTCCTCTCTCAGCTGACCAAAGGCAGCTCGGCTGTGGTTCATGTGGCACCATCCCAAACTACCCAGCTGTGCTCATAAATACAGGCATTAACTCAGGCCCAGTGTCAAGCCACATTAAACCAGGCCCAGCATCACACCAGCAGCACCTCCCTGGCTTCTGGCTGGTTTGTGGTTCAGGCACAGTAAGCTGACAATACTGGCTGCACCACAGCCTTCTCTAGGGCAGCTCTGGGGACCAGACCCATCCAGAACGGGTATAAAAGCCAGTGTGTGTCAGAGGAAAGGTGACATTACAGCAAATGCAAAGTCAGCTTGTGCTGCAAAAATGACAAACATCTTCATTACTGGGGTCCCAAGATCAGTTTTTCTTCATTCTCTGTTGGCTTTAAAGCCGCGTTATTTCATCAGACAAGACTTGTGCGATGTTTGAAGTTGCACCAGAACAACAGTGTCTGAAGGATGAAGTGCTTGCACACACTCCTGCTGACTATAACCCATGGATTTCTACCCTTCCCTTTCCAAACCTCTCAGTTCAAGTATTTTCACTGGCAGACTGGCACTGTCAGTCACCAGTGAAATGATTACATTTATTAACAAGTCTTTCAGAACGGCTGTTTTACATTTCATATCAAACTCTTAGAGCTGCTGAGGTACTCACCGACTTGGAGTTGGCTGACACCAAACTGCTCAGGGCATTGAAACCAATCTTGATATTAAACCTTCGCTTCTGCTCCGAAAGATGCTTCATCCTTCGATTCTGCATAAAGAAAACCAGCTCAGTCTATGCTTTTCTGCTTTACTCTTTTAGTGCTATGACTACTTCAGCTATTCAAATTCAGTCATTTTTGTTGACTTGTGGCATTCACAGCCTCCCCAGTCAAAGCCTCAGGACTACGAATTTGCAAACAGTGCTTAAGGTTTTTAAAAAGTAGATTTCAGTGTTTTAAATTCAATTTCAAACTTTGCAGGTTTTCTTCCTAAAGTAAAAATTTTTATTTACACCATTTCTGAAGTCAAATTCTAATTTTTGAGGCATGCACTTAGTTAAGATTTTGTTGAAGTTCTTCTGTTTAAAACAGTCCATATCACTTATTCCTAACACATACAGAATGTCTACTGATGTAACAGGCAGCCTGACAAAAAGAAAAAAAGAAAGAAGAACCCACAACTCTGGCTTACTCTGAGGATGAAGACTTTGTCAGGGATGAGCATTTTCATTTGTAGCCTTAAAAACTTAGTTTCCCTCAAAATTCTTACGAATTAAGTTCAGTTAGCTGAAGTCTTTTAACAGCATACTTTGTCTGAGCAGTTTTCTTAGCATGAGCAATAAAAGTTGCTGAAGTCTTGGGCCACAAGCTGCAAACTTGTGGGAGACAGAGAGCAGTGCACACTGCAAGATAAGGAAGCTGTGACTGTCAGCAGAAGCTGCACCTCGTCCAGATAAACCAGCTAATGACCTGCCTAGAGATAGGGAAAGAATCCAGCAAGGAACAAGAAGATCCTGGGCCAAAACCCACCACTGGACCAAGGGCCACGGGCAAGGTGTGTCAAGAGCACGTGAAGAAGGTGCTGAGTGTAAGGGAATAAAAGCCCAGGGATTTCTCAGCTCTGGGTCCCTCTCCAGAGGAACCAGCTCCAGCTGTTCCTACAAAAACCTTGACAAACAACTTCAGCTGCAGCAACTGTGAGTGATTTAACCCACGAGCCTGCAGAGCTGTCTCTCTACCACCTTCTGTACTGCCTGTTGATTCCTGCTCCCAGTTGCCTCTGCTGGGCCTTACCCTGTGGTTTCTGTTATCCCTCTTTTTTCTTACAGTTTCTCTTATACTGCAGCCAGTGGTGATGGGGGGTGTATTTGTGTGTGAAAAGTTTCTCCCCCACCTCCATGTGCCATGTACACACCCATCACCCCTGGAACCTCAGGGATCTGGTTATGGGGGGAAATCAGATGTTCAGGTTAAGGGAAGATGCAGACTGATGGGCACCATTATTTCTATTATTTGTTCCAAATATCATCTATACTGGACCAATGTAGACCTGCTGGGGAGATGTTCCATCCAGTTGAGCAGGATAAGACAGTTAAAAAGCATATGGAATTGGCCCTACAGGCAGGGGAAAGCTGGACTGCTCGGTCTCAGGTTGATCCTGATTGGAATTGCAATAATTGGACATAACTGTCTAACAGTGGTTGGAGAGCTGATGAATGCAATTAGAACTTGTGAGGACATAAGAGTAAATTGAACTAAAGTACAGGAATGCAGAAAGAGAGGAACACCCCAGCAACTACTGGGGAAGATTGCAACAGGTTCTGTTGACAGAGGGAATGACTCTCCAGAATTTTAATAATGAACTGGCAGCAAGAGTGTTTGTGGACCAAACTGCCTTTGACATCTGCAACTGTTTTAAGCACCATATGCCAGGTTGGCAAGGAGGAAATTTGAAAGGTATTACCTGAAGGTTCAAGGCTTTACAGCACATAAATGATTTGGTCCTTGCCATCGAGGCATATGAAGGTTGTTTGAAAGATACTATTTGTGTAGAGCTTTAGCAGAAAGAAAAGGTCATCCTGCACCTCTTTCTAAGCTCCAGCTGTGTTGTCAAGAAGCAAAATATTTAGTATTTATATTAACAAAAAAATCCAAAGATTAGCAGACCCAGAAAGGGTCCAGGCTGTGACAGAAATACCTTGACCAGTAACAAAGAAAACAACTGGGAGAATTTTTTAGGCACAGGAGGGTCCTGCAGCCCCCCGATCCCCAGACTGTGGAATTAAGTAAACCATTGACAGAAGCTCCCAGGGCAGAGGAAGTGGAGTCTAGACATTGGCACCCAGAGAAAGAAAAGACTTTCCAAGCCACAAAAGGAGCTTTAGTTTCTGCTCCAGCACTGGGATTGCCGGATTACTCCAAGCCCTTTGAGCTATTTATGCTGGAGGACAAAGCAGCAGCCACAGATCCCCTCTCAAAGCTGGGTCCACACCGCCGCCCTGTGGCTTCTGCTCACTCAGCTGGAGCAGCAGGGAACCACCCTCCTGTGTGACAGCCACAGCAGAACAGCCTTCCTAAAAAACAGCCACCGACAGCCTGGGGACTGAGAAAGAATCCAGTATGGAACAAAACGGCTTCAGACCAAAAACCATCCCTGGACTAAGAGGTGAGTGCCAGGAGGGTGGAGAGCGTGTGAGGAAGGTGCAGAGACCGTAATGGTACAAAAGCCCAGGACTTCTTTGTTCTGGGTTCCTCTCCAGAGGCACCAGCTTGCGTTGTTCCTACTGCTGCACCACTCAGTTCCTATTCTTTTCCTGGAATTGGATGCCTGGGACTCTGCTGCAGGAAACCTGGGGTGAAGAAACTTCTTTGTAACATAGTTTGCCCTTTGAGAACACATTCCTGGCAGAGTGAGGCATTCCGGTGGGAGCTCACCGTCACCCCACTCTGGAAGTGAGGAAAACAGTGTAATAAAGCAGTGAAGTGGCTGCTCAAACCCACAGAAAATGCAGGTTCAAGAGCAAAACTGCTATTTTCACTGCCCTCTATGCTTTTCCAAACTGAAATAACAATGTTACCTAGCAATACAGAACTGTTGAATCTAACTAACAATGCAGAGGAACAAAAGAACATACACCTAGAGAGACCTCTGCTTCTCTCTTTTCTTACAAAAGAGCTACTAGCAGTACACAACCAAAGTAATTCCTGTCAGAACAGGTGAGTTTAAATGGCCATGAAGCCTATTTCATTGCAGAATTCTTACTTTTAAGAACACTTCTCCATCTAGTGACCCCTTTCCCACCATCAACTAGCCCTGATAATCTGTTCCTTTAACTTGTTCTCTGGCAGCAGGAACAGGCTGTAGCCATGGGTTGTGAGCACTCATGCCACGCAAATCCCTGCAAACTTCTATAAGTAACTTGTAGCATGGTCAGCAAGGGCCAGTTCTGATCCTCCTCCGCAACAGAACTAGAACTGAGTGCAATGAAAAGCTGCAGGTGTTAAACTTACCTTTCTGCCCTGGGAGTAATCAAGCTGGTATCAACTCATAGGATAAACAGAGCCAGAGAAGCCAGACAGGAGTTGGCACTTGCAAAACAGTTAAGTAACACTACTCCCTTTCACAACAGAATGAATGAGAGGGTTGCAGCTGATTGTTCTGCATTGTTTTTTTGTGGATAAGTTTCTCATACCACCACAGAAAGATCAGCTCGTGTGTGAGGCACAACCAGCGTGAGGTGCTACCTCTAGACCGCCAAGTTCTTACCCCAGTAATTCTCGAAGGGTTTTACAGGTGTAACTTGTAGTGTCTGTGGAGCTGCTTCTCTGTGGAGCAGCAAAGCATCACTGGAGACATGTAAGTAACTCAGCAGGTCAAGAACTTCCCCTCCAGCGATGGCCAGAGCCCTGCAGACTGAAGAGCCCCAACAGAACAGTGGCAAAAAGCCATGGTTTAGAACACTAAGCCTGAAACCTTTGACCAAGTAAACTGAGACCTGTCACAACACTCCTGTGAGCCACAGCAGGAACTGCTGTCATAACCAGAAGGACCTGCAGAGGTACAGCTAAGCCTGGCCCTTCTAGTGACACATCCCTGAGGAGCAGAGTAGATCATTAAAGACTGACATTTTGAATTGAACAGAGCACAGCAGCAAGCTAAGCCCAACACACACATATGCTACTGTCCTGAAGCACAACCTTCTCTAATCCACGCTCAGAAAACCAGCTCCAAAGGCAAAGGAGAAAAGCCCCCAAAGGAAAGGACACACACCTTAAATGCAGCCATAGTAGGGTCAGTGGCAGGTTTTCCTGAGCAGCTGTTCTGAGGAGACTGAGGGCTGGGGCTCTGCTCAGAGGTGCAGGGGGAAGCTTGGCCTGAATTCTGGCAGTCCCGGCCTTCATAAAGGAAGAAACACAAGTCACATTAATAAACAACTTCCTGTAGCAAATGTAACTGCTGAGAAGTTTCTACTCAGAAATGAACTGAAATGCAGTCGGCAACCAAATTATAGCGTTTGATACAGCAACCACATGCTAGAAAACACCAAGACTGCTGGGAGAGCTTAGAATTTCGTGGCACAAGCGTAATATACCCCAGATGGCAAGATGTAATACTCCTTTCACACACACATAGTTCAGCAAAGGCATGTTGAACATGAAGGCTGTGACTCCATCATCCTGCTGCACTCCCCCATTTGACTCCAATGGCCTGGGACATGATGGTGACACTTTACAAGCATTTACCACCAAAACCAGCTCCACTGATGCACATGCAGAAGGATCTTTGCACTTACCTACTGTGTCTGAGATCCTCCAGGCAGAATTAGAGTTATGACACTGAACAACAAACCTATTCAGCACTTCCTACACAGATGCCTTTCAACGGGTTTAATTTCTGGGTGACTACAACAGCACATCCTTCTAGAAAGGAGCCACTTGCAGGAAGCACAAAACCACAGTTTGTGGGAACACTGCACAGTCATTTAAGACAAAAACTGCAAACAACTGGATGCAACTGAAGCTGCAGGGTAGAAGGGGATTATCCAGGGATCCTCAAGGCCCATTTATACCCTGCCTAACCAACAAAAACACACTTACATGGGCAGGGCAGAGAGAATGCTTAGAGCTTTCTAACTTACTAGGTGTAGGTGAGGGAACTTGTGAACTGCAACTGTGGGAAGGGATGTGCTCTCCTTTCACCAACACATCCTGGACTACACTAGGAGAGAAGAGATGTGAGACTGTGGACTGGCTTTGTTGACTACTTGGTGCTCGCTGTGCTGGACCAACCAGAATGTTACTACGGAACTCCGTCACCCCGGGAGCCTGGGAACAGCACAGAAACAGCACAGAGAAACACAGAGAGAAAGAGAGAGAGGGGGGAGCGTGGGGGCACGGGGAGAGAAGGGATGAGAGAGCAGAGAAAGCAGGGAGAGAGAGATTAAGAAAGAGAGATTTGTTACCTTGCCTTTCACTAAAAGCAGCAAATTAATACATGATTAACAATCTGACGACAAGAAACAAGGACTAATATATAAGGAATTGGCAGGCACTGAAGTCAGGCTTCTGGTAGGAGGAGACCAGTGTCCTTTCATAACTCAGAGTAGTATTGTAACACATCAACAACATAATATACTAAAATCTATTTCCATCTTCCTGCACACAACATATTGGGGAAACCCACTCACATACTCAAGGCATGCTTTCCAGTATGTCAGTGGAAAGGTGGCTTTCCTGGCTCCTTCCAGCTTAAAGCACAAGCCATCCCCATCCACAGCACTGTGTATACAGGCCTCCTTGGAATCTTACTGTTGTGTGAGACAGTCTGTGAAGACTATAAAGTGCTTCCAGGCCCATAAAGTAAGTAAATTAAAGACAAGCAAACGTAATGCTGAATGCACAAATGCACACATGGGGTAACAGGTCATTTATAGGACTCGTTACCCTCCTGAGCACATTATGGCTCTCACTACTTGCAAATAACAGGCCTAGAAAACAAATATATTATTTTTTGTTCTTCTCCTTACTCTGACAATTCCAGCTGGTGCAATTGCAACATTAGACTGAGACGTGGCTGGCGTCAAAATCCCCTCTCTTTTTAAAGGTGCTGGAGTTACAATCACAGCTCTGGACTGTCCCTGAAAGGCAGCTGAAGAACACAATTCAGTTAGAATAGTTAATAAGACAAAAAAAAAAAAGGTGGAGATTATTTTGTATGAAATAACTTGTCATCAAACAGGGGGAGGGATTAATGGGCATCTATTTGATACTATTTCACTGCAGTGCAGTGAATGCCACTGGTTTTCCATTAATCTCAATCCCCTTAATCCAGCACAAAGGACTCCAACACACCATTTTTTTTCTAAGGTTTTTAGCGTTAGTGTCACTGTTTCAAGGTGAATTTACAGAGATACACAGAAATTCAGGGAGCTGCAAAGTGTCTCCATTCTTTCAGAGCTGGATTTGATAGGAGGAGGATCATCTTCACCTCTCCTCTCACATCCACAGTTCTTGTTCTGCTGACCCAGGAAGGGTCAATGATCCAACACTTCATGCTTCCTTCCATATACATTGAATCCTTTTCCTCACCACTTCATTCTACCAGCTTCTTTCACTCTCTGGTTTTACAGCTGCCTCAGATGACACACAAGACAAACAAATGTGACTGGGAATCAGCACCAAAATTCCAGAAAATAGGCTAAAGAACTGGGAGCAAATGTCTCCACATAAATCTGTGAAGATCTCCATTTAACCAAAGCAGATGTGCAGTTGGTTCTCGCCCAGAGTTCAGAGAGAACATGACAGACCCTCCTATACTGTTACTAAGGGAACAATCAGGCAAAGACAAAAACTTCCATCTGGTTTTTGAGAAAACTGAAGCAAACTTACTCAGTTTTATTCTTGCCTGTATTGGCTTCAGCTCTCCTTTGGACTAATAAAATCATGATGCATGAGAAGTGTCACCACAGCTCAGTCCCTGCAGTTTAGCATCAGGACTCTGAAAACACACACAGCAGGACGGGGAGACAGTGCAGGATTATCTAATGTCCCCTTCCTGACTGATCATCTGTGACTGTGTTTTGGATCAAGTGCAGTCTCTACACATCCTTTACCAGAGAGGAGTGCACAAACCTTGTGCCAGCCCTTGCGTGGGGCTGTGGGGCACAGAGCTCTGTCACTGTGACACAGGGAGCTCATTCTTTGAGCATTCCCACGTCTCAAGCCAGAATCACAACCCTTCCACTGTTCACTGACGTTCAGCTGGACTCATGACATCTCTATTGAGCTCAAGAGCCTACTCTTACCAGTGCATTAATGCTGCTACACAGGCCTGGCACTCCTGACTTCCACATTTGGAGAACTGTAACGATCAGCAACAATATTAAGAAGTTGCTTTACGTGTTTCATGTTTCTGTCCTACACATGCATCTTTTGCAGACTTTTCTTTCAAAATCAGCATATTTATCCTGAAGGGGTGATAGCAGACTTCTTCCTCATGTGAAGTCTTGTACCTGATGAGACAATCTGCACAGATTTTTGAGTCCTAATACCACTGGGCAGTAAATGTGATACATCCCTTTCTAACACAAGATATAATGGCATTTGCTTTATACTCAGGACATGACCTGTTTGTCCTGACCACAACTGACAGGCATAAATGCCTCAGTGACCAGTACTGGTATTTACTCTATTGCCAAAAATAAAGCTCTAGTCTTTATATAAAGTCTTGGATTTGTCCCCAGAGCTTGGTGTCCCAGTACTTTAGGAGCACTGTGATCCCCAAACACACACCACTACTAGGAATGACAAACAGCAATAGCTTTAAATCTAGATGAGAAATGAAGTCATTGGTTGTGATGGTCTAGAAGCAACTGGTAAAACATCGGGAAAGTGATATATGGGGTGAGGAAAAACCCAGGAAGCACTAAGAATTCCAAAAGCAAAGGCTTTCTCACTCAAAATGAGTTGCCTACAATGCTTTACTAGGTGAGAAATGCATGTCTTGACTGCTGAAGGTACATAGAGACTCTTGGTTTATAACACACTATAGATAGGAACAGTGCCATTAACATTAATCACAGACCAACCTGATTCCAGTTACATGTTAGAATTAGATCCTTGGGTCTGTTCTTCTCCTGAACAGTGATTTTAATTTTTTTTTTTTTTTTAGTGGGTAAGCTCAGTATCAGGCCTTGGCAGTCACACCTACTCCCTAGTAAAGCCTGTTTAACAATACTCCTCCAGGCAGGGTTTTTTGCGAATTATTGTTGCTCATTTCAAGTGGCTGAAATCACTTGGCCCCCAGCCAGCACGAGTCTAAAAACAGCCTGCAATAATCCCAACAAAAAGCTTGCTGTCTGTCCTGCTCTGGCCTTGAGCTTTCCCACAAGAACCACCACAAGCAAAACTCCCTCTGCTCATCTTGCTATTCTTAGCCTTGTGCCAACGGCTCCAAATCACACCCAGGGTGGAGGTCCCAGCACATCAGTAGGTGCTCGTGCTCTGACCTGAAACCCACGTGCTCCTGATGGCATCTCAGCAGTCTGCAGACTGCTCAAGACAAAGATCTCCAGTTCCCTCAGGAGATCTGATCTCTCCTAGGGAAGAGCAACACTCTCTCCCTACCATCTCCTCCACAGTGGCAGAATGCTCTGAGGGGCAGAGCTCATCACAACAGCCCCACCTAAACCTGAGCCTTCCCTGGGTCAGGAGCACAGAGCCCAGATGCAGCTACAAGCCCAGCACTGTGGTTACAAGGAGAGACCCCCCCTTCTGCAGGTCAGCTTTTCACACTCACAGCTGAACTGCTCCCAATCCTTGCAGCAGTCCAGAGCATCCCACTGACCAGTGTGGCCACACCCCAGTGCACTCAGGGGTTCCATGGACACCCTCAGCAAGCTGTATCTTCACTTATTATGTAAAGCAAGAAAAGCAAGAAGGTCTTTCCCTCCTGCTAGCCCCACTCAGACAGGAAACCCATGACCCCCACAGTGCTGCTCACCTGGAGTGATGAAGGCATTCTTTACCAATAAGGACACTGTTTCAGGCTTTGGAGCAGGCACTATTTTTTGTGACTGTTTGGGCCTTGTCCCAGCACTGGCCAGAGGAACAGCTTTGGGGAGTGCAAATGTCAGCTGGGACTGGAGCTGGGGCCGGGGCTGTCCCTGCACAACAGTAGTCTGGAAAGCCAGGTTACAAGGCACTCCTGCCCCCGGCTGCTGTGTGGCCAGGACGACGTTCTGGCTCTGGCTGAAGGTGGTGGCAGGGGCGTTGTGGGTCAGCGTGGCAGAAGCTGTGTGTGTGATCACTGTAGATTCACAGAGCCCAAACTTGGGGGTTTCTGGTGCAGCAAAGGCAGCCGGGGCAGAGCTCAGGCTGGAAGTCAGAGGCACCGCGGGCAGCGGGGACTGGTGCTGTGCAGGCGCAGGCTGGAGCAGCGGCAGGGGGGGCTGGAACACTGGCATGAAAGTTTGTGGCCCGCTGAGAGACGAGTCCGGAGGGAAATCCGGTGGCTGGATGAAAGATCCACCACTTCTAATGCTGGAACACTGGTCAGTGCCAACATCAGGAATGACGGGAGCAGGTACTGAGGAAGCAATGAGTCCATCATCAATGTTCCCTGCTGGAAGCGTGTTGGGCAATGACCCCGACGGCAGGACAGGAGACTGACAGGAAAGACAAATATTACTGATTCAGACATGTCTGAACTCCTCCTGAGAAGCACATGGCTCATGTCAGAGCCTTCTGTTTTAAACATCAGGAATCCCTCTTACCTGGGAGGAGTGGCTGCTGCTGTCTGTCGTGGCTGAGCTGACAGCAGACACAGAAGGGAAATAATTACTGGAGCGACTGGGTGTGAATAATTCTGAAATAGGAAAGGTCCCCTATTAATCTTCTACTTTTCATCCTCAAGTTACAGCATTGCTAAATCCTACAATTCACAGGAATATTAGTATTCTTTAGCAAATAATGAAACCATGCCCTTTTTTCTTCATACAACTGCTGCTGATTAAGCAAGGAACTGTTTTCCAGAGGAACTGATCTCTTCAGGGCAGACCAACCTCCATGTAGGCTGGAACAACACAAAAATCAGTCCTCTGGATAAGGTTCACCTGCACAGACAGCAAAGAGCTGGTCCCCAGTGCAGTCCCACAAAGCTCAGTCATGTGATGCAGGCTGCATGCAGGGCCAGAAAACAGATGTGACTTTTGACTTCCATGGAGATCCATAACCATCAAAGTTGTCGGTAGCAGTTTAATGTCATATGGAATTCTTGACACTACCATAAAATGTTGAAAGGCAAACAAAATGTTAAATCTCTTCATTACTAAGAAGTGTTAAATGGGAAAACCTTAGACATCTGAAACATAATTTATTCTTATTTGAAAAACTAGTACACCAAGCACTGACATTTTAAAGAAATTACTTGACAATTTATTATTCTTACCCTGAAAAGGCTCAAAAGTATCCATAAAATCAAAATTTGGCTGGAGAGGAATAAGCCCTGGTTGAATCATGTCAGCATTTCCTAAGTGTCCTGCAAAATTCAGGAGACAGATTAGATTAGCTTCCCATCACTCACACAGTAACAGCAGCAGGAATAAAGCATTTCGCTAAAACATGAACACACTCCACAGCCAGGTTTGGCCAAGATATTACAGAAAACTGGTGCTGAAATGAACTGAGCATCTGCTTCTCTTCAGAACTACAGCACAGTTCTGAAATCAAAACCACCAGGGAATGAAACTTTCAACTACTAAAATGGAAGAGGTGAGACATGAAGGCTCTCACTAACAACTGGGGATTGCCAAGCTTGGACACCTCCTGCTCCCAAACTTGTCCTGCCTGTGCTGCACAACACAAACTTGCTGGGAAGCACAAGCTGAACCACCAGAGTACAATATTTTAAAGTAAATCATCGTGCAGTTCATTTGCCTTGAGTACAATTCATGTAAACCACAGTTGCTCTGGAGTTGCTCAGACATCCCTGCAGCAAGGACGGTGCACAGCGTCCCATCAGACAGCACTCTACAGCTCTTGGAACTGTTTTTTACAGATGGGATTTGCACTTGTTCTAAGGGACAAAACCAAATTAAAATACACAGGTGCTCCCTCAAAAACACACCCACAAGGGTGCTCTGAGATAAATAACAATGCCTTCACTGCTGACAAAGGTAAATACTGCTCATCACAGATTTATTCACAGCAACATTAGAAGGCAAAGCTGGGAGCAGCACAACACGAGAAGCTAAGACAGAAGTTAAATCTGGATGAGTAACTGGGATTCCATAACCTATAAAGCATAAGACAGCTACAGGCTCTGACCTATTTTTCTCTGTCTCAGCAATATAAGATAGATTTCTTAGGCAAGACTGCAAGAGCAGCAAAGCAACAAACCAGACTTTTCATAGAGGTTCTCACTGCAACAGAGCTACAGTCAAGAAATACCTATGTCCCTGGAATTAGGCCAGGAAACCAGCTGATGTGAAGACAGTGTGGAGAAGAGAGTGTCGGTGAACTCGGACATGAGCATGTCTGCATCCAACAGGCTGCCTTCCTCCATAGGGACTGGGGTTTCTCTGCCATACCTTCTTTTTTGCCAGAGAACCACATCATCATCCTGCCAAAGGAAAGGAAGAGAAGTCAGGCTGCTCAGACAGCGCCGCAGCAGCCTGGTGCAGACCTATAAAAACAGTCCTCATTTTCCACATTTTTAGTGAAAGAAGCTCCCTTTGAGGAGTCATCAAATGGACTGAAACAGGTCAGTGGTGCTTCTTACCCACCAACAACTTCAGCTCACTGGTTTGGGCAACAACAGAAAACTTCTGCAGAATAAATACCACGACACTCCGGGAAAGGGTTTTGCCCAAAAACCCAGATGTTGACTAAGGAGGACATAAGATAAAACAACTTTATCAACAATCTCTTGTTTGATTCATTACATGTGTATTTTTGTACCTACAGTTTAGCAACCCCTTGGTTCAAATAAAAATTAAAAGTAACACGAACAGCAAGAATGCAAAGCAAACAACTCCTGTCTGGTGAAAAATATCCGGAAGTCTAAAATGCAGTGAAGTGTAATTGTACTCTGACTTTGTACAAGGTGTGCTGATATTCCTGTGGGCACTTTTAGCCCATGGAAAAATACAACATAATGTAACTTGGCTTACCCATCCCTGACTAAAGGCTGAGCTAAACTGCACTGCCTTGCAAAACAGAAAACAGAACACTGCTTCTGATCATCAGTTTATATGCCCAAAGCAGCTCTGATGGGCTTGAGGGGACATACTAAAAGGTGATACCACTGTTCCTTTAAAAATTCCGTCTTTTTTTAGGATCCTGGCACAGTATCTGCCCAAGTGGAGGACAGCAGCAAGATCTGCACCATGTAGCTCACACATCCTCACAGATCCAGTTACACAAGCAAGGCAGCAGCACCAGTTACAACTCAGTAACAAGATGAAATCATGTGCCAGCCCTCAAAGAGATTCATCTCTCTGGGCACGCAACACTGATTCTCATTTCTTCTGTCACAGCACTTTACATTCAGCCTCTCCTCCATCCAATCTAAGCTACAAACCTTACATTGCTCTCTAAGGCACAGAATATGAAGGTGTCTAACCTTAATTAAGGCTTAAGCAAGATACTTGTCTTAGATTTTAATCAAAGCAAGCTACTGCACGTTACAGCTGTGTTATCTACTGTGGGTTCTACAAGCATAAATGCCATTACCTACCCTGACCAAACTTGAAAGATCTTCATCTTTATGTTTCTGTAGCTGCAAAAGGAGAACAAAACAGATGGTAAAGTCAGAATAGGGCCTGTATGTGCCAGGAGAAGACCTGATTTTGCAAAACTTTTAAGACCCAATCATGCACAATCAGCCCCAGCACAATAATTTTTAGTTAAGTGGAACTAATCAGATGAGCATGTCTGTACCAGCTTATCATCTGCCTTAAGTGCTCCTGCATGCTAGAAAAAGTGATAGAAAACTCAAAAAGCAACAACATACTGATTGAGCTCAAGTGAACCGAATCAACAGACCCTTTTCTTGAAGTATGTTCTCCACTTGTGGTATTCCCTGATGACTATTTCAATTCTTCGCTTCCAGTATTTCCCTTCTGTTGCAATGGCCTGAGAACACAAACACATACCATGAATTACACGGAATCACACAAGGCCTGAATATTCAACATGTTTCCAAGTAAATATTCAGGCATAAAAAATGCAAAAGAAAGCATGCTAATTCTGTTTGAGCTCATGTATCAGCAGCCCACGCTGCCCCAGAGTTCAGCTATCACAGAGCAAATCTGACAGTACCAACTTCATCTTTCCCACAGAAACCAAACACTACATGATGTCTGGCTGCACTGTCAGCATCTCCCACAGCAGCTCAACCAGAGCCAATAGTTAAGAAATGGCAAAAAAAAAAAAAAAAAATTAATTTTCTGAAATATAACATATAAAGCACAGAATATCCTGTGAATGCCACAAGGTCACATGCACAGACACACACACATAAGCAAAAGCTGCTACAAATGACACAAAGCAATATAAATTTGATGTCCAGCTCAGGGAGGAGTGTGACCTTGCACACTAATGGCAACAAAAGGATCAGACAACACGGGTCTTTGATGTGTCACAGAGAGCAGTGTATAAACTGGGGAGAGCAGACTAATGAGAGCCTTAACTTGGTGTTCGAGGGTCACTTTCAACACAAACATCAACACTGTTCTTTTGAAAACCTGAGACAGTTCCACAAACTCATCTGGAACTCCTCTGAGTTATAAATTACTCTAGAGTTATGCAGTACAGAGAGTCACATATTGCCACATCAAGGGCCTCACTGGTTTTCTGCAAGGAGCCAGAGGGCAGATGTTAGTGTTCATTTATGTTTACAAGAGCATAAAAATGAAAGAACACAAACTCATATTTGCTCTTTCTGTGAAGTTACCCCAACACAGAAAAAGAAATTGCTTGTTGTCTTGAAACCACACCTCACCAGTTACATCAAATACAGAAAACTCTCACAGGTCACTCCGATTCAGTCTTGAAAACAGCTGTCACTCTGATTTCCCAACAAATCCCAGCCAGAAGACACCTCTGGTTGTCAAAATCCTAACTAATCAAACTTCTTTGACTTACAATTCATTAAACTGGAACATTAACGTAAGTTACACAGATAACAAATGTCCTTCTGATTGCACCTTGATCACCTTAATGTGCTAAACCTACAAAACCAGGTTCAGTCTGCTTGTAATGGTTCCTTCTAAACAGAAACAAAGCAAAGATTTGCTCTGCTGGCCTCATTTCTAGCAGAGCAGGACATGTGGTTGTGAAGCCCAGAGGTCAGTGGTCTGTCCCTCAGGTGTCACTCACCTCTGGCCGGCGATGCTCATCCACATCCACGGAGCCATCCAGCGGAGTCACAAAGTGACACACGGGGTTCTTGCGCTTCTCCAGGTCTGAAACAGGAACCAAAGTGTGAGTGCTCAACACGGGAAGGGTTTGCCACTCTGTCACCTCAGTGGCAACACGTGAAAGGGAGCCTGGCCAGGGCTCCTTCCCAACAACAGGAGACAGGGAGCTCTCAGTCTGTGCTCGGAGCACTCGGTACATCCTCTGGGACCTCTCTAAGAGAGCCCTGATCCAATGGCTCTGCCTCTGAGACATCAGCCTTGAGCACATTTCTGAGCTTGTCACCAGACAATCATTTGCACCCTCCTGTTGTTACATTTGTCTCAGGGAAGCTGTGACACACGAGCACGGTACTTACACTGCATGTACCAGGCCCTCCAGATGGCGTTATTGAGACGGATTTTATCTCTCCACTGAAGTTTCAATCCCTTAAAGTTTTTCCATTTTGGTGAAACCAACCTTCCACTGAAACAAAACAGACAACAAATCATTCTGCTTTCAGTTTTTCCCTCCTTTCAAGACAATGTATCTACCCAAAACTGCCAAACTGTCAGTAGAAAAAATTACAAGTCACACTTGGCCAGTGACAACTTTCACCATGTGCTGCTGTCCATGGCTCACTGAGCCAGGACAGAAATTCATCCAGTTTTCAAGACTCCTTCATGCTCTAATCCATGGGAACTAAGAACTCAGAACTAAGAACTATCACAACTGGTCTCACAAGTATCTTCAGTAGGAATGAAATTCATTTCACCCACTCTTTTCTCCTTGCCACTATCCCACCTTTTCAAATCCCCACCTATGAGCTTCCATCAACTGAGAACAAGGTTACTCAAAATTAAGCCCAAAACCTGGCCTAGGGGGTTTTGAATGTTTGGTCACATATATAGTTGTGGCTTGGACTTTCTGAAGTTCATTTCTACAGTTCCACTCGATTTTCCAGGCTGGTAACACTGGAAAGGAAGAATGAAATGCCAGTTCTGGCCCAAGAAAAACCGAACCCCAACAATTCTACAATGCTGACAAACACAGCTGGGCACACAGGATCACCAACACGCTAAGAATAGTAAGTTTGCTCCAAGGAAAAGGCAAGGCTGGAAAGAGAAATGGCTTATGTATGAATGATCTTGGGAGGTAGAAGGGAGATGGAAGGAAAAAGGAAGAAGTGACAAGGATTCCAGTAAGGACTGTACAAAACAAACTACCCAGCCCTCAAAACACACCTCTATGAATCATTAATCCATACTACTGACAGAGCAGAGGAAGTAGGAAATATTCATAGCACAGTAAACTTAAAGCCAGAGACTTAAGCATAGGAATTGTGCCTATCCCAGGTTCTCCCTCTTGTTTTTTGTGGGTTTAGTTGCACATCTTCCCAGGCAAAGGAAACAGGTTCAACTTGGCACAGCACAAGCATCAGGTCAAGAGGTTATGGACATCTGCAGTAAAATGTACACAAGGGAGTGACAGGAACAGTCACCTCCAAACACTTTGCCCTCTCAGGAGAGATCACTGGGCACCTGGGCAGTGGGGAGTGATTTCTGCCAGGAACTGCAGTGGCACTGCAGGGATGTACCAGAACACCCAGTGCCCCAGCACAGGCAACCTGCCACCACACACTCAGTACACAGGAACTCAGAGATGAATTATTTATCCTTAAAAGCCCCTCTTTTACAGGCAAGCTCTAAAATCACTGTGCAAATAGGAAGTACATCCTACAGAAGTGCCAGGAACTTCCCTTGGCTTTACCAAGGCCATGCAGAGGCAGGAGAACTGATGATTCCCAGTTTCTTATTTGCTCTGGGAAACCTCCTGACAGGAGCTCTTTTTAAAGAAAACTTTTATTAAAACTTGTAATACTATAAACAAGTAAAAAGTCTTCACAGCGCCTAAACAAAAGCAGCCAGAATGCCAGAGCTGCCAATAGCAGGATATTAAAATAACACCTTCTTCAAGTATTTGGCTCACCATTTCTTTCCTCCCTTGCAAACACCACAACTGCTCTGGCTACTCCAGTGTTCCCCCAACCCTGACAGTAACAGAACAGTAAATGCCAGACTTCAGCCAAGTGACAGGTAAAGAAAACTCTGCTCTTTTAATTTGACTACTAAGTAAACTGCCACTTGTAGCAACAGGCTGTAGAAATGCACCAGCCAGTGAGTTGTTGCCTGACAGTAAAAATTTAAAGTACATCTCCCCAAAACCCCTTTCCAAGTTTCAAGACTCTTTGCTTATAGAAAGATCCTCAAATAAGCATTAATCTCACTGTTCTCCAGCTGCTGTGGTGTCAGGGTCAGAGAGCAGATCTCCACCTGTTTAATATTTCCCCCATCACCTTCAGTGTTCACTGCACACCTTGTCTTATCTTTCCTTCTAAACCCAGACTGAAGCACATCTTTTCCTGTTTTTAACTCTGTACATTAATAGTTTGGAGACAGGAGATTAACTAATGATGCATCACCAACACTGACAAAGTGCCCACATGCCTTCGACTAAGAAATCTGTCAACTTAATGTTCATCTCTTCATAGCTCTGTGTGACTCGACAGTTTGCCAAAGCAACTAAACCCTAATAATCTGCACTCAGAATAGCAAGAGCAAATGCTTTTCTATAAAAAGACTAAAAGGAACTGTAATCAAGTCTCATACACTCCTTGCATCTTCAAAGAGCTGATTAAAACTGGAATTAAAACACAAATAGTTTAAAATATTTTCTATTCCATTCTTAGAAAATGTTAAACAAAAGTAGTGCATCAAAAGAAGGAAGTGATTAAGAACCTATTCTTAAAATAATTATTATTTTTAGTTCCCAAGGGAGCAAAACACAAGTCCAGCTTGAGGTCATAAGTGAAACGACTTCAGCCTCAGTGGAGAGGAATCAGCATGAAGCTGACAACAATGTTTAGATACTATTCCAAATTCCAAAGTCAATGGAAAGTCAATTACTTTGTACAACTGTGTGACTGAGAGCAGCTGCTTAGCTGAAACCAGCCTTCAGATTTTAAAGCAGCAAAACAACAAGGAAAAATCCAAACAACTGGAGAGCCCCTTCTGGCTGCTGCTCCTGCCAGCTCAGTAAGAACACACCGACTCCTGCAGGAAATGCAGAGCAACCTGCCCCACACCAGCACGGTCACCATGTACAAACAAGTGTAAATCAGCACACATGTGGTCCTGCCTCTCTCTACCACGGCTGCTGCAGCTCTGCAAAGATGCTGCTTCCAAGGAGGGGAGCAGGAGAACATCCCAGGGGAGAACTGGACCCACCAATGCCTGGCACAAGCCAGGACAGCTGCAGCCACAGCCAGAGGCATGGCCTGGGGACACCGGTGCTGCACAGAGGGGGCCCAGGCAGAGGAACACCCAGGGGACCAGGTTCTGGGCACAGCTGATGCAAACAATGCTGGGGGAATAGGTGACTCTCCTGTTTTCCTCACTGTCACACACACATCACATCAAAGCAGCTGAAAACCATCTGGTGGATAATGTGCAGTGCACTCCAGCAGCTCAGCTCAGTCTCCCATGAAGAAACCTCCTCCTCCTGCTGCTGAGACCAAATGTCCTCAAATGATCTGATCCCAGCAAACCACTAAAAAAGCTTGCCCAGAACAGCCAACAGAGCTGGAATTCCCCCTGGACACAGTGGCCCCAACATGCTTCAGAGGAGTCACAGGGCTGCCAGCAGAGAAGCTGCAGACACCCGAGGCTGCCACTTCCATGTGCTGCAGCTTTGACCTGTGAGCCCTGGATACACCATGAGAGCTAGAGTCCTTTCCCAAGTTTTTTCACATACTTTTTCCCAGCTCAGGAACTACCTGAGACAACAGATACCAGCGTGCAGACAGATAATGCAACATTGATCTGTCACAGTAACTCAACCCTCTCCATTTTTAAAGCTCCAAGTTAAGCAGCTGGGTTTTGAAAACAATTACAAACCTTCAAATATCACAAAATTTGCAGCAAAGTACAAAGTACATTGTGAGAGTGTGACACAATTCCCTTCAACATGTTTTATTGTTTTCTTCAATCAACTGAAATGTAGTTAGGAGAAGGTTTGTATTCTAACGGCACAAAACAGATTTTACCCTGGCAATATCCGTCTACATGCAAAGTTTTGCCTCTGAGAACCTCATAATTTTGTTCCATATTAATCAACCCACCTAATGAATGACCTTGCAGGATATTTTAGCCATGTTTCTGACTCAGCAGGGACAAGGCAGATGGGTGACCTCCTTTCTTAACAGGTACAAGGCACACAAGATGCCACCCACAGCTGTTAAACTGACTTCAAATTTAAACCAGTAGCTCTTATAGCACTGAAAAAACATCCAATTAACAACCCCAGTGAAAAACTCCTTCCAACTTCTGCAGAAGCACGATCAGGCTCTGATATGAGATGACTCACAGCAGAAGAATCCCCTGTTCTCCTCCCTTAATCAGAGCATTTTAAGATGGACTTCAGTCAGCATAAAACCATATGACACAAGCACCCCCCAGATCTGGGCAGAAAGAGACATTTCTTCGTGTGCAAACCCAGAAGAATTTGGGGTTTTTTCATTATTAATCAGCCTTAAGAAACACCAGCGTTTTAAGAAACTAATGTCTACAAAGAACACTGAAGGGGCAGACAAAGAGATGTTAAAATAAATTCTACCCAAACTAAGCCAACCTCAAAAAGCTGGTCTGGTCAGCTTATATATTCTTCATTTAACAGGTGGTTTGAATTCATATTGATTAAATGGAAACTGTGGGTATAGTATGGTAGAACTTCGGGGTTTTATACAGCTCAAATGCTTCATTAAGCTGTTTCTGGTTCCACTTGCTGTTCCCCATTTTTTATCTCCCTCAGAAATGCCCACAACAGCACCACAGCCTTATGTTTAAATCCCCTTCTAACAGAAGGCAATAGGGAAGACTTTGCTGTGAACACCAGCCTGAAAAATCCCCTTTTCCCATTCAGAAAAATTTAAGTTCATTCTCCACACCATGACATGTAAATCTTGCTGAGCAGGACTTTCAGCTGGCAAGTGATCTTGGGATTGTAGTGAACTAAATGCTGCACAGAGTAAGAGCTCTTTCAAACACCCTGGGAGGGATGAAATGCAAGATCTTGTGCTTAAAAATAAGGAAACAGTGAATGAGGAAACATGCCCGTGGCTACAAAGTGTGTGGGTGACACCACTGGAAGTGGGACGTGGATTTTTTTGACATGCCACTGTACTCTGCACATAAAATCCTTGTTTCCAGCCTCTCATCTTTCCCTTGTTGTGACTGTAGGAACATGGAAAATCTACAGTTGGCTCTCCAGCTCAAGAGGTGTTATTTCTTCTTTTGCACTCAGAGAGCACCTGGCCAAGATCTGTACATGGAATTTAAACACAAACCTCCCAGCGCTGTTGTTTAGATTCCACAGGCCTGTCCCTGCTGCCCAAATATGTATTCCCAGCAAGCACAGCACATACCCTGGAAAGCAGCTACTGCAGACCTGCAGGAATCACTTCTCCTACAGGGTCTGGTGTACTGTGGTTGTAAACAAATTATTTTGTTTTCAAAGCTGAATTTTGTAAATTCAGTTTACTGGAACAAGCTATAGAAATGTGTTGTGTTTTCCTGTTTAGGTAACAGATTCCCACTGCCCTTGTGCTAAAACACCTCTTTTTTGCCTTGTTAACCCCTGGTCAAAAGCCACTTCCTCTGTGCCTCCCCCCCCAGTTCCTTCCTGTACATGATCATGCAATTTAAGTAGAGTAAGAATTTTCCTTTTATTACAGGTAACGGTAATGAGGCTCTTAATTGAAGCAACAGAAAGAGAATCTGATTTGATAGTACAGTAGCTAAATAGATCAGCTTTTTCAGTGACACAGAAAAGGAACTTCTTGGCTTCTCCCCAGTATGTTTCTTTCAAAGGCGTGGTTTTAGTTTGTTTTTTAATCTCTGATCTGTTTTGTTGGGGAGTTGGGCCTGTCAGCTCAGCTCTCCAAGAGCCAAAACTAACAGTATTTCCCCAAACAAAGGTTCATTCAGAGAATCAGATTATATGCATTGTGTACTGGAGCAAAGAGGCAGGGGAGAGAAACCAAAACATTTCTACATGGAGTGGATGTGTAGGACAGGAGAGGAGGCCACACTGGAGCATCTTCCTATTTGTGCCTACAAAGTTAATCCCAGCTGCAGCCCAGGGATACTAATCCCAGACAGAGCTCATTTTAAAAGCCAGATTTAGGGCAGGTCATTTGCTTGGTTACCTGGTTCATCCTCCTCACCTGAAATCCTCCCTCCAGGGATGTGCAAGGGGAAGGATGTTCTGCTGCCCACACTCCACACAGGACAGGAGGGAGCTCTGTGCTGAAATTACAGCAAACGTTTTAAAACAACCAAACCATCCCCACTGTTTGATTAATCTCCTTTTAAAACAACATTTCAATCTTGAAGACAGAGACACTGGGAGAGACAAACAGTCTTCCTCTATCACGAGCGTTATACATTAAGAAGTGCCAGAAAAACAAAACCAGAAATCAAAGTCAGCCACTGGCAAATGGGAATTGCAACACCTGCCAAGGAACATGTTATCTCAACTGATTTCACGTAGGCAGGCTCAGGTATGCACCTCCTGAGATGGAACAGCAAAGGGAAAGGTCACTTGTACACCAGACGCAAATATTCCTGCCCCAAATGCACTGTAGACCTTCATTTATTTATATTATAAATTCAACACTATTTGAAGCAAAGTTTGGAAGTTTAAATTAATTTGCATAAATGAAGGTTCATGGTGCCTGGGCTCTTGCTCTCATAACACCCTGTCTACAGACTGGACTCACAAATGGCCAAGCAGAGGTTGTGGCACACAAGTGCTCCCGTGGCAGCAGACCTGTGCTTTGCCAAGGAAATGTCCTGCAGCTTCCTCAGGGAGAAGTAAGAGCTGAAAAACTCCTGTTTTGAGAGTGTTATCACACCTCCCCTGACAGCTTTTCAAACCACCACCACTGAGTCAACCAAGGAAAGGAGTCTCGTGCTCCAGTTGAAGCCAAACACAGCAGGGCCGGGGCCTGCTGGGAAGCACCTCTGAGAAATGCCTGCCCCAGATGCAGGTTTCATAAAAGCTATGGAAGGGTGAAAAGAGCACAGGGCAAAGGGGAACACAGAGAACAGTACAAATATCAAGGAGACTTGGAGGATATAGTGTCCTTTAGACAGTGGCTATTTAAAGACTCTGAATATTTAGACAGTTTCTCATTTCCAGTCAGAAATCAAAGGATATTTCTAGACATGTTCCTGCTTTTCAGACATTTGTCCAACACTGACTCACTTTACTACAGAACTGAAACAGCAAAAGAAGAGAAAAAGCTTCATAAGAAATGCCACTCGTATGTCAGTCAAAAGGCCTCACCATCACCTTTGTCACTGCTGACCCTCCCCAAAACCTCCCCCTGACCACTGCTGGGCCTAAGTTTTGTAGAGGGACCAAGTCATATACTTCGTAACTTTGTAACATAACCCAAACTTTAGAAAATGTCAGACACCTCAACTGTGAAAAATCAGGACCTTCAACAAAGAACTGCCAGAAACATCATTATGAAAACAGGTGCTGACACATTGGACTAAAACGGTGTCATTTTTAGAGCAGTTTCAATATAAAGGGAAGTGATTCCTACTCACTTATTTCTCAGTGCCTTGAAATGTTCTACTTCTTCCTAAAACTTGCTGTCTGCCACTGGCTTTTCATCAACCTTCTCAGAATCACAGTATTCACTACAAAGAGCTGTTTTCCCATACAGGTGATCGGGAACTACACCTTCCTTCTCATTTAAAAGGAAGGCAGTTGGCAAGGTCCCTCTCGTACAGAGAGCTACACATCAGAGTCTTTTTGAACATGGAGACCTCAGTCCAGATTAATGAACTGATCAAGATGTGACAATCTGAGACTTTGAATTATGGTTCAAAGATTTTTCACACACAGAGCTTCTGAAAAACCCAAACAAACCCTATCAGCGTGACAGATCAGCACAGCTCTCTGAGCAGCACATACACCACCCGAGCCCAGAGCTGTTTACCGTGCGGGAGAAACCCGAACCCAGCTCTCTCCACAGAGGATAGTGTAACATTCTCTGAACAGCATTACGAGCCTATAAATATACTGCAAGACTTCAGGGATCTTACTCTGAAAGCACCTTAAGGGTTTGCAAAAGCAGAGATGCTCCCCCAGCTCTCCCCTTGTGACACAAAGCTTTCATACCAGCTGTCTGCAGCCAGCTCCCTGCAGCTTGAAAAACACCAGGCTTGTTCCCAAATCCAGTTATTACAGACTCAAGACTTCAACAACACATACAGTTTATTCAAAGTTTACATAAAAGCTGAACCAGAAACTACACAAGAGACAGAAGCAGGCTGAAGGCATCGATGTGTTACAACTGAAGCTACTGGAAGATCAATCAAAATCTCATAGAAAGGTAATGCAGGGAAAAACTCCTTCCAGAATTAGTATGAAACAGCCTGGAATTTGGAAAAGGAGTTTAGGGAAAAATAAAAGCACTTCTAAAAGGTCATGCATGCCTCAAGGAAAAGTCTCTGCTTACAGCTTTGCTGGATCTATGGGCAAAGAAATGCTTTGGCAATGCCTTCACCAAAACCAGCCCCTCGATTCGAGGGGAACATCCCAGGGACCTGTGAGGTGACAGTTCCTGCCACGGGAGCAGCCACATCTCAAACATGGCAGTGAAAGTCCCTGGGATTCGCTATTCCAAGAGCACAGCCTCCAAGGAAGGGGGAACATTCACTGAACAACCAGTGGAAAACAAACCTTCACCTCTGGGTCACCAGCTCAAATAGGAGCTGTGAGATTTGCAGCAGGGAAGGGAAGGCTGTGAGGGACCCTTCCCTGGTTAACTGGGACACGGGGCTGGCAGGGGAGCACTAATGCTTGTGCCACTCAGTGCTCAGCACACTTTTCCCAGATGGTTCTTGTTCCCAGTTTAGGACTGGACAGGCCAAGGGTGATGCCTGGGTCCCACACACAGATGGAAAAAAGACCAGCCCTGTCCTTAGGGAATTGTCTCCAGTCCTTGTTGAACTGTTGAATCTGTGGTTATGGACACCACGCACAGGGCTCTGACAAATGTTTCATGGCAGTTAACTTTATAAAGCAATACTTAACCTCCACTATATGTGGGGAGTGTCAGAGAAAGACCTTGATTTTATTGCATTATACCCTTATAAAGTCATTTCATTGCTCACAGTGACTCCCGTGATTAAGTATTTAGCAGTAAAATTATTTAGAAATTCTCAAGCCATCCACCTGTGCAGCAGCTAAAAGACACAGCTGGACTGATGCAGCCCCATTCCTTACCAAGGACACACTTCCTAATGGATCAAGATGGTTTGTATCCCAAAGCAAGCAGTGACTTCACCAGTAAAACATGTAACAATATCAGCACTTTCCTGAATCTTACTACAAACAATAAAGTCACCAAATGACCCTCATACAAGCCTCTTCGAACCGTATTTTTCCCATGTGCCAAAATCACAAGAAAGCAGCCTCAATCTTCACTTTGTACAGTCCTTTAGAAAGCTCACATGAAAAGTAAATAACACTTTCTTACATGTTTATTGCTATGGAGAGAAGCGATCCCTCTAAACTTCCTGAGACCTGTCTCTCCATTCCCAAGGCCTGCTCCATCCACCAGCCCATAACAACAGCCCCATGCCAAGCTCAGACACCAAGCCTACTAATGTGCTAATAAAAACTGCTAATAAAAGTTTTAGGCTCCTTAAGCTCTGCTAAGATTTTTACTGGAGATTTGAGGGTTCTACTTGTACAACTGGATACTGAAAACAGATGGGATCCATGCTGGGTTCCTAAACAACAGCCTTCACACACCAAAAGTTTATTAGAAACAGTAATGAATTGGCTTTTATTGCAGAATTCTGTGCATCTACTTGCAGTCTCCAAGCTGAGCCATGTTCTTCATAACATTTGCTGATTTGCTAAAGCAAATGAATGACATCTAATGAGGTTTCCTAAGAAGGGTTAACTGTGTCACACAGCAAGAGACAGACCAGACCTCAGGAATGCCTCTGGTTCCCATGCAGTTTGATTAGAGATTACCCCTCCTCACAGGAGGAATGACTCAGATCACAGTGTCATTCCAGTCACAAACATATTGGCTCTCTGCTTTCACACCACCATGGAATATCCAGGATATCCAGGCAGATGGTGAGGGAGGGCAGCAGCACCAAACAGAGCTGATATAACAGAGCAGCAACACACACTGGCCTCATCTACAGCTTCCAGAGACCACATGCTGCCTGGAATTTTTTCACAGCTGATACCAAAACACTGCTCAACTCGCTCCAGCACTTGGCACAAGACCTCTCCTGCTTCAGCAAGAGCTGTAAGAACACCCCTCCAGGTTGGCCACCAGCGTTCCCAGTACTGTCCCCAGCACAGGACACGTGCAGGTGCTTGTGGAAGAGTCAGAACAGGATGAGCACGTTCCTGTGACTCTCCTGCCAGCTCCCAACAACCAGCCCCCCTCAACTGTAAAGGAAAATGATATTAACAAGTATTTTAACCTAACAGTGAATTGGAAGAGCTACATAGTTGCCCTTTTTGCTGTGTTTATAGACACTTTCCCTCCCCATATCTGTGTGAGTTGAACATGTCCACTGATTTAGTAGGTGTGTCCTTTGAAAAGGAAGGAATAATGACATT
This sequence comes from Pachyramphus minor, assembly GCA_013397135.1. NCBI lineage: Eukaryota > Metazoa > Chordata > Aves > Passeriformes > Tyrannidae > Pachyramphus > Pachyramphus minor. Next base: position 606,885 of record VYXB01002857.1, on the reverse strand, counting down.
TTTAGTAGAGAACAGCCACTGTAGTGACCACTGCGATGACTCAGATGCCCCAGCTTTTGGATAGACTGGTTTGGATTCTCAGCTATTTCACAATCTCTGCTTTCTATTTTCGACAGGGTTTAGGTGTCAAACGTGGCTGCTGATTACCTGAAGTGAATGCAGATTCCTCCTTGAGGATATCTATATTCCTGATCATGTCAGTTCTCCCATCCCAACACTAAGTTCATTTGAAATAAGCTGACAATATGCAAAGAACTTCTCTGGCTCTGCAACAGACAATGTTTCACAACCATATCCAAATCCTTTGACTTAGTCCTTCCTTTCTAAAAGTTTCATATCCTCAAGCCCAGAAAAGTCTTTTTCATCTGTGTTTCCAGGTCACAAACCTGTTCCCCTCTCTACAACCCCTCTACTCAATTTTCTTTCCCAAAGGCTGCGTTATAAAGAGCACAAGCAAGTAGTTCATTCCCTTCCACTGTTTCTTGCTTTCCCACATCTGGCACAACCACCACAACATTTTGAATCCCAGTTCACTCAACCTCCATCCCCAGGGACAGATGTTTACCAAGCAAACAGAGAGCTGGACTGAGCTGTGCAGATACCAACAAGCAGGACTTTAGAGAGGGAGACAGTTTCACCTTCTTTGGATGCTGTACAGAACAAGCCAACGGGAGAAGAACAGACATGTAACCAGACCTGTATGTGCTGCTAACAGACAAGCAAGTTTCAGAGCCCATTCCTGAATCCACAACACAGCTTAGCAGGACTTCACTGGTCAAATACCAGGAGTTTTCCTGATGCACAGCTGTCACTGTAATTATTATTAACAGAGCTTGACTAGCCATGGGGGAAGCTTACTCAGACCACAGCTCCCATATAAACATGCAGAAATTCATCAGGATGAGCAGAGACCAACCATCCTAGAACATAACAAATGATAACATTCTTTGCTCTGGGAAATGTGGCAGTAGATAACAGACATATCCAGTGACTGGCAGATCAGGAATGCAGTAAGATCTTCCCCGGCCTCTTCCTGTTTGGCACTTCTTCTCTAACAGCTGCCAGACCTACAAGCCCAGGTATTTCCTTTTTAACTGTATTAATAAAGTTTTCCTTTTTACCTGCATGACTTTCCTTTCTTACCTTGCTCATCACTTCTGCCTCCAACACACTGCAAAGCTTTCAATAACTAACACAGGTTACATGAAGGGTCACCCCAGAGCACCAAAAGCAAAAGTCTGCATGTTAAAAAGATAATCAAGAGCAGTCATGGGCTTCAAAGAAGAATCACAAAGACCTGAGAAGCTCTTCCACAATTCCTGCTCCATTTGGTCTCTGTCCCTTTGGGAATGGTGTTAACAGTGAGGACAAACAGTGAACACATTTGACAGCACTCTAAAACCTGGATGCAAGATGCAGCAAGCAGAATTTAGCAGAGCAACCTGTGATGGCTCTCACAGCGTATTCACATGAACAGAAGGAAATGCAGGGGGCCCGAGTTATTTTTAGGACTATTGTGAAACTCCAGTGTCACTTCATTCCAGCTGCTCCAGAGATACAGCAGCAGCACCACACAGCCTGGGCTGTGTCTCGTCACTCCGGGCTGCATGGAGCGAGTGTCACCCTTGCCCTACATTAGAATTCTGATGCCAAGGCAGTGAAGTCCCTGGCACAGACAGGGCCATGTGGATGAGAAGAGTGTTTTGGACAAGGAGCTCACATGGGCTGGGGAAGGGTCTGGCTGTTGGATAGAGGAGCCCCTGTGCTGCTGCAGCCTGGCCAGAGGTCTCCTGGCCATGCTGGCCAAGGTCACTTCAGCTGCTGTTGAACTGCTGCAGGCAGAGCACCCGTTACTATGGGACCCTGAGGGAAGGGAGAGTAAACAAAGTGGCAGAGGGAAAGGACGGCCAGGATTTCGAGTAAACATCCCATGCTAGGGGTTCTGAAAACAATAAACTTGACAGATCCCAGAAGAAAAGCCTTCTTAGTGTCTCTGCAATGTTTGCTCGGATCTTGCTATGCAGACAACAACCCCAATCTCTGAGGAGTAACAGGCTCCACTGTTGGAAGGATCAGTGAAAAGAAAAGGTCTCATCCTACTTCCATGTGCTTCTGCAGTTCTGTTCTGGGCAGTGGTACAAGATGCACAGAAACCTTTCAGGACAAAACAGTTGTACAGTCTCCTTCCTTTGCTCCTCCAGCCCAGCAGGACACAGCCAGGACCAAGGCCCTGCCTTCAGCACAGCCATTGCAACAGCAGCAAAGGCTCTGATGTTCACACAAGCTCCCAGCACAGACACCTCTGGAGCATCCACGAGCACAGGACTCTCTTAGAATAGCAGGGCAGATACAGCACAGGAGGCAAGCCAGGCTGAGGACCACAGACACACCACACAGAGGGGTCAGAGCAGGGCACACCTGCAGGCTGCCACCTTCCCCCCAGATTTACAAGACCCAAGTATAAATAATGCAGCTGCTGTCTCACTCCCAAACCCAGTAACAGCAATCCTCTTTCTCAAGAAGGGCAATCCTATTGCACAAGAGCAAGGCTTTCTGGACCTTCTCCTTACCCCTCAGTCACCCCTAAGGCTCAACTCTTCAATTCTTGTTCTTATTCATGAGCCAATCCCAGTACAAGTAAACCCCAGCCAACACCAGCAAAGACAAGACCACCTTTCCATCTCCCACCTGAGATGGAAGAAGCCCTTTCAAGCTCAAGCAGAAACAAAGCTGTAGCAAACATCAGATCCCTGTACTTGGATAAGGACAACTCTTTATGGACTAAAGGGGCATCTTTCAACCTTTCTTCCTTGGCTCCTTTGGCTCAAAGCAGCCTCACTTCTTTTATTTCTGCTCTGAACTGCCCCCCCCAAATTATCTCCTTTGCTTCCCAAATCACTGGAAGAATGCAGAGGGACATATTGTTAATCTGCAACAAAACAGATGCACAATCACCACAGATGAACTCTACCCATTAAGCTATCCTCTGCTTGCTCTCCTGTGGGATAACTGAGCAATAAACATACCCTGGGAAATCCAGAAACCTCCCATTATAATTAAAAAAAGATAAATGTATTTCTGTATGTAGGAAGACATTACCATATATAAAATACTACAGTAAAAAAGGACATTAAAGATAGCAAAAAGGAGTGTATCCAGCACATCCTTGCACCACACAATCAGCTAAACTAGAAGTAGAGAGATGAAAAGGCTCTAACTGTATATTAGTACTGCAGATAACGTGCCGTATGAACACAAAACCAAGGACAAAAAGCTCTCTACCAAGTCATTAAAATCTTTCTGTGCTTTTCAGGAAAAGTGATCAATTCATTAAGCACCATGGTGAGCTACTTACACAGCTGAACCCTTTCCTCACATCACTGTAGTCACAAACCCTGCCACGGCCAAGGGTTATCTGGGGGTCAGCAGTGGCCTGGCCAAAACACACCGACATATCACTAATTGGAGGGAATCAGATTCTTTCACTAATACCCTGCTACAAGATAATCCTTGCAGTGCCCTGCAAGCTCTTCCCATCTGGCCTGTCACCTTTTGTTTCACAGTCTCAGAGGTGACAAAGCAGCTCTGAGAACCACTCCTGACACCCTGAGCTTTCTACCTACATGTACCTTGCAAATGGGCTGCATAACCAGCCAAGAGAAGGAATTTTTTCACTGGGCCTAAATGGTCTCCTACAGTCCTTTTGAATCTCATTTTCTACTATCTACCTGGCAACATAGCTAAAAACCCAACTAAAAATACTATCTTCCACAAGGTAAGTGTTGCTGAGCTTGCTCTTAAGTAGCACAGTTTCCATACCTTAAGGCACAAACTGAACTCTGCTTAACAGAGAGGGAACAGCAATTCCCCTGCAGCCAGTCATTCACACCACACCATCGGCCAAGGAGCCACCAGGCTCTCCTTTAACACTTGCTCCCCAGAGGCATCAAGCCTGCAAGGGACCTATAGGAGACTGTCACATGTATGGGAACAGCAGTAAGATAAACATTATCCCTGCGGGAGTTGGAGTGAACATCTGCTCAGTCCGACACCGCATTTAACCCAGGGAGGCAGAGTCCAGAACTGCAGCACGTCCAGCCAAGGCAGGAAAGCAAACCAGGAGCCCTTGTCATTCCTGCTGGCAGAGTCAAGGTGCTCCCTTCACAGGCAGGGTCCTCCTGAGGCCTGAGGCAAATCTCTCCTGCAGAAAGGGGTTGTGCCTCTAATGCAATCAACCATTTGACAGCTCAGGGAAGCTGACACCATTTAGACTTCCAAGGCCAACAAAACACCAGGTGAAAAACCCAAATTCCTCCATGCACAACACAGCTCCCGCTGTTCTAAAAGCAGGAGGGTTTTCTAGAGTCTCCAAAAGGCCACCAGCACCAGACTCATTAATCCAGAGTGAAGATCCAGAAGAAGCTTCTTGCTTCTTTGTGACTGCAGGATGAGAGCAATGAGCCTCTCAGAAGCAGAGACACCAGTCACAGCAGGGAGCAGGTGTTTTTCACAGGCAGTTCCGTGAATGCCAAGACACTCAGCAGAGCTCTGCCTTCCAGGAGCATTAGGATTACCATTAAAATATCAGCCTGGTTTTATTACCCTGTGATTTGTATCTGTAGGGTCCCTCATCACTTACAGTAGCTTTTCTAACAGAGGTGTCAATAAGTGCACAGCTTCTTCCTTGTATCCTCCTAAATCTTTTTTCCATTTATCTCCTTTATTATTTAAGTTTGTAGCTGATGTGTCATCTCTGACACTGCTTCCTTTTAGACTCTTATGTGAGCTCACTTCTAAACCTCACGCCTTTGTTTCCCCTTTTCAAAAAGGCCAGCACACACACCTGTGGCTCTGAAGTGTTGAGGGTGTTTGGGTCATTTTTAGAAGGGAGAAAGGGAGGAAAAAGCAGTAGCTGATTTATCTAAGATCAACAGCCAAGAAACCAAGGGCCAGTGAAGAGCTTTGTGCCTGTGTCACAAAGTAAATAAGCTGTGGCAGACACACACTGGAACGTTTCCGATGGCAATTGCTCTTCACTCACAAAGGGATGGCCACGTTAATTATATCAGGAATGGCACCAAGTCAGCCTGTTCTACATTCAAACACAAACAATCAAAAGTGGCCTTCCAGCTCCCATCTGAGCAAACAAACAAAAAATTATTTGAAAAGACCATGTTTAGAATTTCTATTCTCTGTAGTAAAAGTATTAGAAGCCATTGCTGGAAAACCTTGCTTTTCCTAACCCCATTTTTCAAGCCTTCCTGCTTCAGAAACTGTGACAATAGTGTAACCCCAGCTTGCACTGAAAACAATCAGATTCAGGTTTTTCCATCACTGTCTGAGACACAAAGAACCAACTCTATTTTCTTTGGAGGCAATTGAAACAAGTACTTTTCCTAATCATCTTCATAGTTGTTTTATGGGCATGTTAAAATTGTTTATGGGCATGTTCCTTCCCAGAACCAAAGGAAAATTGTATGAAAGCTGTAAAATATTTCTATAGTCATCAAAGAGTTTAGAAACCTTGTCTTCTTCCTCAGAAGAAGCTTAGAAGTTTTGTCTTTAAAGAAACTGCTTGTGCCAATGACATTAAGATATCAAAGGACAGATGAGGAAAATTGTAAATGCAATTAATGTCTGCTTACAAAGAAAGGAAGCAGCATATAGTCTGTAGTCTAATTAAAAATAAAATATCAGATTAAACCCAAAGCGGTCCATGTTTCTAAACTGATAAGGTTTTTTGCTGTTGTTGTGTTTCAAAAAGACAACCCTTTCTCCCCAACTGCAAAAGGCAGGAAGGCACCATGAGAAGAGCCAAACCAGGAACCCCAGCTCTCCTACCTCTATTTTACTGGGTGATCATCCAGGACTTCCATATCTGGGTCCATCCAGCTCATTCCCTCCCTTTATCAGGCACACCCTCCTGAAGTGATTCTGACCCAGGTCTCCCATCACAGATCAAAGCATGGAATAAATACTGGACTTGTCTGACTCCAAACACACCTTCAATCATCTACACTCACTCTCCATACATTCTTCCCTTTCATTCCTATTTCTCCTGCCCTGAACAGCACAACACCATCATCTTTTCTCCCCAGCTCATCTCGTTCACCTCTGTCCTCTTTATCAGATCTCCTCAAAGTACAGCTCCAACCTCTTTTCTTCTCCACAGTGTCCCTACCACCCTCTGAGACTTCCCTCTCCTCCTTGCCATTCCATCCAACTCCCCTGCTGAATGTTCCCTCACTCACACGAGTTCAGGGAGTTTGTAATCCAGGCTCAAACCCACACAACCTTTGTTTGACTTGAACTTCCCAGTATCTTTTGTCCCCTCCTTCCTGTTTCCATCCTTGTGACCTCTGTCGACACCATCCAGCTCATCCTGTGGCTTTACTTTGGCCCTTCTAATTCATTCAAAGCATTCCTCAAAGATCCTCTTAATTTCACTCCAAATCTCAGTGACTTTCCACCCTCATTCCTTGCCCTCTCAACTCTTCCTGCTTTGCAACACATCCAAGTCCTGTTATTAGGGGGAAAATCCCACCCACACATAACAATTTAGAATTTACTCTCTACTTCAAGCCTTCTGACATCCCAGAAATGCCCAACCTTCAGTTCAATATGGCCACAAAGCTCCCTTTATTCCTCCCCACCCCTTCCCAGCTCGTAGCATCACCAGATACCCCTTTGTTTGATTAAGATTAATCATAGCTTAAGGACACACAGTCAGATAAGCAGCTGCTCAAGTGACTGTATATCAACTCTGCTTTCCAAAAGAATGGAAAGAATGGAATTTTTTTTTTCCCTCCACGTGGGAAAGTAACAAACAAGAATGATTCAGTGACCTACTAAAGGGACGTGTGGAAAAACGTGCGTAAAGCTAAGACCTGAATTTCGGGTTTCTTGGCTTTAATTCCTCCTGACACTCAGTAGAAAGACATTAAAACAGGTAAAGGGGAGAGAACTGGAAATCAATGTGTTAATTTCTGTTGCCATCAAACTCCATTCAAAACACATCATAAAACATGCAGCACGAAATCTTCCCTAAAAGTAATGCCAAATCTCAACAGTTCAGCCAAGTTTTTTCAGAGCATGCAACAGTTATTGAGAACTGGCAATCTGGGGACAAAGCAGCTCCCTCTTCCCTGTTTCAGCAATCCATCAAAAATGATGGTTATGAAATCCATGTTGTATTTAAGCCAGGAAATAACATCTGTTTACTGAGTGAAAACACCAGATGAGAACTACAACAAAACATGTACACAGTAAATCAAAAGATGATATCAACAATATGCTTTTTTAATAAAAAATGTGACTACTGTGCACATACCTCTGTAGTAACACTCTGCACAACCAGGCCCACGTAAACCACTAACAGCTTGGGACCTGCAGAACCACCAAAATAGCCAGGAGCAACACAAAAAAATTGTCCCTGTATCCAAACCTCTGTCTGCAGAATTTGTCTGTTATTCCTTTAGTCATGTGTAGCCCTGAAGACACCAAGACCTTCTCACACTACCACTACTAAGTGTTTACTTTGGCAAAGAGATGCATCTTTGAAGTGAGAACAGCTCAGCAATCGTTCTGCAAACTGTCCCCAGGTTCAAGGTTGTCAAGGTGGAATTTCAAAGTGCATCTTACACAGAGCTTAAAAGCTTGTGACTATATCAAGCATTTGACATAAGCAGGGTAAGAGGCTCAGAACCAATGTCCTGGTTCATATTGCACCCTGAATACAGCATCCTTGCTTTGAAGGGACCCTTATTATGGTTAATAAAGACTCATAACACTGCATTTCTGTTCAAGTTTGGCTTAACTCACAGGGTGAATACAGGTGTTTTTATCAGAGTAGTTTCTACAGGCAGCATGTGAAATATGGAACTAAATTCTGGAAGTTTTTAATCTCAGACTTGCCATCAGCACTGCTAGGAACTTCCCCAAACAAACACATGATGCATTAACAAAGAATATGTGGCAAAGGTGCTTTGGAAACAAGCTGACCCCTAACATCAGTCCACCGAGGAAGGGAGTATTTTTGGCTTATATGAAGTGAAGGGGTCATATTGCCAAAGAGGAGAGATGAAATCTAGAAATGACCTGGCAAGCTGTTCACAAGGCAGCCTTTGTCCCAGTTCCCAGACCCCACTCTCCTGTTCCATGCACCTTTAACAGGCAGGACCCAGAAGGTTTTAGACAAGTATCTCACGCCAACCTTAACGCTCTTACCTCAAGTACAACACCTGGCACAACACCTGGCACGGTGCTTAAGCTCTTATTAGGAGGCAAGAGAACTCTGAGGCTACTTAAGAATAGCTGAGTCCACAAAGTCATCTTCATCTACCCTATGAACCCTACCACTAAGGTAGGCACAGACTGACATAATAATATGTAATAGAAGTTTAAAAAGAACATCAGCCAGTGTGACTGCAAGTAGTATTGCTAATAATTCCTAAAATAAACCTTGTGCTTTGTTTTCATGATCTACATGACCACACACACCTGAGTGGCCCATTCTCTCTACTGCAGAGATTGTCTCCCAAGCAGAGCACAAGAAGGGAACCTTCATACAGAAACTTAATGACTTACAGGAGTCCCAGAGCCTCATCAACCTCTTATTTCTTTACAGGGCATGTATACAACACACTCGGTAAGGCTGACTGAAATCTGCACTGTCACTTATCTACTTTACACCCAGAGAAAATAGCAAAAGAATTGTCTTAAATCTACTTTTTCCAGGAGCAGTAAGTAGTATTTTCTACTCCCTGCAATGACTACATTAGTCATTGCAGCAGGATTTACCTCGCTGTCCTGGAGACAAATTAACACAAGGTCATTGACTCCTAACACACATTTTTCAGAGCCCCACATGCAGTTCAATATACACAGATCTGTGTTTCCAAGTGCCTATTTCAGGTTTTGAACATTAGACAAACTATACATCATTGTTCCCACAGCAGAGTTTTCCACAGGGAAATCCAATCTCCCATATTCCAGCCTCTTAGGGCAGTACATGGTTTATAGTGCCCTTTTGTAAAGCACAGATTTTCACTTCACATAAGCCTTCAGCCCACATTCTACCTGGGGCTGAACAGGATTCTTCCACTGAAGACAACAGGTCTCCAAAATAAAGAGAAAAGAATTCTTCTGCCCCAATCTCAGGAAAAAAACTCTGTTGCTGGAACATTTCCCAGTACAGTTCAGCTTTGGGAAGTTATTTCTGGGTAATGTAATTATTTGGATAATGTTAAAGTTACTATTAAAGGCCTTTACTAAATTAAATATCAAGATGACGTATCATTTTACTTAATTCTGCGTATTGCAGGTCATAGAACCACGAGCACAGTTTCTCATTAGAATGAGCAGTGTCAAAGGTCTTTTTCATTTCAGAAAGAACATTTTTTAAGATCTTTTTGCCTTTACAGTGGCCTGACTACCACAGGGCAATTCTAGCTACCTCCACACACCAAGGTCTGCAAGGTCACCTTGTTTTAAAGAGCTGAGATGAAGGGGCTAAGAGGGGAAAACCAATGTCCTTTCACCTCTGTCAGTGTGGTACAGCTCCCACAATCAATCTCAGGAGGAAAATGGGTGACATTTAGATAAAGCCCAGCCCGCGTGACACCTGTTGTAAACCCCAGTGTTTATAAGTAACTTATTGATTTGGAAAATTGTTTTTAATCTGCTTACTGTACAGGAGACTATGCTATAGGCATATTTTCCCCTGTGGAACTGGCTTATCTGAAATGAGACTTTTCAAGCCGTGCAACTGGATACGTGACTGAAACAGCTGTGATGAATATTAGAGTCAGCTTGGCTTGTACTGCTCGAAGGCACAAGGGAACCACTTCTCTGCAGCTCAGAAAGGGCTTTTTTTTTTTTATCATAGAAAGTCTGACAGTTAACAGCAGAAAGCCAAAAAAAAAAAAAAGTTACATCACAATTAAAAGAGGCCAGGCTACACCACATATCCGTGATTCAGCATAAATTTGGTCACTTCCAAACATAAACCACCCGAGGTAATGACCAAGGTAATGACCGAGGTAATCTAGAAAAACTTTGCTTTCTAGTCCATCAGCAAAGTTAATGGATACCACGCGTTTTACTGCTTCTCTTTAAAACTTTAAACACTGAAATACTAGAAAGGGGTGTCATGTGTAAATAAATATTACACAGAGAGCTCTGTTACAGCACCTTCCTTGGGATTGTATTTAACACAGCTCTGGAAACATGGGGAGTCAGCTCATGCTCCCACAAAGCAAAAAAAAAAACCACTTGTGCACCTTTTTGTGCTACAATTTTGGTTTCCACACCCCCACTTCCTTTCTAGAGTGAATTTCTATCCAGCACAGAAAATGTTAACACAGAATCCGAGTGTTTTGTCAGTGCTGGATCTGACATAATGGGAAAGGTACAGTTGAGGCAACAGCCATGAAAATATCCCCACAAACCAACCAGGATCAAACCCAACCTGAAGCACAGTACAAAAGGCAGCTGCTGTTTACCTGAGTGTCCCATGTTCCCTGAGGAGGATATGGACAGAGACCTACAACCGACACACTTAAATTCATCAACTGTTAAACAGTTCATACCCACGTTCATCACCCCAAACCAAAATTTTTTAAATCCTTTTTAGACCCAAGTTCACAGTTGGTTTGTCGAGCGGATTTAAAGATTTATCCCAAAGCCATTGAGTAATCAGGATGGATCCAGGCAGGATGTTTGAGGGATGCAACTAAGCAAACCCTAAGGGACCCAAGCACAGAAGCATTAACAATGTGCTTTGCTTTGGCAGCCTCGAAGAAGATATTTTCTGCACCTTGTCTCATACCACCACCAGCAAGCTGGGTACAATTCTTTCTTCTAAAATAGATTTGGTGCTCAGTTTGTGCACGTGCACCAGAGTTGTGTACTGTCAATTAGTGTAACAGAATTACTCCTTTGCATTAGATGTGATCCTTGGTTTCAAAATCCCAAGGACACACTAGTGGAAGCACAAAATAAAACAAAGCTGATAGAGGCCGATGAGCAGCTGCACATGAACAGTCTTTTTATGGCCCTCGTAATACTTGTGGTTCCTCTGTATGTTCCTCACAGCTTGTTCAATAAAGGCAGACTGCTTCATTTTCCATTAAAGTTTACATTTTTATTCCCTTTGGAAGTGCGAAGTATTTACCTCCACTGTTCTACACACCTTATCTGAGGTTCGCTTTCCTGCCAATGAATGATACTGTGCTCTGCAAATATTATCAAAAGTTGAAGATTACTTACATTACACCTTCTCAGGGCTGTACAGAACAGATAGTTCTGTTGTTTCCCCTTCATTGAGCAATACTTAAATAGAGGAATTTGGGGTGGGCAAAAGTTAATTTTCTTTAAGCAAGCGAACATGGTTCCTATAAATGGAAATAAATATTTCTGTTGATATGCTCAGAGGCATTTTCCATCATCCCTTTTCATCAACTTCCAAAATATGCTCAGCAGAGAACATCAGATTGGATCCAATTTCTGCTATATCACACGGAACAAAAAGCTCCAGCAGACACACATCTTTCCAAAACACTTCTATTCCACAGCTCTGCCTCCATTTTGGATGACAGACAAAGGGGATAAATGTGAATATAACGCCTTATAGAAGAGATGAAAAGCACAACTGAAGTCAGAGCAGAAGGTGCAGATAAACCCAGGAAGTGCTGCTGCCAGCTGCAACCACCACAGGAACAAAGGAAACAGCGACAGAGCCCACTGGCCCGAATTTGTTATAAAAATAAAATTTGGGTAGGGAAAAAAAGGAAAATTGGCCGGGTTTCACACCAAGCGGGGCACGAGGGTTCACTCTGCCCTTTAAGGGTTTCTTCAGGGACTGTTCAGCACTCGAGGCTTCCACTCGCTCCCAGCCTGGCCGTGGGATGCTGAGGGTTCCAGGCGGCACCAGGAGCCGGGACCCCTCACCCCCCATCCCCGATCCCCCATCCCGGGGGGGGCAGTGACAGCCCCCCGGCTCCCCTCTAAGCCACGGGCCTCAGGCCTCAGGAAAGAACCCGCGAGGACCCCCAAGTTCACTGAACACAAAGCGGCCCCGACTCCCCGCGCGTGGCTC
>VYXB01002857.1:570751-594378 GCA_013397135.1 Pachyramphus minor | reverse complement strand
GCCCTTCCCCCGCCGCCCTTCCCCTCAGCAGCCCCGGCACCGGCCCCGCCTGAGGGGACTCACCCGGGTCAGTTCACCCACCCGGCTCATCCTCACCCACCCCGGTCACCGTCACCCACCCGGGTCATTGTCACACAGCCCGGTCACCGTCACCACCCCGAAGCCCACAAAGGGACCTTGCCCCCCGGGGTTCCACCGGGATCACCAAAAAAAGCAGAAGGTATTGGTGCTGCTGCGCTGCCCCCGCTGCGGTTGCTGTTTTGAATTGTTTTAGTTTTCTCTTTGTGCTTAGGATAGCCGCAGTCAGAACGCCTTGCTGGGAGATGGCAGTTAATGCTTGGTTTAATTAAGCCCTAATTAATTTAACCCTGACCCTAACCCCGCTCCTGCTGAGGATAACTCGTATAAATGAGCCAGCAGGGCACTTCATCCGGGAGGTCAAGGAGTTTAAAAAAAATCCCTGTAAACTGAAACACAAGAAGTTGAACCTCAAAATGAGGAAGAACTTCTTTCCATAGAGGTGGCAGAGCACTGGAACAGCTGCCCAGGGAGTCTCCCTCTCTGGAGACACCCCAAACTTACATGGACATGTTCCTGTGCCACCTGCTTCAGGTGACCCTGCCTTGGCAGGGGGGTTGGACTAGATGGTCTCCAGAGGTCCCTTCCATCCCTAACAATTCTGTAAAACATTCCTAAACTTAAGGGACTGCGAGGAACATGTAAATGTAGAGAATAGCCCAGAACTGGCTGAAGACTGTTGAGGAGGTAGCAATTGTGCTAGAAATACCTAATTTAAACTGCCTTTAACACGCTAAATTGCTTATTATTTTCCAGAAGCCATCTGCAAGAAGCCAGGGCACCTGGAGAAGAAGCTGGAGACCTACAGCAAGTACTGCTGGAGTCGCAAAGGGGGCAGGACACGGAGCTTCTTCTGCCAGGCTGGTGGCTCACACCCCACAGTACCTGCTCGGTGGTGCCTGTGAAGGAACCACAATTGTTCCAGGAGAAGGAAAGATCAGATTTCATCCTTCTCAAAGGCATAAAAGAAACAATGGACCCTGTAGGTCAACATGAAAGCACAGCAATAGGGCTGGTGTGGGGAGAGAGCAGCATCCTACAGCAGAAACCCCCATACATGTACCTATGTGTACCCAAAGTCAAGAGAAAAGGCCTTGAGTGTGCCCTTATAGAGCTAATCTCCATCACCAGGAGAGCTATCAGACCTTACATGCCATGCTCCAAAGCATTGATTGTGAATATTATTTCAGTTCTAGGACTTCATACTTAAAATGAAATGGCTTTTCTACACAGCCATGCTCAGGAGGGAAAAAACCTCCAAACACTAAATTGCTACATCCTACTTTCTCTGCTTTGTAAAACCAGAAATAAGATCAAGGGAAACTCAAGAGATTGAGAGCAAGTCTTGGGCATGCAAAGAAGAGCATTCCTGCAGTATCCCAGTTACGCCCATGCAATGATCCAGCATTCCCCATTAGCATGAAATCAAGGCTGATCACTGTGTTTAGGGGAGGAGTGGTAGGTCAAACACTCCCCCACACATGAAAGCAGCAGGAAGGTATGGCCACATCATGTGAGGGCTCTCTTAGAGATCTTTAAAAACCAAAAAGAACATTCAGTTCTCACTTGGCATCACCTACGACTCAAATTCTGAAGGCCAGTCATATTTAGCTTCAAAGCTGGTTGTTGCTACCTTATATAAACATTTGCTTAAAAAAAAAGAAAAAAAATGCTATCTCCCAGCAAGGCATTCTGACTGAGAATATTTTAAGAACAAAAGAAATAAAACATTTCAAAATAACATTCACAGTTTTACAATACCTATTTTAAGACTTCCATGTAGTTCAAGAACTAAACCTGAACTAAAACAATCATGACACCTCAGTAACAGCACTGTATAAAACACTTCCATGACAACAGCCTATACATTTACCTCACAAAAAGCTAAGCAAGCCACACAGGCTTCATCCTGTCGGAAAAGAGGGATAACTTGTCAAAATAACACCTTAGGGTAACAATGCAATTTTCTAGGAAGAGCAGCAGTACCAACCATCACTTAAAGCAGAGGCAGCAGCCTTAAGGCACAACTAACATTTGATAAAGTTCCAGGTTTTCTCCTCTAGTCAGGTGCAAGGATAGGAGCATCCCTTAAAATAAATCCAGTTATTTTGGAGACAGACCTCTTGGTTAGCCTTAATATCAGCATTTAGCTGATCAGTAACAGGTCAAGCCTGCCTGTTCTCCACTCCTCCTCCACAGTAAGGAATTCCAGGAGGCACAGGGAAACACTGAGAAGCCCCAGCAGCATCTCTGGAGTATGTTTTTTCTGTTTCTTTTCATCAATCCCCAGTGAGAGGTGAAACACAGGCAGCTGACTTCTGACGATGTTCCTTCAACGAGGAACATCAATTCCTTGAACAGGGCTTTTAGCACAGGAGGAGGACTTAGCATTGTACTGCAATACACACTGAGCAGAGACATTCAAGCTGTTTAAAGACATACCCACAGTGTATTCCACACCACTTAGTGGTGAGAGATTATCCTCCTAAATCTACAGACAGGAAGATAAGCATTCCCATACTGATGAGGGAAAGAGCTCAGGGAAGCTTCCTCCCAGTCTCAGACAGGGCTGGCTGCAGGCTCTGAGTTCAGCCGTGCCCGTCCTGCTCCCAGGAAAACCACAGGGACAGGCTGTGTGTGCCCTGCTCCAGGCTCCTGCTGCTCCTTCGCCCTTCCCTGGCACAAACCTTACCTGTTCAGAGGCCTTTCCTTGTGGGACCCATCTTGAGTTACATCCTTGCTGCTACCTGTATTCTCTCTCTCCAGTTCCACCCTGTATGTAACTCCTTTATATACGTCTGGTAGTTCAATTCACTGATCTGGAGAAGGAAGAAAAACCAACCATACTGTAGTTTCCTTCCCAGATTAGTGAAGTGTAGGGGTTAATGGGGATGTTATGAGCACCCCAGCAAACGCAAGGGAGGGAACAAACCCAACTGGGAGCAGGCAGGCTGGGCTCACCCCTCTGGGAGCAGTGAGCCAGCAGGGCAGTCCAGCTGCCTGTGGAACCACAGGCCACTTTGGGACAGAGCACATAGAACACTAAAAATAAGCTGGACACTTTATATCCACCTTGAATGTAAAGAATCTTTCCAAAACTCCTCAGGAGCTTCACCCTTGCAAGCATCAGGCTCGAGCTTGTTTCCAAACTGAAGCACGTTTCCACACTCCGCGCTCCCTCCTCCCTCCAATTTAAGTTACTGCAGCACCTTAACAGAGTACCAAATGAGGAATTTGGTACCTAAATTACCTTAAATTACCAAATTATTCTGCAGGTTGCTGTAACTACGTTGGCCATATCTATTCTGTTTGTCGTTCTTACAGCCACCACCTGCCCCACCACAATATCAAGACACCTTTGGACTGCTCAAAGGTGAATCATTGTACACATTATCAAACAGGACAGCACCATAAATGAACATTTAAAAATGCCATTTGTAAAAACAGAAATTTATTGTAAATTAAAAAAAACCCACAACAAACAAAACAAACCAAAATAAACTGAGGATAAGCTTCTTGATAAAAATTATTCACACAGCATTCGTGTTGTGATTTTTTATTTTATTTTCTTGAAATGAAACCATTGTACATTGTACAAACCATAACTACCGATGGAATAAATAAGTGAAAAATTATACTGCTGTACAACACACACACACACAAATCATAAGATGGAAAACGATTAGGTATTGAAGAAAACAAAATTCTTTACACCTTCTAACAGGCCCTTAGATATAAAGAACATTCCAAAACATGACAATGTTTATGTATGAAGATAGCCACCCAAAACTGATATTTTATACTGCCTTGTTGATTTTTTATTTTTTTTTTGTTGTTTTGTAAGTGCCAGCACTTTTTGGAATGTTTTAACAACTACTTTCCCAAGCATAAAAATTCCAAGGAATAGTTCTGCTATAAAATGTTTGGCTGAGTAAATCACTTATCCGGAAGGCCTTCCCACATGTTCCACAAACTCAGCTAAGTTACTTGCTTGCTTCTAGTTTCTGTATTTTTTTTTCCTTTTTTTTTTTTTTTCTTTTTTAGTTTTTTTATTTATTTATCTGTAACTGAAGCTCCAACATTCAGCATTGTAGCAAGGAAGCACTTCTTGATATTTGCACTATTTCTAAAACATCAGCTGTATGAGAACTTTCAGTCATCTTGAAGAAAATTACATCTCTCCACCTGCTCCACCTCTCAATGCTTTCAATAAACCCTTTTACAGTGAGTTCATAAAACAAGTTTCGGGTAGAGATAGGTCCAAGCCAAAACCAACTGGATTTAGATCTGGTTTCAAACCTCAGGTGGATTTGAATTCCATATTCTGGTTTGGTCCCATCTGTACTTTCTGGCATTAAAATGTGTTTAATCACATCCGTTGGCCCATAAATGTTATCAGGCACTTCAAAAAAAGACTAATAACAGTCTTATACACTATTTTGGATTTCTTCATACCAGATAATGTCAAAGTCTCTTCCCTTAGAGACTGACAATAACAGGTCTAAGGAACCCAAATCTATCTGCTTGTTCAGTTGTCTGTTGTCACTAGAATCTCTGGTTAAAATAAAAGATCTGAATGTATTCTGTGTAAGCTGTAAATAAAGGATTCCTACCTCAGAAATAAAGCCTCTAGGGAAGATGGTTATGATGCCTTGTCTTGTAAGCCACAGAACAATGAACAGTTCTGAGCAGAAGCCACAGGAGAGAAAAGGAAGTTTATAATTAAACCTGTTGATGTCAATAATGCCAATAAATGCTTCTATCTAATGAAAAATTTGAGGTATTTTTAGTGCTATTTATATATTTTATTTCTTCCTAAAGTACAGGAATTAGTTCCTAAATGAAAAGTCTATTTACTCCCTTGGAAACATCTACAAAATGAAAATTCAAAACCTGCTGCGATGCACCTGAAGAGAGGGATTAGTAAACACGACTACTTGTCAAAGGTGGCATCAGATTTGTTTTGTTTTAGCATTAAAAACAACGAAAAGTTAGTAAATCAAAAAATATTTTAAAAGTTTGAATCTTTCTAGATTTGCCCATTTAATATATCAATAGAACTTCTCACAAAATATCACTTAAATCTGAATGTAATATACATACAAATCAATCGTCATGGACCAGTTATCCACATTTTAGGCATACACACAATTCAAGAGAGAATTCTACTGTTTCATTGCATATATTGTGCAAATGCAGTTTTTGGCTCCTCATTTCCTCATTTTCAGGATGTTAATGGACTTCATGATCAGACCAGAAATCCCAAAAGCTTATTAGGGAGCACGCTGTTTTCATGAATGATTTGCAATCCGGTTTTATTCAGTTAAAATCCAAAAAGTTTTATTTTCAACATAAAGGAAAAGTTCCGAAACTGAGTGTCATAGGTTACGTGGAGTTCAGTCCTACAAACATCTTACGGAAGGTCAGTATTGGCTCCCCACTCCTCCCTCCCTCTGTTCCCTCCCCCCAATTCCTCATTGCTTTTCCTAATAAAGTGGTAATTGCAAATATAATGCAGTAGTCTAAGTGCAAGCCATTTTCACTATTGGAGAATCCCAATCTAAATAAGCTTCCTGAAGAGCTAATTATGAAAATGTATCAACTGGAAGCAATTTCATCCTTTTCACCTTAAAAAAGTATTTACAGTTTTCAGCTTACAAACTACGCGGAACCATTTCCAGAGCTGTGAGATCATAGTTTAAATTACAAGTTCTATCTCCCACACCAAGTGAGGACAGAGGCCTGATCCAGCAGTATGGACACACGGATGGATGTGTGTGTGTGTGTGTGTGTGCATGGAAGTGGGAAGTGAGCAGTTCCACCGACACCGGGGGTTTATTCCCTGGAAGTACAATCCCACTGGAAGACCAGACCCTTGTGACCTGATGCAGATGGTTCTGCTCACCACAAATTTGAAGGGAGTTGCACCTACCTCGTGCCTTTCCATCAAGTTTAGCATAAGCACACTTTAGTTGGGAGAGAAGGAACATTTCTAACTCATGTGGGGACTATGGAGACAACAAGGCTTATTTACAAGACTTGCTGAACGAGAAAAGGAAACCCCCAATACAGTATTTTCCTGGAACACAGAAGTAAACATCTCATAATGAAACAGTACAGTGAAATCCAGTTCAGTGAAAACATGATATCAAAAAAGACCAATTGAAAATAAACTGACTGTGCATCAATCCCTTTGATCCTATTTATGTACATAGTGGAACTTTTCTGTAAAGTTGTACCCAGTACAGAGATCCGGACCTAATACTTAAGTATTTTAAGTGCCTGTGTTATAGTAAATATTCAGATCTGGACTATAAATGGTAAACAGATCATGTTAACTTCTGATGAAGTTAAGTATTTAGAAGACCAAATTTACAGTTGCGAATGCCATGCATTCAATAAAAGATCTCCACTATAGCTGCTAAAATAAAACATCAAGCTCCTTTTTCTCCTTGGACTCCAAGAGTGAAAATGGCTTCCTGATCTGTAGTTGTCTAAAAATTTAAGCACCAGGGATTTAAAACTTAAAAATGATACAAAAAACCCCACACAAAACAGAAAAGGAAAAAAAAAAAGCAAAAAAAAAAGCCCTACTACATGGCATTATACAAACATAGGCCACTTTGCAAAGGAGACAGTTGCAAAACAACTTTTAAAAGTTAGCACTGTTTTCAGAACACAAGGCACAAAACAAAAGCAGACATCACGCCAGAACAATGAACTTCACATGAAAGCTAATACCTGACCTGTACCATCCTTAAATATCTTACAATGTTAAATAGAGAAATGAAAAAAAAAAAAATACAGCAGCAACATAATTGTAATTTTGACTTTAGAAACAGTGCGTAGACCCCTCCTGAGTTGTTTACTCCAACCATTTCAGAGACAGTAACTTAAAAGTTCTCAATGTTTGTTTCACAGGAAAAAGTTTTCAGTGTCTGAGAAGTTAAACCTTTGTTAGGCTTTCTTGGATTTTTGCTTGGTAACTTGAAAAGTTAGGAGTTCTGTCCTCATCCAAGAGAAGATGCTTAAGTAAAGTTGTTCTATAATTAAGCCCACTGATGTACCTTACATAAAATCTGACCAGAAAAATCTATAGTCTAAATCTCTTCAACATTTTGTTGGGAAGCCTCTACTTTCATCTTTTTAGAAGGTGGCACTCCTTCAGAGTCCTTAATGAGGGGGAAAAGAAAAACAGCCACGTTATCATTGCACTGAAGTTGAGGCACTGTAAACATCAAACAAACAGCACGAAAATGTGTGACAGCCAAAGCATCCCTGGATGCCAGAACAACACTCCCAAGTGCACCTGCTTCCTGAAATCACTCCTCTGCTTCCATCTTACCTTGACATCTTTACACTTGTTGTCGTCTACAAAGAGCAAAGTTCTACTTCTGGGCTAAAAACCACAGTGACCGTTCCAAGGAACTGCAGGGTCACCCCTGCACCAAGCACAGGGGATTTTCTCCTGCTGTAGCCAGAGCAACCTCTACAGGACAGAACAGGCAGGTTTGGGAAGTGCCAGGTGTGCACTGGAACAAACCACTGGCCCACAGGAAAACCAGTGGATGGAGCTGTGCTCCCTGAGCCTCTGGAGTTGTCCTGCCCTGAGAAGGGCACACCTGAAAGGATAATTTCTTTCTCCCACCTACCCAGAATTTTTCAGTGTATCAGCGAGTAAGTATCCAAACATTTCATCCACAGAATCTATAAAAATTAACTTTCCTAACTGCCATATGCATTTACCTTTACAGAAGGCAATGTAGCTCTGAATGGTCCTCAAAGGGGCCCGTTCAGTAGGTTTGGTCCAAGCAATTTATTAAGGTAAAATTTTATTCCATTACAAAACACAGACTGGCTTTTAATAACCAAAAAGTCAAACAGACCAATCTGGTCTTACTGTTCCAATTATGTGAAATTCAAGCAGCCAGTCATCTTTGGAAATTATTCTAAATACACAACTGGCCTCCCTACATTTTTTTTAGTAAAAATACCCTTTTCCAAAATCCAAGTATTTGGGCTTTTGCACTTTAAGTTACCTGAGAGTTTTTAGATGCCTCTGTAATTATATCATTTTCTCCAGAGGACTGAATTTCTGCTTTCTCTGAACTATTCATGGAATTTTCCATTGAAGACTGTGAATTCTGTTCATCAGAGGTATCTGAAATTTCAAGAAACAATTTTAAGCAAACAAATGAAAGCATTCAGCAGCAGCTTTCTGGATGTCTTCCCATCAGCAGCATCCCAAGCACATGCATTTCACCCACATGTAAAGGTTAATGATAACATACATAACAACTGTGTGAACATCATGAATTAAGCTCCAAGTCCAGGATCACAACCTGGATGCTGCCAGAGCTTCTCCTTCCCAGTGCTGGCAGCAGAACCCCAGGATCAGACCCTAGAGGGAGCCAGGCTCCCACACACCCTCACCCAGCGATGTCAGGGCCAGCAGCAGACAAGTCTCAACATAAACTGACTGCAAACACACTCCCTCCAAAGCAGAAGGAAAAGGCTGCTACAGAAAGGGTTGAACTGTGATAACTAATTACTGTGATAACCCCGTCTAAAACCGTGTGGCTAAGGAGCAAATAAAATTACCTGAATCAAAATTCAGCCATATATTTAAAATCCACTTTTTTGCTTGATACTACTTTTAAGATAGAATTTAGAAATTCAGCTAACTAGCTTAATCATTAAGGTTGTAGAATTTTTAATTTTGGTGTATAGCTGTGGAAGAGTCTTCCAGCCTGTTATGGCTGTTACTGCTTTCAATTTTCATTGGGATTTTGTTATTGTTGGGTTTCATTTTGGTTTGGGTTTTTTGGTTTTGTTTAGTTGTTTTTTAAACCCTTCTCTCTCTCTCAAAACATGACTTACAGAAGACTCAAGGTTAAAGCATCAATTCACTCAAAAGAGAGGACGGGGAACTTTAAATGTCTTCACAGATTAAAGATCCCTGGAAATTTGACATAGTGTGTCCAGAAGCAGAGAATCAACAAAAAAACCAAACCAACCAAGCAAAAGAAACAAACAAAAAACAAAACCAAAACCACCCAAATCCCTCTGACTGTAAAAGGTCAGTTATAGTTACTCCAGTATCCGCTTCAGGAACAGTTTAAGGACTCCATTCTTTCCTTCATCTCATTTAAAAATCTGTTTTGACTTAGATTCTTGTAAGTGTGTGTGAAGTCTTATGAAGCAATCCCTCCATAGATCCCTGAACAAGAAACTTGAATTTATTCCAGATGAAGAGAAATGCAAGATCAAAACAATTCTGGATAGCTTTGGTTAACAAAGATGACATAACCAGTGAGTAATGGATATTTTTGTGACACACTGCATAAAAAGCATCACAAACACTTCTGAGTTCAAGATAAAGCAATGCCCATGATGAGCATCTCAAAGATCACGCTCAGCAAACTTGGTCAGAGGATTCTCCATGAAAAGCATCTCCATGCTGATAGAGAAACCAGTCCCAGGGGTCAAAAGAAATTTCAATCTGAATTTTTGCTGTGCCTGCCTGAGCAGACACTGAGCTGAGGAGCTCTGCCACGTGCCCATCTCCCCACAACAGACTCCTCGAGGCCGCTGTTCCCTTCCAGGGGCTCCTGACAACACTCAGGCTGCTGCTGACCTCTGGGCAAGGGGACCTGTGTTTCAAACAGCCGAGTCCCAACGCCTGCAGTGACTTGTTCACACAGCAAACTGTTTGCAGTGCACCTGTTTGGTTTAAGAAGTCCTCCTTAGGCATTTCTGCCCACCCAAACTGTCCCCTGGCTTAAAAGAACCTCCCTGATTTCAGTGAAGCAATGTGAGACAGAGGTGCAAGGTCCTTAACCCTGTCCAGCTGAATAATGTCACAATTCCAGAGCTCTGACTGATCCCTTTGGTAGATAAATGCTTACTAAATTGTATAACACAACACATAACCAACAGAAAAAAACCCACATTAACAACAGGTATTTTTTGCCATTTTATCTCCCTTTCATTTCAGAGTAACCGGCTCTGGAGCCAATACAGAGGACTTGGTGTGATTTTCCCTGAAGCTAAATTTAGCCAGGGGAGCTTTGTAAAAACTTCCCATCACCAGGTTCAGACAGTGTTACTCCTGGGAGTAAATCCTTACCATTTTCTGTGGCCAAATACGCCAGTTGGGATTTTCTTTGAAAGAAGTGGTGCTCTGATTTATTTCAATTTAGTGACAGTTCTGTTGTCAAATTTTAACCCCAGTTAACAATGACAATATTTAACATACTTCACCATTGGCATTACTGAGATAAAGGCTCTAAATTTAAATTGGTCATTGGATCTACTGAGTGAAGAACTAAATCAGGAGGGCATAATTTAATTGCTTTGCTATGGGAAGAATTCTGCAACCAAATCATTAGAATGGTGTTAAGGACATCTTTTATCTGTTATAATAGAACGAAGGAAGTTATCTCTCCAAGAATATAAACACAGAGCACTTTTCAATTACCCAAAATACCATTTAAAGAGTGAGGTTCAGAACAATCTCTTAACCCACATGTATTTTTAATCTGTGCACAACTGCAGTACAATCTTGTAATGCTTTTAGAAAATTAGGACAGAATTCAGAGCTTACTTTTGAATAACTAATTAGCAGGGTTAAGAGAAAAGAAAGCTTACATTATAGTTTGGACAATTTAATAAAATAACTTCAAATTATCTCACCTCTATTTCACTTTCTCACTAGATAACAAACATTCACAGACGTACAAAAAGTAATCCCCTCCAGGGTTTGTGTGATTACATGGTAGCAGCCATTTCAAAGACGAAAAATTCTTCCATTTATAAGTTATTTCTTCTCTCAAGGCTTAGATTATGACAACAATAAGCCAAGTATTTTGTCTCTCTCTCTGAAAAGACCCTGAATGTCAATGTGACCTTTCCAGCTGTATGAAGGATCACCAGGAAGTCAGAGGCCCCTTTTCACATAAATGCTGAGAATTCAGCAACCATCTCTTTCAGATTGTTATTTTTTCAGCTCTTAAAGTGGATAAGCAAATAAATGACACGCTAAAGGATAACAATTTGTTGTTTGGCTTTGAAGGTGGCCTTCCCAGCTTACCTTCTGAGCCAGGCTGCTCCTTTGCCTCTGCCTGAGTTTCGTCAGACTTGACTTCAGTGCCGTCTGCTTGTGTTGCCAAGTTCTGCTCTGGTGCTGGACTTGAATTACTGCTGTTTTCCTGTTTTATTGGAGAAGCATCAGCTATTGAACTCTGGTTGCTATTGTCATCTGTTAACAAAAGAGTGAAAACCAAGGAAGTTTAATGTGACAAGACACAAAGCAAACCTTAATTCCCCAATATTTTTCCTGTGCTATTCCCTGACACATTATATAATTTAGCTCATTACGGATCATAGTCCAAGCATTCAGACTAACACTACATCTAACTTTTCTCCACACCAGCCTAAGGAGTTTTCTAGCAGTTGCTAAAAATCAGAACATTTCAAAAACCACCTTCTAACTAATGTTATACATCAAAACCAAGAGTGTTTTACTCAGCTCTCATCCAAAAGAACCCAGAATTTTGCAGTATGAATAAACCAGACTCACCGAAGTGACAGTCTCATTAAGGGCTAATTAAGTGTTCATGCTGCAGATTTACAAATACCCATCACTCCATTGCTCAGATGAGCAGATGTTTTTTGAAATGTGTCCTGAAGGTCAAAAAAACCCCCCACCAACCTAAAACCCTTCAAAAAAACCCCCATCAAGATAAAATGTAACATCCAGGTCAATATCAATAGTTTCTAAGTGATAATTGTCTGGGATATTCCCAAGCCCTCAAAGACTTGGATCACAGTAAATTTCTGCAGCACAGATATTGTCTCTGCAGTCAGAGATCAGATTAAGTTTATCATGGAATTGTACAGTATGGCTTAAAAACATAAATGACATGAATATGATAAAAAAGCAAGTAGTATATTCACCTTGTGGATGGGAGCAACAAGACTTAAAAAAATTAAATGATCTGACAAAGGCAAAAAGCCCAGAAGTTTGAAACAGGTGAAAAATTAATCCAGATCTGTGAAAATCCTGCTCAATCCTTTAATTGCAAGACCACCCTTGCTGTGAACACTGCAAAAACCAAGCAGGAGGCAACAGAAATGCAAATAAAACTGAAATGAAAAATTTACAACCCACTAAAGAGTGATCCCCTCTTATCAGCTCAAATAGTGCTGCTTTCTCAGCCATAATTATTATCCAAACAGCCAGAAGGTAAAAACTTGAAACAGAGCTGAGCTGTGCAAACTCCTCTGTAATAAACACCAGGTTAACACTCAACAGTCACACTTTAAAAAAAATTAAAATAAAATAAAGTTGACCTAATGGTGCCTGACTGTCAAGCCAAAAAATATTTCCTTAAGCAGTTAATTTCATCAGGCTGAAGGAGAAGGAAGACAACACAGAACCACAGTTTGCTTTCTTGGCTCTTGCAGAATTCTTTCGACCTTAATCAGTTACAGAGTTAATAAGTACAAAACCTGCACAAATTGTAGGAGGTACCACTGAGGCTTTGGGGGTCTTTTGGTTCTTCAAGCAGCAAACTCGACAGAGTTACAACTTCACCTCAGTGTATCATTTTGAAAAGTAGATATTTCTAATTTTCTGTTTAGCTCCACTAACAATTTTTTTCCCCCCACACTCCTAGCCCAAGTAAAAATGTCACTTAAACAACTTAGTACATCCACAGAAAAGAAGTCCAAGGTACCAAATAAGCATCTGATGCTGTTTTCACTTTGACTCCATCCCACTGTCCATACACTGGAGCAAGGTTGGATCTGATGCTGTTGGCTTATACCTTCAGAGCAGTGCAGGAGGGGAATTGGGGCTGACCTCCCACTCACCGTGCATGTCCATCATCCCTGGGGAGGAGCTGTTCTCTGGGGTGGTCACTTCAGAGCCACATTTTTCATCTTTGCCTTTTTTCTTATTCTTATTTTTCTGAAAAACAAAAGGCATCACATGGAAATGAGATACCACCGCCATGAAGAGAAATCCATGTTGCAGTATAAAACCCTCACCACTCATTACTTCCATAAGCACCTCTTAATTTCAAGTGAGAAATAAAGCCAGTGTGATAATAACTAACATTATCAATAATGCATTAGTCCCAATAACTGCAGGGCTGTTTTTCCATTTGTATTCTTCCTGACACAGAACAGTAGGATTTATGGGCTTTTATCCAGAAATTCTAATAACAGCACTAAACATGATCTTAAAGCTCTTTTCCAACCTGAACAATTCTGTGCTTCTGTTCTTCATCTTCAAACTGCACAATTTCTGTAAAAAAGCACAGAAGTTCTCAGAAATCCTCCTGGTTGTACACCCAGGAATCTGAGGCACAGTGATTAAAGGGTTTGTTGCAACAGACTCTGAGAACTTGGCAGGTGCTGCTGCCAACTCTGTACTCAGCCTTAAGAGCTACAGAGGCAAGGTCAAAGGAATCTCTGCTACACCAGGAACAGGCAATAATATTGCTGATCAGAGGCAGAGCTGAGATCCACCAAAACACCCTACTTCTTAGTTCCCAGCTCTGCTCTGTGTGATTTATGTGTATAAACACACCACGACCCAACCCACTACATTGTCCCTTTCCTATCAGGAAGCTTCAAGAGCACACCAAGACACTGTGCACCAGAGGAATGACAAAGATCATGCATTTTACACTCAAAAGACAGCTTTTTACCTCCTCAAAGACCAACACTGCAGAGACCTCCTCCTTCCCTACAACCAACGCTGTTTCTTCATTCTAACTAAAAGATGGATTAACAAAAATCAGACTGGCCTAAAACCAAGAGCACGAGCCCTGCGTGAACACCGGGTCCCAGCCTGCCCAGGACTGACCCCCAGCACTGAGCACAAGCACTAAAACAAAGGAAGAGCCCGTGGATCCATCACGTGGGAACTCTGCGCCTGCCGAGGGATGCAGCATTTCCAATTAGGAGGTGACGTAATCAGTCTCCCAGGAGAAAGAGCAGCTGCACAGCTTTTGGAGGATCCTGCTGCCTGCTGAGGACACAATGGGAAGCCTGACTCCAGGAAGAGCACTCTCAGCCCATCCTTTTGGACAGAGAGCGTCTTCCAGCAGGGGAAGGAACTAAACCACAATCAAATATTGTCTAAGATTGCAGAAGAAATTCAACAAGTGGTATCTGGGAAAGACTTTTGTCTTTATTTTGAACAGATTATTTAGGTTATTTCTAAACTGTATTTTTTCTTCAGAGAAGATGGATTTTACTCCCTAATATACGAAACAGAGGTGAGAGCACATGGACTTCTTTAACTTTGCAAAATGAAAGTTCAGAGGGGTCATAATGACTCTCAGGTTTGGTTTTGGTTTTTTTTTTTTGAAGGCAATAAAGACACTTTTGCCACAAAAGAAATATTGAAAATGACAGCAAGCAATTTAAGGTGAAAAGTGCTTTACAAAGGTTTAACCATCAAAGTGGTGAGGCTCTAGAACAGCCTTCCAGACCCAATAGGAGGAAAAGAGACCAACTAATTGTAGTTCAGAGAAATGTCAAAGTGTCTTAGGAACAACACATGAGGGGGGAATAAATTTAATCTCTGTTCACTAAAATCAAACAGGAAAGGTCCCATTCCCCTACTCTACTGAAAAGCAAATACACTGTCTGCTCCTTCACAGTGGGTGAAATTGGATATAAAAGGATGACGTCCACAACAAAATTAAATAGCCAAAATTACCCCTGCCTGGTATTTATTTGTAAAATACATGCACTTGTTTTATTTGTGAGAACTTCCAGAGCAGGAAGACAGAAACCTGGTGACATCAATGCTGCAACAACCACAGCATGAGAGTGTGACTGTAGGACACCAAAGTAACTGGTCTTGAACAAGTGTCCCAATTTCAGCAAATCTGGAGCCCCAACCTACAGATGATGGCTCAGAAAACACAATTAAACTCGGCACAGAGACCATTATATAAACCCATTCTTCATAACAGGGAATCTGACTTCAGGTACCAGTGACCTTGAAAACTCATCCAGAAGCTCGCTTAGAAATTCTATTTCCAAGTCCCACAGCACCCATCCTGCAGGAACACCTTCACTGCAGGAAAACAATTTTCAGAAGCCATGAACCTAAATGTCCTAAATCTTGCACTCTCTCTCACATGGATAGCACACTTCCCCCTGCTTCATGTATGATAAATAAAAAAATCAAGACCAAACATTTGACCAGAAAGAATGAAGAGATTTCTCTAAAGAAAGTTTCCCAGTTCTTAAGGGGTTACTTCACAGAGATGCTGCTCAAGCACTGGAAGAACCCAAGAGGTTTCCCACAACTTTGACAGTCACTGATATATGTGGGACAACCAAAGGCACAGAAAGAAACAAAGTAAAAGCACGTGAAGCCAAGGAAGGAGTACCAAACTTAGCATATATATTCTATTGTATCATTATTTTACTGTGATATCCTGGATTAGTTTTCTATTACAATATTTCAACTTTAAAAAAAGGCAGTGTTCTGAAAATCAATTTGTAAGTCCCACCCACTTTGATTTTTACAGCAATTTTTATGCCACGTGAACAGTGCACACTAAGAACACAAACATGATGCATACACAGAACATTTATGAAGAGAAAACACACATTACAGTAGAAGTGTTTGTGCTGTATTACTTGGGCTGGACATCTTCATAAAAGCCATCTCAGTTCCACAGGGTTTTTCTGCCCTCACATCAGTGTTTTGCACTTATTTTTGAGTAAAACAGAGAATACTCTGCCCAGTTCCAAACCAGCTACTTTCCTCTAAAACACCAGGTAGAAGGAGGAAAAATGGTCAATGTCTGAACTTTCCCTCCTCACTTCCCAGTTGTTACATTAGAGAAAGGTTTAAAAAAATCAGTTTCAAGCTGACTATTTAACAGTTATCTGAGAATTGATCCCAGCTGACTCCAGGAAGACTCACCCACTGACCCAACAACATCACTTTCTGTAGAGATCAACATCTCCCTGGAGCGTGCAAGACCCACACCAACCTCAGCTTAAAGGCTCAGAGAAGATCAAGAATATTTCTTTGGATTTTCCTTAAAGACAAGGAAAAAGCAGAGACTGCAGGATATACTTACATCATCGACCTTGGGCTCTGTTACTGGGACCCATTTGTAAATCCTTAGGGATGTGTCGCCAACTGTCACCCACTTCTTCTCCCTAGAAAATTACAATGCAGGAGAAGGTTAAACTTCGAATTCAGAAGACAGTGATCTCCTATTGTAAGTTGTCAAGGATTTAAACAGGCTATTAAGTAGGATGATCTCTATTATATCGTCTTTAGCACTGCATTGTGCAAATTGTTCTTTGCATTTCACAAAGTTGTTAGAGCACTGCTACCCTCCAGATTTCTCAGGGCTGTTACTCGACTGGGTGAGAAACTGCAGTAGCAG
Source organism: Pachyramphus minor (assembly GCA_013397135.1). Lineage (NCBI taxonomy): Eukaryota > Metazoa > Chordata > Aves > Passeriformes > Tyrannidae > Pachyramphus > Pachyramphus minor. The sequence continues at coordinate 577,864 of VYXB01002857.1, read as the reverse complement.
TAATAAGATCTGGATTAAAGGTACAGTTAAGAAGAACAGCAATTGAAAATGCAGATTTAATGCCTACAATTTTCACCTCGGTTTCTAGAGAGCAGAAGAGGGTTTAGACAGACCAGTGTGTTTTGATTGTCATGAAGCTGTTTAATGGCATCAGAAATCTAGATGCATTTTGACCATCTGAGGTTTATTTTGGGGCAGAAATTTTGCTGTTGGCAATTTAACATTCACTCCACGCCCCTGACAGAGAGCTCTGCAATTCCAGCCGTAGGACCAACAGCCTCTTTGGAAGCAACGTGCGATGCAGAATCCAGACTCTGGGAAGCCCAGCTCTTTGGAAAAGCAAGGCTGAGGCTCCCAGAGAGGGAAGGGCATAACCTGGAGCACTGTGCAGGCCCCGCCAGCCGTGAATGGTGACACTGACAAATTGTGAAGGAAATGTGGCTGGAGGGCGGCACCACCTCAGGGGGTCACAGCAGAGAGCGAAGGGATGCTCAGCGCCCGGGTGAGGGATGAACTCCCTGAGCTCTCTCCCTCAGGATATCAAAAGAAGGTCCACAATGCCAGAGAAATTTCATCCCGTGCCTGTGATCAGTTTTCAGGTCACAGATTCCCACTGCTGGTTCCTGGGTTTGTAAAGCAGCTCTGCAAATGGATCGATTAGAAGTTAACAACAAAGAGCGATTCCATTAAATATTCAGGAACATCTGAAATTAATTTGGCATGAGATCTGAAGAGTTTTGGGTGTTTTTTTCCCAAAAAACACATTTAAATAATAAATTTGGGATCCAGTTACAGGTTAAAAAGATTAAAAAATTATTTTTGCAGGATGGGAGAAGCTGGGTGTGACTCCAAATATATATATATATATATATATATAATGTGTGTGTGTGATAGCATCATTTTTAGAAAGGATCTCCAGAATCAAAAGCAGCCACAAACATCCTCCTATTTTTTTAGCTACTAAAGCCAATCTTTTATTTTCCCTTTAGAAGAGATATTCTCCTGTTTAATTAAAAAAACCCCCTAAAATACATATGACTATTTGATACATTTTGGATCTGTCTACAAGAAGATTTTAATTTAAATCCAAAACTATTTGAGATTTATTTCTTTCCCACTGCTCTTTCTGGAGTACAATTTCCCCTCATTTTGTTTGGATACAACCATTTGGGTAGACTAGGTGGCTAAAGTATGTCAAAATCTAATTTCACTCTAATTGGGAGCTCTACATGAAATAAAAATGACAGTGAAGATGAGGGCACGTCAATAATGAGAACATACGTAATTGTGAAGAGATGACCATGACATAATTTGGGCTTTTTTTAAGGATACAAGACAAACTAGATTTATTTCTACTTAGGAAAACCTGTGAAATTATGAAAATAAAACCAGCTGGGGTTTTGTTTTGGGTGTGTGGAGAGGTGAATAAATGCTTTTTTTAAAATCAAGATTTTAGTCTTTTCCTACAGCAAAATATTACTTAGAGATGCTGCACTGGAAAACCAAAAGTTCAAGATACCTGTTAGCATCTCAAAGCAGCCTCACACAGCATCTTCACTGGACAGACTGTAGAACACAGGAGGAAACCTATATTAGTAACTTTTTCCTTCTAGTATTAAAGTTAGCCCTGACATTTTAATTCTTTTGAGCTTCTTAAGTACCACTTTAAGTTTTGATAACCCTCAGCTACAGGGATTTTTTAAACTGAATTCAATACACAGTAATTCAGACAACAATGGGAAGAAGGATATTTTGTGATGGAAGTACACCAACATCCCAGTCCTGCAAACACTCAGGGCTGAAAAGAAAACCCAACATCACACTGCTATTATGCAAATATTTCACATGGGTGAGCATTTACAGTATTGAAGGTTTAAGACCATGAAAGGGGAAAAAAGAAGACAATCTCCTCTAAAACACAATAAAATCATCTGCAGCACAAACACAAATTTGTTAACAAAGAAACGTGGTGACTTTGAGACACTTGAGATCCACAGGGTAAAGTAACTTTAAGACTAAAGACTATTGCAAATTAAGCTTGGAATATTATGTGAGATACTTACTGCCTTTCCATTTCACAACAAAAACCAAAATCCAAACAAGCGAACAAAACCCCCCAAAATCCACTTTTACTCTGACCACTCTTTTTTATCTTTCATGCAAAGACATCATCCCAACCTGCTGGTCAGGGACTTTCCTTCTCATGCCCTGAGAACTGACAATTTACTGATGCTACCCTCTGGCAGCAAGTTTGGGAAATGCTGCACAAACCACAAAATACCCTCCCTGACCCAGCACCAGAGTGGGAATGAGGAACTCCTGAGCTCCTGTGCCCAGTCTCTTGGGAGGCCTCAATAGTTTCTTCTCCCCATTTTCCTGTCTTTTGCACCCACTCATCCCAAGATCCTGAGCAGAATTCCACCTTGGGTAAGTGATCACCAGGCAAAATATGTTATCACACCACCCTCTGTTATTCCATATAGGTTGGTCTCTATATTGACTGGTGGACTGGAAAAGGTGCCTGATGGAAATCCATCAACCTGACAATTTACCAGGCTAAAAATGTGGCAATGATCAACTTTACTTGTCCATGTCTAGCTGATAAACTATACACTTTCACAAAAAAATAATCATTTTGCCTGTTTTAATACCTCTCCTGTTCCTCCATGAATGGCTCAGGAGTAACAACAAGAAAGTGGCAAAACGTAAAATACATACAAAAAACCTTTTTTTTAAATTTTCCACACAGAAAAGTATCTTCAATATTTTAGTCATAGTAAATTCAGAAACTAACCAATGCAAGAGAAACAAACCCTTACATCTATCTGAAATTGTGTTAAAGCATCTTTAAATTCTGAACTGTATCTGCACAGCATTTAAAGGACAGCCAAGGGTACATAGGGTAAGCATTAGTATCAACACTTCTTCAGTGCTTATGCCTGAGGCATACTAATATCCCAGAACTTATATCATTATATACTCAATTCCCCACTCTAAAGAGCCCAAGACTCTTAAATATATTTATATTTTGTTTAATAACAGCAGAGCTCCACAGATGAGTATCAGATTCCACGACAAAAGTAATATATGGGTGAGCAAAGACAACAGTGTATGTTACACTTATACAGAAAGTGTCAAGGCAGCTTCTGCAGCAGCAGGGAGTGCCAGAAACATTTGATGGCACAGACACAGAAAGTCTTTACTGCCAATATATCACTCAAGAAAAGGCTTTCCCACTTGTCTGGCCTTTTCCTGTGGCTCTCATCCATCACAGTGATCTGCATTTACATACGGATTTGCTCCCACATACCCCATCTTCTGCTGATGATCACGGAGTGACGTCATAATGCTGAATTTATCACATCACACTCACTTGCATTGCAACAGAGTTTGGTGAAAATCACAGAATTATGACCTCCCTGTGGGATCAAGCAAAGGAGAGAGGGGAATGGGAAAGAAAATGCCATTATTATACACAAGAAGTGCTGTGAGATGCACAACAACTGAGTTTCTGAGCCGCAGACTCGCCTTCCCGAGCACGCCCACTGCTGTGGGGATGTTTGTCTAGTGACTAATGTGAAGGAGCCCCAGACACACGTGGTGTTTATTGACCAGGCTGCAAACACAATAAAAAACCATGCAGCGTGACTGGACAAGGACAGGTGGTTACAGACACCTTCCCTCTGAGTTTCCCTAAATACGGCGCATTTTGAGAGCCCCCTGTACCCTACACAGGCCAGCACGTTTCAAAGCAAGCCCTGCCTGGTTCCACGTGGCCAGGAGCACCTTTCCAACACTGGAGAGAACCATTTACACGTGCCAAAACTCTGCCTTTAACCTCAGCTTCCACTAAAGTCAGAGAGCACACCCTGGCTCAGAGAAATAATCAAAGACAGAAAAAAAAGTATCATAATTCAAACATCGTAACTGGGTTTGGGTCACTACAAAACTTCAGTACATTCCTGCACATGCACTGGGTATTTTTACTTCAACTACCACTACTTGAACTAAAATCTTAGCAGGAAACCCAAAAGAGCCAACACAGCCAGGCTGAAGCAGGGTGGTGATCCAGGAGTAGCAAACAGCCTTTTTCCGAAGACATCATGTTAAGAAGTTCTATGTCATAACTCCTTTTCAGAGCAAAAGCCAATTTTAAGAAGGAAGCATGAGCAGCAAAACCTGCAGCAGCTCAATCTCTAAGCATTACATACCACAGGAAAACATTTTAGCAAGTCTGAATGGAGACAGTGAACAGAAAAGCTACAGCAGCACTGCCCAGAAATTCTAAGTAACCACAGCCAGCGATCCCAACCATTGGCAGCAGGTAACACAGACAGGGAGGACTTTTCTCCTCAACTTTTTCCAAGTACTTTCTTTCATCTTGTCCAGGTTCACCTCTTCTTCCTAAGGTGCCACCACTACCCCCAGATTAAGGCTTTGATGGGTCAGAGAAAGGTCAAAGGATTCTGCAAAGATACCGCAATTCAAAGTCAAGGCAGTGAGATTTCCTCATTCCTGGTACCCATTCCCACCAGGTATTCCAGACCTCCATCCTCACATGTTTGCACAGTTGTCCAAAAGTCCAGCAGTGCTACATACCCATGCAAATTATTTCACTGCCTCCCAAGACATCCTACCACTTATGCATCCTGCCCACTACTTGTCTTTCAGTAAATGTCTGTATTTTCCTTCATTTAATAAATCAGACTTGGATAAAAACCAAGAGTGTTTTCAGTATTTTTCTACTGCTGGTTGAGGGCACAATAGTTTTTGCCCCTCTCATCTTGAAAGCCCACTTAGAATTTACAAGTGCCCATCAACCTTTAAGACAAAAACCAACCCTGTACCTTTCATAACCCAGTGAGACAAGTTAATCTCAGGATTTTTTAAGACAGACTTGAAGAAAAATTGCAAGTACTGTTAAAAAACCCCAAACTCCTCTCTTACTGTGGAAATTTAACTTTTCTGCCACACAAATACAACCTAACCACGTATTCCCTAAGCCACGTGCAGTGTGTTTTCCCAAACAGATGCTCATTCCCGAGAGTGGTTTAAACAAAGGAGATAAGGTTACAGTAATCTCAAGATAAAAATGTAACAACTTCACTGTTTACTACTAAGTTCCAGTAATAACCAGAAGTGCCACGTGCTGCTGGTGGACATGAAAAGAGGGGACCTACATCCAAGTCCAAGAACACTAATTTCCTAAGGAACACATTCTGTCCTGGTGGAAATTGCTTCCCAGCAGCCACATTCACAGACGTGGCAGTGCAGGGATTCAGTAATGCCACACAGCAAGGTGCTGCACACCTTCCCAGGTGGATAAAGCCACTGTCTGCTCGGGTGAGTTCACAGCCCCGCCTGCCTCCCTACTCATCCCAGGCACGCAGCACTCCGACCAAGCCTCACAAAACTCTGTCCTAGGAAATGTTGGGTGCAAGGTACTTTAATCTTCAGTGGCTGCATTTCCACAGAAGAGCTGTGGATGGCAACAAATTGCTCCTATTATGCAAATGAAACTGCACACTTGGAAATTGTCGATGTGGCTCTTCTGAAGACGCAGGAATTGCCAGTGTGGAAAGTTCAATTTAACAAGCCAAGTCTTCTCAAAGCACTGAAACCACAAAACACAGACTCTCTCTTGCTAATTTCCCACTGTACTTGACTGCAGGTGTAGGGGGAGATTCATGGAATTCACCTGCAAATTATGATTCCTTTAAAAAATAAGGAAACTGGTTCAAGTAAATACTTGTGGGGTGCACATGCAAAAAGCCCTATCGATACTTCTGACAATAATCAACAGAAACATTACATGACTCCACACAGGAACCCTTTAAAGCAAGTTCTCTCTCATGAGGGTTAACATGTAGAAAAATCTATTTATACCATAAGATTTCTGTTTTACAGAGAGAGCCATAGCAACTGACATGATGGCAGAGAGCCCTTGCCAAGAAAAAATAAATAAATGAGGTATTTTGTTGAATGGCCAAGCTGCTGTCTGTACTGCTCTCTGAATTCTACAAACCAGGATTCAAAGGGAACGTGCTGTGCTCATGAATGAAATACCTACAGACAAAACAGTCCCACACACCCAACCACGCTCCTGTTGGAACAAAAGTCCTGTCATACCGCTGGACATTGTTCTGACACTCCAAAGCCGGTCCAGCCGTCAGCAAACTGCACTTAAAACACCATCCGAGTAGAAGAGAGTTCCTGAAAGCACCCGGGCTGCTCTGGTTCCCCACACAATGGCTGGATTCTTTGAAATCCACGTCTCGTGCCCAGCGTTATTGGACACACGTCCGGATCCTTTGTCCGGCTCACGCCAACGGGCCCATTCCTGTCCTCAAGGCCATTTAATGCTTAAACAATCCATTTCACCCCAATACCAAACACGTTCAATTCTGTATTTGCCCTCTTCTTTTAAGGCAAACAAAGCGTGAGCTGAGGATTGCAACAGAAGTGTTCCCTGATTTCACCAGGTACAAACCAGCTGAGTGATGCAGATCAAGGCCAACCCAAGGGATTTCCCCGTGGTTTCCGTATGTTTAAAGAAAGTACTTTAAGGTACACACGCACAAAAACTACCGAACAGTCAAAACTTGCTGGAAGAGAGATTCACTCTTGAGTCACACTGGCACTGCTCTTTATCCCATCCCAGATCCCCGCACCGACCGAGCAGAACACGGCAGCGACCGCTTCGCTGTATTGTCTCAACATCTCGTGAGGGTTTTTCTGACAAAAGCCGAAAAAAAACCAGACAGAAGCGGGAAAAGGCCAAAACACGCTGAAGGCCTAACAAAAAGCACTTATTCAGTCGGGGTATAACCTCTCATTACATGATTTAAGGGAGGTTTCAGGGGCAGTTTCGCGCTCTCTCCCGGAGCGCCGGTGGGAGACGATCGCGCTCGGCTTCGCTGCGCTTTTACGCGCAAACCTCGGGAACTTGAGAGGTAAAATAAATAAACAAACAGGCAGGGACCAAAAAAGAAAATAAACTCTCGGGAGCTTTACGGGGGTATTTTTAACATGTTTTGCGGGTTTCTTTCTTCCCAGAACACTTCTTGGAGCGCTATTTCCCCCCGGCGCGGGCGGCGGGGCAGCCCCGGGCCC
>VYXB01002857.1:518876-570167 GCA_013397135.1 Pachyramphus minor | reverse complement strand
GACAACGGGCCGTTCCCGGCGGGGACCGGCGGAAAGGAGCCCGCGCGGGCGGGAGGGAGTCCGGAGGCGGCCGCCGACCCCGCGCGCGCGGCGCTTCCAGAGCTCCCGTGGCTGGTTTTGAACTCCACAGTGTTCCCTTGGAGCGCAAGGCAACGCTCCTTCCCCACCTCCGCCGTGCTCAGCCCGTAACTTATCGCAGAATTAAAAAGTTTGTCCAATTTCAGGTCACCTCAACACATCAAGGGTGGTTAGATACTGGGACAGGCTGCCCAGGGCGGTGGTGGAATCGTCATCGCTGGAAGTGTTTAATCCAAGACTCGAGGTGGCACTTGGTGATACGGTCTGGTTGACAAGGTGACAGCCCAGGGCCCACGATCTCGACGGTGTTTTCCAATCTAATGGATTCTGTGATAAACCAGTGCAGTCTAGCAGCATGCTAGGCACAACTAAATTTTACTGTAAAGCAGAACTGCAGGGGCATTTAGAAAGCTCAAAGCACTTTACATAGAAATAATACCTATTTTTGTGCAGGGCGGCCCTGGGGCTCCAGCGATGGCAGACACACATCCTGCCCTTGTGCCAGTTGCTGTGGTAGAGCCTGAGTGCTGGGATGGGTGATGCTCCCTGTTAGCAAAACATCCCTCCTTAAATGGGATAAATGAATCATAATATAAACCTATAATAAGCAAATTTTGATTTTTTCCCCCAGTGGTTATAACGTTTCTCATCTGCCTTAAATAATTCCAATAATTTCTGTGGAACTAGACGGCTTTTAAGCAGTGGAGGATCAGCTCCAACACAGATCCATGGAAGTGCATGAGCATAAAGGGTAAACAGGCAGAGTTACATGTGAGGTGATGCTCTGCAGGACATTTGTCACAGACCTGTGTTCTCTGGTCCTGTTATTGCTGGACTTCCTCATTAACTTCTCCCTTGTGCACACCTTGCTGCTCTCGCTAATTGTACAATCACAGATGTTCTCAGTACACAACAGCGATCTCTGTTTAAAAAACATTGCCTCTGAAAGAACGCTTCTTAAGGGCCTACATTATTATTCAAATTGATGCCGAGGATGATGTAAAGAAGGAAGCATGTTCAACAGCACTTCACTGATCTTTCTACAGCAACTTGTATCAGCCTCATTATGCTGTTTATACACACACAGTGCGATGCCGTCCCATTGGTATTACACTACTAATTGGAATTACTACTTTCAGGAAAAAAAAGTCAGTTTTAAAGGCCAAAAGGGAAACCTGATTTTAATGTACACCACAGAGTTCCTTTCTTTACTGAGGTCTGTTGGATTTATAATTACAAATCCATTCTAACCCGTCCAAGCATTTATCAATGTATTTAATCAATACAGTACTTTTGCATCGCTCTTCTGCTGTCAGGTTTCACAAATGAATACTGTCTTAACATAATGAAAATAGACTGCATCTGGCATAAACCCACCTGAAATAAATTCTAGGAAGGCTCCAGCTAAGGCTGGGGTGGCCACCTGCTTCATGCTACAGCCAGTTTCCTACATAGGTGGGAAATTACAGGTTTGTAGCATGTGATAAACTGGGGATTTATTCTAGAGTTTGACTGAAATGCAACTATGTGACCTTTACTTTGTAATAAACACAAAACACAAATTTTGCAGGTATTTGAGGAGTCCAGAAAGAAGGAACAAACAGAAAACCTTGTGGCAGCTGTGATTCCGAATCATCGTAGATCAGAGGTTCACTTCTTTCCTTCTGTTCTTTTTTTCTGGTGCAGCAATAGGTAAGCCAAGAATGTCAGCAGCAAATATCTCTGCTGTGATTTCTGCTGGAATTTCTTCTTCAATCAAAGCTGCTGCACCTGGAGAGCAGTAACATCACCACAAGACACACAATAGTGACGTAAAAATGGCTTTCACAACAGTAAACTTTATATGTGAAGTAATCATGAAAAAGTGATGGTTTACTTGCTTAACACTTTATGTGTTTATATCGGGAACCCGTCGAATCTGCAAGTCTCACCTTGCAGCAGGTCCCTGCCTGAGAGGGGTCATGGGACAACTTTTACACTTCAGCAATTTGATGTGATTTTAGGACATTAAGGAATCCAGGGATTTCAAAGTTGCTTTGCAGCACCAGGCAGTTTCACCTTTGGTGTGTGCGGCCCATCCCAGTGACCTTAAACAGATGCTGTTCCAAACTGGTGGGGAGTGGGAAACAAATCATACAAAAATGCAGTTCCAATTATAATGGGCAATTAAATACAGTCTCTTGGCTGAAATCGATGCTGTAATTTGTTGTTCCAGACTGGTGTGGACTGGGACATAAATTGCAGACAAATGCGGTCGTTACCAACAGCTCTGTTACAATGGGCACTGCTGCCTGGGTGAAACCAGCTCTGGGATTTCCCTGTGTGTTTCTAATTTCAGTTCCAGCCAGCAGATAAACAGCAAAGTAGTCTTGTCAGACCCCAGTTATAGTTCATTGTCCATTTATTTTTAGATACACCCGTGTGATTGCTGCGTGGATGAAGGACAATCTGTAGCTCTGTGACTATTTTTGCAACCCCGTCTGAGCAGTTTTGACAGCTCTTGGCCTAACAGGGTAAATGGGTTTGAAATTTAAGTTGTTCCATTTGGGAATTGAAGTCCTGCTTCTGTGCTGTGTGGAATGCTAATCCTATACCTGAGGGATCAGAGATGTCTGGTTCAGATCCTCGTCTCCCGGGTCGCCTGCCCAGCAGGGTGGTCAGACACTGGGCCAGCTCGTCCTCAGTCATCTGCTCTCCTATACACAACAGAGCAAGGCCAGCCCATGGGTTATGGGGTCAAGAGCACAAAAACTAGAAAGGAACTCGAACAGGAACAGTGCACAAATGGAACAGGACAGTTCGAAAGGAGATTTGACCTCTGTGATATAGAGATGTACACATACATGTGAAAATGTTGTTCCCAAGAAAAATTATTCTTCCCTGTTGCGTTTTGGGAAAAAATGTTAATCAAAGGGAGAAATTCTGATGCAGACAACTCTTTAGGCTACATTACACTTGCAGGGGCTTGAGCTTCTATTCCCACTGGAGAGTTCCTGGCAGAAACTACAGTCTGTGTAGCCATTTTCACACAGAGGAGGAAGAGGGAGGTGGAGAAGTCTTGATTTAGTATCTTGGAATAACGTGGACATGGCACTTGTTCCCAGTTAGTGGTTGGCTCATGCCCTGAAGCATGAGGTTATAGATCTGTTATGAAACTGTTCTATCTGAAGTATCTATTTATGGATGTTCACACCATCCATATAAATAACTAACCTTTCTCACACTGGTTGAATCCCTGGTTTCCAAGGATCTTTGTGTCAAGGAGTCTTGCCAGGTGATGTACTGAGTCAACCAGCATTACCCTTTACCTGTTTTGAGGCTCAGCTGCACTTTTACACCAGGAATAAGACAATAAAAGTTTGTTATTTACCACTCTGTGGCACTGGCCACAATTGTATTTATACACACATTTACAATGTTCTTCCTGATTCAGCTCAACTAAACCATCACATCTTTTCAGTCTTTCACACAGATTCAGTTCAGGGCTGACTAATTTCACCCCTCCTTTCTTGTGCCCTTTTTATCAGTTTTATACTACCTTGCCAATGCCTGCCTGACTGGAACAGAGAACAGTGACTCAGATAAGGGCATACTGGAAGAAGGATACATTTTACAAAGATCCATACTCATCATTTGACAGCCAAGATACCTCAGGCCAGCAGAAATTTCCAGAGCAGTAAAAGAAGAGCAGCTGAGACAATAGATGTGATTATTCAAGGTAAAATCTTAGAACAAGTGGCTCCTCACACCTGCCCTGGTTACCAAACTATAATTCCAGATTAATTTTTTGCTGCAGTGAATAAGTTCTGGAATTGCAGGCAGAACTAGCAAGCATAAAACTAATATAAAAAGAGAAATAACTCACCTCTGCACTGAAGCAGTGACAGTAAGTCTCCTCTGTCAATAACTTTGTCTCCCTTCTCGTTATCGTAACCAAGAACCTGAAACGCTCGTTGTAGGCTTTTCATTGACAAGCCAAGCGCAGGTCGATGGTTTATATAAAGTTTGATAAAATCCTCCAAATCAATTTCTGTCACTTGTTCTCCAGCATCCACATCCTTGCTGAATTTTACCTCATTTATCATTTCTTCAATCTAAAGATCAAGACAAGACAGATGGTTACACGTTTTTTGCAGAGCATCGGGCCAGTTTCCGAGCTGGTGAATGCCAGCGTACCGTAACTGTGCACACAGGTGCCGTGACCGTGTCCCAGTGGGAAGCTGCACTCAGCAGCTGAGGATGGGCATGGCCAACAGTTACACACACTTGCTGACATGATGACATTAGGTAAAGATGGGGGTTGCACATACGTTGTCATTTTGGATTTCCTCTCTCATGACGGGCACTCGGAGACTCTGCAGCTGTTACCGGGACCTTCGCCACAGCTGCGTCTCCACTCTGGGGACAGCGGGCAGGCAAACCACAGACCAGTAAACACACCATCCCTGCTGCAGCAGCACGTGTAGGAGAGTCCCCACATAACCAGACTGCACACCCTGGCTGGCACAAACAATCTTCCCCTGCCTCTGACACGTCTGGTGAGGTTCTGCCACTGCACAAGCCAAATCCAAATGTGCACAGTGTGGCTGACAGCCTGCACTCTCCTCTCGGACAAACAGCAAGCACTGGCCATGCTGGGTGGTTTTCCTGAAGTCTGGTGCTGTGAGTCAGCCCCATTGGCAGCTGTGCAGATGTGTGTCCAAAAGGCAGCATCTGGTCCCTGCCTTCATTGTACTCACAGCCCCTTCAGAGGTACAGGGGCAGCAGAGAAACGCCAGGAGAATTCCCCGTGCCAACATGTACCAAGCCTGCTGCTCCCCGGGAAGGGAGGCTGATGCAAGATCTCCCCGGGGAGGACTTTGCATTCAGCCTTGGGCCTTTGTCCTTGTGTCACAAGTTTTTCCAGTGAATGAAGCCTGGGGAAGAGGGAAATCTCAGCCTTATATTTTTCCCGTAGCAAATGTCACGCCAAGCAAGAACAGTCATTTTCACTCAGCCCTGGCTGAGCTGGGATTAGGTTTTATATCAATCCCACTGAACTACAAAAGAAAAACACCAATTCCCAAAAGCTCTGCTAGTCAGTCCAAGCTGCCTTTTCTCCCTCCTGCTTTTCCTATATTAAAACACTCTAGAGAGACGAACTTTCTGGATTTTAATACTGTCCTGCCTGCCTCAAGGACCAGATTGTAGGTTGCCTGGTTTCACAGCAGTTTAGCACCTCTGTTTCCATGCCTGAAATGCTGTTTATATTTTAATTTGGAGTGGGAGGCAGGGAGGGGTTATCAATTATTCTTTCAGAGACATGTCCCAGGGGATTATATTCTCTCTGTCCCCAAGAGGCAAAAATGCAATAACCCAAGGAAAAGCTCTAACACAGTATGGGGGGATAATGCCACAGCTTGACACCAGGGCAAAGCAGCCCTGGCTCAGACAAATATTTGCTGGTTGTAGGGGCTCCAAAGCACGTCTGTTAGATGGTGGCTGTGACAAAGGTCCTGCCTCCCATCTGCTGGCTCTCCTGGCAGAGCATCCCTGGGCAGATGGGGTGGCACTGACTCACAGCAGCGTCTCAGCAGCCCGTGGGTTCCTGTGCCATGGCAGAGACGAACAACCTCCCCCGCGGGCAGACGAAGGGAGCTCAGTGATGCACCACTTCCCTGGGGAGAACCCCCCTGCAGTGACACGCCTGTGGCTGGTGCAAAGAGGCTGTTATTTAAACCTTCTTGCATCAGATTCACTGATTTTTTTTTGTATGTGCTTTAATTACCCTTTTGTCAGGTTACACATTACAAGTGAGGTTTGTATAAAATACAAACTGCCCTGGAGAAACAGCCACAAAAGGGGAAGGAGCAGCACCCTTATTAAATCAGTTGTGTCTGTCTGCTGTTAAATTTGAAGCTAAAAAGCTCTTGAGAAATGTTTGATAGGAAGCTCTGCTGTTGCAACCTTAAAGGCAACCTCAGAGAGAGCTTCTGCAAAGTTTATCAGTTTGTGAAAGACCTTTACATTCCATGGGAGTAAATGCCGCTGTCTCCATCTAAAATCATTCTTTCATGAATGAGTGATTGCATTGAGCTGGACATTCCCACCCACACTGGTAACACCTATAGGACACTCTGGTTGAGTCTCCATCCAGCCTGGAAGGACTCAATCACATCCCACCAACCACATGCTGCTCAGCCACTAGCACAAGTCAGAATATGGCCCTTGGGACATTTGGTAAATGCAATCAGTCTGCTCTTTTTTCTTTTAATAACAACAATAAAAGCAACTGACCAACCTCTTCCTCTGACGGATAAAATCCTATTGCTCTCATTACAGAAGGAATTTTCTCCAAGGGAATGTGTGTTGACACCTGTCTGTTCTCCAGCGTAGTCATACCCTGGCTGCATATCTGTGCATAGTAAAAATAGTCTTCCAGTTCCTGCCAGGGATTCAAAAGAATACTGTGAAGTTCACTAGACAACAGGCGTGGAAGATAAGACTTCTTTTAGGATTTACTAACAGGCATATCAATGGGATTGCTGTTAAAGTGAGTTGGACATAATAAATAAAGGAATGGCAGGCTTGTATAAATGAATCTTAAACTCCAACCAGATGTGGCCAGACAGTGTTCACGGTGAGCATAATTACCCTGAAGAATTCGCCTTCTCTGCCACCATCCAGGAGGTTGTAGAATGGGATCATGTCCTCCCCACCCAGGAATGCAGCAGCATCCAAGGCACTGGCAGCAGTGGAGAAAAGAAAGTACAGGAAGGGTTCATGTGAGGAGAGCTTTAACAGTTTCCTTTCTAGTCATTGTTCACAGACACTTTCAATGAATAAAATCCCTGGGCCTCAGAATTCAGGAAAGAAAAGCACTGCCTTGAACCATGTGCTATTTTATCATCAGCTGCACTTCTACAGCATATTTCATACCCAGGTTTTACATACAATAGCACAGTGTGGGAATTAATTATTACTGAATGGTCCTCTTGTTTAGTGGAATGAGTACAGGGCTGGAAGCCAGGAGCTTTTCCATGGACTTGAACTTGGTGTCTGGCATTTAGCTTTTCTGCTTCCTTATAGAGACATTGAGGGAGATGAATTAGCTAGATCAGCATTTTGAACATGCAGAGAAGGCTGGGGCTTGGTGTTTGCAATAAACCACACAAACCCAAGCTCCCTGTTCCTTGATCTAACACATTTTTCCCCAGTAACTCAGTGCAATCCATTACTCCACTTCCTGAGCTGCGGCGGGTGACTGTGTCACAGGTGCAGTCGGCATTAGACTGAAAGCGCCTCAGTAGCCACCTCTTTGTTTCAATTTCATAGGCGGTTGGAGCCAAAAGAATCTACTTGGCTCATGCAGATGTAAAAAGAAACCAAGCCTGGGAAGTGCAATCGTGGTGTAGCATTGCCACATAATACCCCACGCCTGACAGCGGGGCTGCAGCTCTCACACACCTCGCCAGTGCTGCTTCCACTGGGGTTTTTTTGCAAGCTTCATGCTTTTTTCATAATTAAGTTATTTGGATATTAAACACAGTGGAGATGCACAAGATGCCAGAAGCAGCAATAAAATGTTAATTAGCTCATCAAGAACTTCGCTCAAGAAACAAATTACATAGAAATTCAATGTTGCCTGGACCCTGGCCAACCATTATAAAGGAGGATCATTTATATTCTATTGCCTTCCTTAAAATGTCGCTTATCCTGACCCCCGACTGCTTAAGCCACACAAAGTGGAAAAGAAAATAAATAAACCCATTGCTTTCCCAATCAGGTTTCCTTTGTTCTGGCACATGAAGGTGAGCTGGCTCAGCACCCTTTGGGGTTTCCTCAGAGTAACTGGTACCTGTAAGAAGTGTTTTATACAGGGCCAGCACATGTCTTAAGCACAAAGCCTTTGTCCTAGGAAGGTGAGGGTTTCACAGTGAACACCAAAAAGCAAACATAGGGGAGAGAGCTAAAAACCAGCTCCCATGGGGTTGATTTGCCAGAAACCAGGAGATGTGCTCTGTGTTAGCAGGGTGACGTGCAAGATTTAAAAGAAACAAATGAGCACAGACTGACAGAGATCATGGCACACTATCCCAGCTGTGCCATGGACTAGGCTCCCTTTCCAGTCCCTGAAGTGTGAAGTCACTCTGTGCTGGCCTGGAGTTTTCCTGTCATTCACAGCTCCCTTTCTATGTCACATGTATCTCCTGGGCCCCTGCAGCCACGCTCACAAAGGGGAGCCCTCTGCCCTGCACAGGTACTACAACAACCAGCTTTGGTCCTTGACATGCAAAGAAACAAAAATATATATCCTGCCTTTGCTGGCACGTGGGAGCACATGTCTGGCACTGCTGCTGAGGGAGCTGGCAGAGGGAAACTTGCAGAGAACAGGGGGAGAAGCCCGGCAGGGTTCATCGGGGATGCTCTGGGCCAGAGCCTGGAGATCCTTGTTTTTCAGAGCCGCCTTTGCTCTTCCAGCCATCCCATTTACTGCAGCCCATTTATTCATGTAGGCAAAGCTTTATAGGATTAAGGTGGCTTGTCTAAATCCAGTCTTCAAATGCAGGGGGGATTTCCCAGCAAATGCCTATCCCAGTTGGAGAGCAGACACTTTTGTATGAGCAGTCACACCGTGCACTCCTCCTGCAGCCAGTGCTGCTGCCCTGGTCCTGGCCTAAGCCTGACAATCTCCCATTACACTGGCGAGGCCCTCACAAGGACCGCACAATCCTCTGCCCAGCTTCTTACCATTTGGGTACCATTTCCCAGATTGGAATATTTTATAGGTGCTATGGCCACCCCCTGCAAGGTTTGCTGGTTTAATCCCTACTATGACTATGCAGATGCATCACATGGAGGGGAACAAAACCATCAAAAATGTGTCCCTCCTGTTTCAGCTGACACCCCACACAGCTGCTTGGGGCCCAACAGGTCATTACAGTCTAGGCTGACCCCAGTGCCATGCCCCCATCCCCAGCGTGACACACCCACCACACTGAACTCTGGCTAATCTATTAATGACCCCAGTGTCGGGCCAGGTGTCTGGGAGCTGGCAGCCCACAGGACTGAGCAGAGATGCTGCCAGCCTTCACTCCTGCTCCCCTCAGTGAGTGGTGGGTCTCCTGATTCCACAAGTGCTGGGACCTGTCCTCCACCTCATGATTCCCCTTGCCAGATGCAGTTTGTTGGCCTGGTCGTGGGCACGTGCTGTGGAAGGAGAGAGAAGCTGCAGGACTTTTTCACCTGCCCCCAGAGGACCCACATTCAAGAGAGCCCTGCAAAGAAACTCTCCATGACCCACCACCTCGGCTGCTTTAAATCCTCTGGACGGAGAGACCTGGCACAAAAATGGTACAAAAACCCCATTCTCAGTGTAAATGCTGGGGAGCATTTGCTTCAGCTGTGGAAAGTGGTAACAGGACTCCTTTCTCCTTCCTGCCATACTCACCTTAGGTTGACCTTCCATTTCATAACAGTGCAGTCTCTCCCCCCGGCTGTAAAGATGTAACGCCCGTCGTAGGAGCTGGCAAGGTCAGAGGCACCATTTGGGTGGCAAATGAAGGCTGAGGACTTGTGGGGGTTGCCATCAACAGGCAAAATCTGCAAGCCCACCTGGTAAGGAGAGAGATAGACAGTTTGGGAGAGCAGGGGTTCCCATAGGAGGCCTGGGGCACTGCGCATTGGGGCAGTGCTGCCTCCTCCTCCCACGAGCTCACTCAGCTCTCAGGCAGGACCAGCCCATACATGGTTTCATCTCCAGTGAAATTCCTGAAGGACCAACGGCCCTGCAAATGGTGGGTTTTGTGCAGCTGGGGCAGGTGGGGCTCCATACCTTGTCCTTCGTAACGTACACCAGGTAGTGCTGCTTGGGGTCAGCACTGCTTGTCATTGGGAGGATTTGTATCTTCTCCAACGGGGAGCCATACGTTGGTCCCAAAAGGGTCTTTCTAAAGGCAAACAATATATTTATCCATTCCAGGGCTCACAAAACATTTTCCCTCTCTAAACGGCTGCTGTGTGGAAGGATGGGTAGATATGGGAGGTGTGGGAGTGCAAAGGCTTTGTACTACTGGCTGAGAGAACAGGATAGGACATGGCCCCTGGCTAGA
This sequence comes from Pachyramphus minor, assembly GCA_013397135.1. Classification (NCBI taxonomy): domain Eukaryota; kingdom Metazoa; phylum Chordata; class Aves; order Passeriformes; family Tyrannidae; genus Pachyramphus; species Pachyramphus minor. The sequence continues at coordinate 559,998 of VYXB01002857.1, read as the reverse complement.
AGGGATCACACTGGGGTGTGCTCAGGGATTATTGTGCTTTGCTCATCTAGACTCCTGTCTCTTCATCTGATGCTGAACAGCTGCGTGTCAAGTCCAGCGTGCTGAGCAGACCAAGACCCACCTGAAGCCACAACCTTACTAGATGACATAGTAGAGTGGACACAACTGACCTGAGGGCCCCTACAGTCATCCCAAGATCTGCGTCACGGATGTACAAACACATTCTCATGGGTGGGAGTAGAGTGGTCATTAGACCAAGGAGAACACAGAGTCAGGATGGGGCTCCTGGGCAGCTGTAGGCCTGAATCAATCCTCTACCTGCACATTTTGGTCGTTGCGTTGAGTAGCTTCATTTTGTAGCAGTTGTTGGCAGTGAGGATAAAGGACTCAGTGCTGAGCTGTGGGTACCAGGCCATGCACAGGGGCACTGCACTCTGCTCCACCCGGACTCTGTGTGTGACCACCAGGTGGTCCTTGATGCTGCTGCTCAGGTCATATTCAACCTGGAGGGAAGACAAGGAAACAACTCCACTGTGGTCTGCCAGCACCCTGGACCTTGTGGATTAACTGGATCTAGCATCTCTTGGAGAAGCCTGCAGCAGCAGAGCCTCAGCCCTGAGACCAGGCTGAGAAACAACCTCCAGCAATGGAGCTGCTGCGGAGAGGTTTGGGAGCCACAGAACCACACATGGAGTCTCCCTTGATGTCCTTGTCCAGCCCCACCACTTTGACCACAAATCTTTACCGCCCATTAGACTTTCACATCCACCCACCAGCTGCCGGTCCTCCCCGAGGCTCAGGAGCCTGGGCTCATTGCTGCCTGGCTGGACCCCAAAGAGGATGCTCCGGATGGGTTTGTAGTGGGAGTCCAGCCCTGCCAGGTGTTCCCAGGACCTGTGCCCATTTTGAAGGACTTTCTTGTAAACAATCACTGAGTATTTCTCATCCTGCAATGACAGCACAAAGGTCAATGAGCCACGATCCCCACTCTCGTCCCCTGCTTCCCCTCTGGGCTTAGCTCCCAGTTTTGGAGTCCCATGAGGAGGTTTAGAGTCACAGCCAGAATAAAACACTGGACCAGACAGATTTGGGCACCTGTTCCCGAGGGCAGCACCACAGTAGCACCACAGCAGTCCTCAGCCTGGCCAGAGCATCTGAGCCATCCCCTACTGTGCTCACACAGAGGGGCAGTAAATCGAGTTTTGTGACTCCCCAGAAACCACAAGCAAGATGCTTCCCACTGCCGTGTCCTGGCATATGTGCAGGAAAGGGGAATCTTTTCTTTGAACAGATCATCACAACCTCTGTGCCAAGCTGCCTCAACACTGCCTTGACACTGAGACATGGCATGGAAGGAGCAGCTCTCCTCACAGAGCACCAGCCAGGAGGAAATCCCTGCTCCAGCCCTTCCTACAGATGGACTCAGCTAAGATTTGTCACTAAAGTTAGCGATGGGACGCTGCCAGCAGCGGCTCTGCGGAGCAGCTGGGACTGGTGACGTTTTTACAGAGTGACTCTTTGAGCCAGGAAAAGCATTTCAGAGTCACGAAGCCCCGGGGGAGGAACAGCCCTCCATGCCTCACAGGACAGCCAGCAATTCCCAGTCCCTCCCAAAGCCGCAGGATGAGCAGCACATGTAAATCACCGAGCGGAAAAAACAAGCTTACAGCAGTTGCGAGGTACTGGGAATTGTGAGAGAAGCTGATGTGAGTCACGGGACCCTGCGAGAACTGGAGTTCCTTGCAGCTGGACTGAAGAGAAATTGCATCAAGGATGTAAACGCTTCCATCAGTAAAGCCAGCAGCCAGAAAATAACCTGGAAAACAAGCCAGAAAACTCTCACGGCACCGCCGCTCCTCTCGGGAAGCCCAGTGCTTGGCTTGGGGAGATCACGAGGCCGGGATACCTTCAGGGTCATAGGATAAGCACTGGATGCCGGCCTCAGGGAATATCCTGCTAGCCAGGTACTTGCTGTGCCGGTAGTCCCACACCTTCAGCAGCCCACAGTGACTCCCCACGGCCACCAGCGTCTGCTGCGGGTGACAGGCGATGGCACTCACAGATTTCTTCGCCTCTTCCAGGACTTTTTCAAAGTTTGCACTGTCTGTTGCAACATGGAACACGGTTGCATCAGAGCTTGAAAGGATAAAGTTCCTGTTTAGTGCAAGAGAAACAGAATTTGATGAATCAGACTCGCTGGCTCATGTCCCTCCAAGCTATATTACACATCACTCTCTTTTTGCAACTTAGTTGGACGATCCCTTATATTTTGTGATATGCAATATGCAAATGCTCCTTGACCTGGAGGGCAGGTGGCACTTTGTATTCACGAGCTGGTGAATCGCCACAGGAAGATACTGGAGCCAGGTCCATTTTCTACTTGGCTGGGCAAGCCAGAAGATGAATGACATCTGGGGAGCTCTTGCTGTTTGCAAGTTGCTGGTGTGTGAGACAGACAAATGAGCAACTGAAGATACTCTGAATAGTCTTTTCACACGTCTCCACACCACCACTGTCAGAGGTTTCACATTGACCACCCCACCATGGACGAGGTCAGAGGACAGTTTCAGTCCCACAGCGCAGACGGAATGGTTCCTGTCTGCTCACCCAACACAGCACAGAGGGTCTCACTGTGGGACTGGGTATGTGTGAAGCAGACATCTGAATAATTATGCACAAATATGTATAGTTCCAGTCTGGCTGAAGTCTGAGGGTCTGGACCCAGTTAAAGGGACAAGAAAGGACCACACAGAAATCCCAGACTGGTTTGGGTACAAAAGCACCTTAAAGCTCACCTTGTGCCAACCCTCTTACCATGGGCAGGGAACCTTCCACTAGACCAGGTTGCTCCAAGCCTATATTCAACCTAACCCTGCCTCTGCCAGTATTAATCCATTCCCTCCTTGTCCTGTCACTCCACACCCTTGTCCAAAGTCCCTCTCCAGCTCTCTTGGAGCCCTTGTGGTACTGGAAGGAGCTAGAAGGTCTCCTTGGAGTGTTCTCCAGGCTGAATCCTGGAGTTGCACAGACAGGGGTGTGGCTGCATGAGTGGGGAAAAGCAGCCTCTTTGCCAGTTGGCCTGTGGCAGCCATCACTTCATGCACATCTGGCCAGGCACTGATGGCCTCTGTGTCTCTTTTGTGCCTTAGCTGGGCTCTCCAGCCATTCCTGATCCCACCAGCCTGCTGAGATGAGCAGCCTCAAAGTTTCCCCTTTGATTTTCTGCCCTTTGTCCCGCCCAGAGCAGCTGCAAGCGGCAGGAGCTGCAGCAGCGACCCAGGACGAGGGATGAGACAACAGAGACCAGAGACAGGGAAACCAAACCATTCCCCAGGGCACTGCTCCAGGCTGGAGAGGAATCTGTCCCACATGGCTCTTTGGAAAACACATGCGGCTGAGAAAAGACGTTGCCAGGAAAGCCTGAACAGGAGTGGCAGACATATGGTTTGCAGGCTGGATGGAGCCACACAACAGCTTCATTTGGCCTGCAGACTCCCTGTAAATCTTCAGGCACAGCTACATGACACAGAGGGACAGAGAGGGGCTGGTGACCAGGCTGGGGCTGTCCCAAGCTCCTGAGTGGAGGTGGTGCAACCCAGCACTGGTGCCACTGCCCCAAACAGCTCGGCAAGCCACGGTAAAATCCAACTGGATATAGCCATCCATGGGAGGAGTTTAAGGGGGGGATTAAGGGGCCCAGAGAGAGCTGGAGGCTCGGCATTAGCACTGCCTGGTGTGCCGGGTACGTGACAGACAAGCTGATCATCACCCTGCCAGCACTGATGCCGTGTCTGTGCCAAGGCATCACATCAAGTTCAGAATTTAGGGTGTGCTGGAGCCCACCTGGAGTTTGCAGCTGCTGGGAGATGCCTGTGGTCTGCAGAGAGAGGGATGCCCAGGAGACACCCCCTGCTTCTCTTTGGTAGGGCAGGTGGGAGAAATACCCCAAACGAAAAAGAAAAGGGGAATAAAGGAACATGTTCCTTTCCATCCTGCCTCCCTGTCCTGCCCAAAAGCCTGGGCACAGGGTTGAAACCTGCTCCAGACCAGGCAGAAGCCCACAGAGCAGCTTTCATTGACCACCTCCACAGCTTTCACTGACACCTCCCCAGCTTTCAGCTGCAGGGCAAACACAGGAGAGGACCTGGGTTTATAGAGAGAAACTCACCTGGTGAGGAAGGGCCGGCTTCCCGCTGGGAAAGCATCAGGAGGATCAGGAAGGGTTGTGGAGAAGGAGAGGGACCGAATGGGACCCACTTTGCTGTGGCTGTAGATGCTGAGCAGCAGCAGCTCCCCATCGTAGAACTTAACCTGCCCTTTCACATCACCTGTTACTATATAGCTGCAAGGAAGGGAAAGTTATTAACCAACACACTGATTGACAACGGACAGATATTTCTTGCATAGCACCCTTAAGCAGAAGGAAATCTCTTCCCGTTTCTCGTGCCGTTTCTCGGCACAAGCACACGAGCAGAGCCCTGCAAAGATGTGTGGGGGAAAGCCCAGGGCTGTGCAGAAACCAGTGACCCTTCAGTGTCCCTGCCCTGTCCCCGAGGCTGTCGCGGTGTTTGGTGGCTGTCTGCTCCCTCTGCCGGTGACAGCCAGGAGGCTGAGCCAGTGTCTAAGCCACCCCCAGCAGAGCTGGCATCACATCACCGTGACTTTTCAACCTTATTTTTCACCCCAGCCAAATCCATTGCTGGAAAATTACACACAAACCAGCAGCACTTTCCTCCAGAGTTTTCCTGGTTCTTGAATGCTGCCAAGTGACTTAAAACTCCAACACTTGGCTGTAGTTCATCAACATTATCTCTGCCATTGCTGTGGCTGAGATACACAAGGACTGTACCTACAGCTACTGAGAAGGGCCTCCCTGTTACCTCTCCAACACCTGGAGCACGGTGAGACTCTCCTTCTGCAAAGACACTATTTTGGTGGGGGTCATTCCAAGAGGCCTGGCCTGCTGCTCCTTGGGGTCAGTTCGGGGATCGACTGCATCCCACATCACCACCTTCCCGGCCGAGGTGCCCGTCAGAGCTTGGGAATTGTTAAAGTGGAAAACCGACTGGCTGAAGCGTCCCACCACACTCCTGAAGGTCTGTGGGGAGAGCAGCGAGGCCATGAGTTCATCCCGAGCGCTGGCTCTGCCCTCCCCAAGCAGAGATGTTTCTGCTTGGCTCTCATGTGACATTCCCTCCCTGTCCCACAGCAGGACCACCAGAGACAAGAGCCCCAGGAGAAGATGCAGTGGGGCATCCTGACCTCAGCTCAGGCAACCCTGGCTGGTCCCTTCAGGAGACCGAGGGCCACAGGCTGAGGACATGGCCACTGGTTTTGGTTAGGGAGATAGGAAGGGGCAGTGCTGCTGCCAGGAGGAAAGCCAAGAGGGGAACATGCTGTTGTCCCCTTGGGCTCACCTTGTTGCTCAGGAACGGTGTTCCATACTGCAAACCAGCATCGCCCTGGGAAAAGCAGAGAAAACATCCCAGACAAGGATTTAGGAGCTGTGCTCTGCAGTGCCAGCGTGTCCCCTCTCCATCATCTGGGCACTGGCAGTGACTGTGGTGACCAAAGCAGGGCTCCTGAGACAGAAAGGCTCTCCAAGACCTTCCAGAGAGCACAAAAACACCCTCTCCCTCTACCTGCTCCTCTTCCAAAAGCTGCTGACCAGCACAAAGCACATGAAGGGCCCACAGGAAAGCAGGGGTGGGAGAGGAGGAGAGCATCCCTGCCACAGTTTGGACTGACCTACTGTGGGCATAGAGGGAAGGCTACACTCTGCCAAGACCACCCCGGAGTCTAGAGAAGGCAGGGAGTGGGGAGGGTGAGGTGGGGGAGGGCAGGGGCAGACCTGCAAAGCATCCCGTGACCCCAGTCATGGGCAGACATGTGGCCCCACAGCCCCTCCAGCACGTCCCACCCTGCCACCTCCTTTCTGGCACCAGAAACACAACTGCCCTTGTCTCTACTTACCCACAGGTAAAATATCACCTGTGTTTTGCTGTTGCTGACAAACTCATGGGGATCTTGAGGGTTAAAAATGACATAATTCTGGAATTCAAAGGTCAGAATCGTATTAGCAAAACCTGAGCAATGTTTTCTGCTTATTTGTCCATGCAAAACATCTGCTTTTATCCAAAACCCACTTCTCCACCTGTCTCGAACTGAAAGCAGAAGGGATATTCCCTGTGCTCCCTACTCCCCCCTCAGGGTGCCCTCTTCAACCCGTGTCTGTCAGACATCAGAGGAGCAGGGATAACCCCCTGGGATGCTCCACTGCATTGGGTTACCCCAGGGATGGGATGTGATCCTCCCTCCCATCTCCAGCCAGTATCTAGCAGCAGCCCCATACTGGATGGATGCAGGTAAGGACGGGGCTGCCCAGTCCAGCCCAGTTCTGCCCAGTCCAGCCTCTCTGCCCCCTCAGCCGTGGTCACTCACCTGATACCCAAACTCAGGCCTCAGCTCTGTGCTACACAGGGGTTTCTCGGTGGGCAAAGTCCACCTCCAAACACAAACTCTCTGGGAGAGAAGGGAAGAAAAGCCTGAACAACACATGTGCCTTTCTGGGAGCTTAGGGGAGCCAGCTGAACCCCATTCCCCCCCGCTGCAGGGGATGGTGGGGCATAAGGGACCAGAGCAGAGTAAAACCCAGCACAGCCTGGAAGCAGGGAGATTAATTTCAGGAAATAATGCTGGAAATTGCTTCAATGAAAGTCATGGAGTCAGAGGCTTTTATCCCAAATTAAGATGCATTTTCTCAACTCTGCAGCATTCACTTTAATAAAATCCAGGTCTGTCTTCTAATGGCTCAGCAAAATCAAGCCATCACTCTGCAAACCCACTCCCCCTCTCTTCTGCTGTCCCTGTCCGAATTCTGCCCTCCCCCGTGCTGCACTGGGAAAAACTTCCAGGGCTCCATCCTGGAAAGCTGTGGAAGAGGAGATACTCTCTCTACCTGCACTGTGCCAGCACTAATGGTCACCAGATACTTGGCATCCTGGGAAATGGCGATAGCACAGACCCCGTCCTCTGGGTGACTCTCGAAGATGGTGCGCACCGGGACCCTACGGAGCAAACACTTCCTGGGGGCTCAGGCAGCACAGGGGGTTCAAGGCAATCCCCTGGCAAAATCTGTGGCACAGCCCACCCTGGTCTGCGTGGAGGAAGGGACACAGGAAGGGAGGGAAGGAGAGAGGGAGGGAGGCTACAAACAACAGTGCTATCACAGGAGCAGCCGGCACTGTGGCTGGTCCTCAATGTCCAATCCATCTCTTCCTCCCAAGTAAATGGTTCTGGGAAACAACTCACCAGGGATTTTGAAATAAAATACTACAGTTTGGAGATGTGATTACTTAGTCTGGGGAGGTTTAGCCCCATCTCATTGTCCTGTGGGTGTGGGTGATATGAGGACGATGAAGCCCTCAGTTTGGTTTTGGCTCCTTTGCTGCTTTAGTCCAGCCCTGTGTTCTCCCATTTCACTCTCAGCTGAGGTTGGAGTCAGTACTAAGTACTAAGTGATTTACAGGACATAGGGGGTTTCCAAAGAGGAGATTCCTGGGAGCTTACCCAGAGAAGGTGTCCCACACAATGATCAGAGCGTTTGGCCCTCGGTCGGCAGTCGCAACCCAGCGCTTGTCCTCACTCACACACAGGCAAGAAATGACATTTGCATGGCCCTGGGGAAGGGAAGCAGCAAAGTGCCTTGGAGGCTCCAGACCTGGGGCTGTTTAAAGCATCCATCAAGCTGTTCTTCTCATGAGATCACTGCTGCAACCCCACACAAAATGCCTTCCACCACCACGTGTTTGTTGGGAATTGCAACAAGTGCGTGAGCAACGCACCCCTTTGCACAGGCAAAGTTGTAGGTGCCTCCTGAGCACCAGGAGAGAGGGAAATAGTGTGGGAAAAGGGAGGAGGGGGGAGACACATGGGTTGTGTGCCAGACCTGCAGGTGGTACTGCCTGTTCCCCAGGATATCGTGGATGACCACTGTGTGGGAGGAGACGTACAGGAGCACCCGGTCCTCCCCGTCCATCAGGCTGTGCACAGCCAGGCTGCGGTTGTAACCAAACACCCAGGACAGGTTCTGCAGGGAAGAGGGAGATCCTGGCTCTTAGCAGACAGGACAAAAAAGCCACACAAGGTCTGTGGGGTGATAGAAGAGAGCAAGGTGAGATCCTGAGGTGCTGTGTGGACCATCACTGTGCCTGCTGGTACTCACAAGAGAGTGAGGGCTGCTCTCCTTGTCCTTCTGGAATAGCATCCCTGGCTTGGCTGCCCACACCAAGCTGGCAGAGCCATCAAGCTGGTCGTCCTTACTGCTCCTCTGGTGTGTGTCCTGCTTCCTGCAGCCTGAGTGAGGGCTGGAAATAGCCCCCTTGGGCTCAGAGAGTGTTGGGGGTGGTTTAGGGGGTCCTGCACCCTTCAGGCATGATGTCCTAGCAATGTCTTCCCCCAGGGCATCCTGGCTCCCAGCCCAGGTGCTAGGCAGAGTGTCTAGGATGCCCATCCCTGAGGGAGATGATGGAGGACACAATGGTACATCTTCTCCAGCATCCTCTGGTGGTCCTTCCTTCTCCTTGGCAGCAGCAAGGGGATCCTTGAAAAGGGAGAGAGATTTTGGTGGGTGCTGACTCCTGGGCTGGTCTGGCTGGGGACCAGGAAGTGGGAATGAACCCCAGCACATCTCAGATCCAACCTACATCATTCTCAGGGCAGGCTCCAATAACAAGACAGTCCCCTGCTCTTGTCCAAACAGCCTACGGATTTGTACCCAAAATCCCACCACCACCTTCCTCAGCATCTCACCAGCCTGTCAGTAAATGAATTAACCAGCCCTGGAGGTAAGAGCTGGCAGCAGCCCGAGTCAGGGGTTCCCTAGTCTGACCACTGACCACTTAATCTTGTTCTTTGATCCACACCAGCTTTTGCTTCTCTGCCCTGGACTATTGGTTTTCCTAGCAAGGTCTAAGCCCCTCTTGGACAATTCCTGGTTCAAGGGAGGTGAGATAACATCTCATTCAGCACAAGGAGGAGCTGGGTTCCCTCTGGCTCAGGTGGCTTCAGGCAGCTCAAGTGTCAGCAAACACTGACGACTGGACTGAGACTACATGGAGATGCTGCCTCTGCCAAGCCCCACAGTCTCCCTCCACGTCTGGATATAATATCCTGGATCCAGGGGCTCTGTTTTGATCAGATTTTGCCCCAGACCCTGTCTTGGGCAGGATTTGCCATGGCACTGCCCTCACCTGCTCACCCATCTCCTGAGCCACCTGTCTGTCCTGGGACATCTCCTTGAGTTCGCTGCTTATTCCTGGTCTTGCCTCAGTGGGCTCCTCTGGTGTAACTTCCCACAAACCATCCAGCTGCACCTTCGCTCTCCTTCCAGGGAGCTGGGATGTGGAGATGCTCTGGAATACTCTTCCCCACACACTCCCTCAGGGCCTGCCTGCACCACAACCTGGAACTGGGCACAGCAGGAGGAAAGGACACCTGTGAGGACAGGAAACAGGTCCCAGAGCCCCTTTTCAGCTCCAGAAGCACTCCCACTGAGCACAAGCAAGCCCAGAACAGCCCCAGTTATTCCAGCTGAGCCCAGGCCCCCTCCCCATCCTCCGGCGCCAGGAGTGGACTTTTCCCTTTGGATGGCCTTTTGTCCTGGTCCCCATAAGCAGCCAGGCAGCTCCTGGGCGGCAGCTGCTTCATCTGTGGCTTCACGGACCTGGATTTGAGCCAACACCAAAACCTTGAGCGCAGAAAACTTTCACGGGAGCAGGAGGGGGCCCTGGGAAAACCCTCCCCCGGCCCCGGGCGAAGGGAACGGGAGCTCGGGAACAGCCGCTCGCGGACCCCGCGGGTGTCACCGGGGTCACACAGAGGTGTTCCCAAGCCCCCCTCAGGGCCTGGAGACTCCCTTGGGACGCCCTCGCTCACCCACACACGGATCCCCGCGTCCCTCCGGCTCCGGCCGCCGTTCCCAGGCAACGGCCGCACCGGCAGCGCCAGCGGCGGCTCCCGGGAAACAGCGGCGGAGAGCGGCTGGAATGGGAGACAAGGGGGACCCTCCTCACCCCCATCGGCTGCAGGGAGAGAGGCACTGACCCCCCGCCCAAGGCAGGGACCCGGAGGGGGGGACGCACTGAGCCCTTCGCCCTGCCCGAGCCTAAATCCCGCCCGTGGCTGTGACAAAGCCCCTCTTGGCATTGCCAGAGCCTTTTGGGGACCAAACTCTCGCCCTGAGGGATCTTCACCCCGTGACTCCCCAAGGAGTTGTAGGCAGCTGTGCTCCTGTGGCTCCCCTGATCAGGAAAAGCAGAGTCAAAGTGAGAAAAATCATCCCCCATCCCCTGCCAGGTCCCCCCACCATCCTCAGCTCTCTGCCAGGATAGCACTTGCACAGGGCACCCTGATCCCACGGATCCCCTCCAAGCTCTGGCCTCACCCCCACAGACAATCAGCTCCAAGCGCTCCCAGCTGTTCACTCAGCCTTCCTGTTAAGCTCAAATAATAACAATTTCTAAACTTAATATGTTTTTCCATCTGCCCAGCAAGAGCCTGGTACCCTGCTGGGAGCAGCAAGGACTTTTGTTATCAGCTCCCACTATCTCCCCGACATGAGGAGGCTGCTCCAAGCCCTTCTCTGTGGCACTATCAGGGAGTTCTGCAGCTTCAGGGGCAGGATTTGGTCCCTACCAGAGCAGATTTTGGTCCTTACCCCTCCCTGTGTGGGGGGAGAGTGGGATGCACCACCATAACTCGCCATCTCTGCCAGGTGCAAGGAGGCAGCGTGTTCAGTGCATCAGGCTTGTTCAGACATGGTGCTTTTATTCTCACCTCTAACAGTCCACTTTTTCAGTCGGTTTCGGGTCTGTTAATCATTACAAAATTGCTCCTTACCTGTGATATGTTACTTATGCCACACACTGTTCATGAAGCACTACTGCAGGACTTGCACCTTACCTGGGCTCTGCAAGGTCAGGAGTCACTGCTCTGTATCTGTGCAGGTTTGCATTTAACCCACCCAACTCTGCCCCAAATAATAACTTCTATGAGAACAGAGAGAGGCAACGCTCAGTTTTATTGTTTTGGGAGAGTATTTTGAAGTTCAACTGGAAACAAGCTTAAAACAAACCAGTCATCCCCGAAATCCCCTCAAACCTGCCCTGGGTTAGGAATGGTATTCCCCAATTTAATGTTCCCACTGGAAACGCCCCAGGACCAAGCACCACTCACTCACTCCCCCTCTACCCATGGATGGAGAGGAGAACGGGAGGCATGAAAAGGTAACCCCTGTCCTGGCTGGGACCAGGAAAACAAAGCCAACTCCCACAAATAAATACAAAAAAATTTTAGAAAAAAGAGAGAGAGAAGCCAGATAAGGAACACTTATATTATAACTACATGAACTACTAAATGTAAACAAAATAGAATTATAACCCCTATTCCTTATCTCACTGACTTAAAATAACTGGGCATTCCAAAAATCCTTTCAGTATGTTCAGTGATTTTAAAAATTGTGGTAACAAAGGGAAGATCAACCTTGCATATTTCTTACCTGTCATCTACTATGACAGGCATCAAAAAGTGCTCCAGAAGTTTTTAGCAAGTATTCCAAGATATTCAGGGAGGAATTTTACAGGGGCAAAAAAGGGAATGTTCCATTATCACCAAATAAGAGCATTTCAAGCTCTTCAGAGCCTGTATCAAGAGAGGTTTGGGTCTCTCTAGAGCATTATTCTAAAGTGCTACAAGGTGGAAGAAGTAAGAAGCCACATCTTGCAACTCTACACTGACAACCACTGCAATTCTGAATTGCAGGCAGGTCCTGCTCTGCCAGAACCCCTTCAGGCTCTGGGACCAGAGGTCACAGCAACAACACGTGGGGAAGTTCTCAAACCAGATCAGAGTCCAGAAAGCAGGCACAAGCTTCAGCTTTATTGTTTTCCAAGCAATGGTCATCTTTGCAGGGGAATGATATTGCAGCTGAAAAAGAAAAGAGTAGAAGGAAACATGAAAATCTCAGTTCTCAAACAGGAGATCCAACATGGGATGAATCAGACCCTCCACAACCCTCCTCTGTTGGTTTCCTCTACCAGACAAACCAGCCCCTGAGACCTTCCTCCCACGGAACTCGACTCCCTGTATTCCTATGCAAAGCCTCCAGCTCCCAGTCAGTCTGTCACAGGGTGCAGTGACACACTGAGGGAAGAGGCCAGAGCTGGCCCTGCTCAGGAAACATGTTCTGAGCTGCTGAAAGCCTCATCCCCTCTAGGAAGTGAAACATCAGCTCACCCCAGGAGGCCCTTCCCAGCCCAGCGCTTCGGAGTCAGCCCCACATGCACCCTCCTGCCACCACGGATCACAGTCACACTCAGGGGTCTCTGAAAAGGAGGGAAAAAATAAAAATTAAAAGAAATATTTCAATTTTCCATCAGCAAGTCAACTCTCTTCTTTCTTCTTTTCCTGAAGCACTAGAACATTAAGCCCAGGGAGCTGTTCTGCAGCACCACCCATTCCTATTCCTGTGGCTGTAACTGGAAGAAGAGAGTGTTTTGTGTGGAGACATTTCCAGGAAATTTATCACTATCTCTCAAATTCCACTATAAAGCACTTAAGGCTGTGGCAGATTCTTTGGCCAGTCCACAAAGGTGGCACAGCAATGCTGGTTGCTGCTGCAGGGACAACATGATGCTCACAGCCAAGAGCACACACATCTCAGCTCTCCCATTCATCAGCAATTAGCTCAGTGCTGTGAGAGAACAAGGCTACAACAGCACAGACTGAATCTGACACTGTTTCTGAGGTGGAAATGATGATTCCAGAGATCCAAGTTCCATAGAAAAAGCTCTGGCTAACAGAGCCAGGCAGAGAATGCAGTTGTGGCAGAAATGAGCTCACCCCCTCGCTGTGCTGCACCACTGTTGCAATGTTCTGCAGGTTCTGGAAGTTATTTGCGTTGACAGAACCAAACTCCACAATCTCATCATCAACCTGAAGCCCCTGGACAAAGAAAGAAGACAGGTGAGCATCTGCATTCTCCAGAGACAGGTAATAACACAGGAGCATTACCTTCACCCAGCACAGAGTGCTGCTACAACACTTCTCACCACTCAGGCAGCTGAACTACATCACACCCTCCCTATGTCCATAGGAAGAGGGAAGTACTCATTCCTCTGTCCTATTTTAGACTAGTTGCTGTACAGTTCCTGTAGAGCAACTGGTCTATTGACAGGACACCCCCATGTGACCAAAAAAAGGGGGGACACCCTTATCAACCCTACAGCTTATTCCCACTTACTAACAAGAGACAGACCAAGCCATCAGCTATATTTTCTCTCTGGCTCCAGACAAAGCCTTCCCCAGGAGTTGTCCCCAACCTACCGAGACACTGGCAGGGGATCCCGGAGTCACAGCGTTCACTTTGGCAAAGGGCTGTGGCAGGTTCTGGTTCTGGATCATGGCCTCTGCCAAGGCCTCTGCTTCATCCCTGGCTTGCTTCTCCTTCTCCCGAGCGTGCAGCTGGTGCAGAGCCTCCTCCACCTGCTTCATCAAGGCCTTGTGATCATTCTGCAGACCTGTGGGTCACACTATCAGCACATGGGGAACAGGAGTGGGTTCCACCCAAGGCCTCTCAGCCCCTCTGCAGAGCCATGTTCTGGGTGTCTCTGAGCCCAGCAAGAACCTCTGTTGGTCCTGGTCTATCAGCTGGGGCCTCATGCCAGCCCGGCAGATGTTTATCAGCCAAAATCAGACGCTGAGAAAACCACCCTACAACTGTTGGTAAACACGCAGGGTCAGCAGGGCCAGGAGTGCCGCGATCCCTGAGAACACAGTGAATGCTTGTCTTTCCATCCTCACCTACTGCTACATACGGAGAGCAAAACCCCTCCCCAAGGACAGGGCACAGGGACGAAACAAATGCCAGGCTATTTCTTTCCCAAAGTTTATCCTACAAACACCCCATAAAAGCTTTGCTGTACTGCACAGATCCCAAAGGGCCCCACAGCAGAGGCAGAATTTTGCTGCTGCTGCAGCAACAGATGAGCAAAAGCGTTTTACTGACTCAGCCGATCCGGCAGCTCCGGGCACTGAGCGCAACCGCTGGGAAATGGGCTCAGCGTAGGTCATTTTGAGGAATTACAAGGAACAGGTTGGAGATGGAGGGGTTTCAGGGAAATAAAGGGCGTCGCCTGGGTGTTTACCCAGTGCAGGGGCCGCCCCGGGCTCCCGCACACGCCCCGGGCTCCCGGCGCCCCCCAGCCCCGGGAAGGTCCCCCCGCGCCGTTCCCCGCTCACAGATGATGTTGTGCCGCGCGGTGCGCACTTGGTACAGGTCGATGTCGTTGCGGGGGAAGCCCTCGGCGTCCACCAGCGGCTCGTGCATCCCGACGCCCTTTTGCTGCGAGGGAAGGGAAGGTTGGGATGGGGTCGGGATGGGGTTGGGACGGGGCCGGGAGAGCTGCCCAGCCCCGCGCCCCCCCGTCCTGCCGCGCCCCCGGCACCGACCCCCTCCAGCAGCTCGTAGCAGGCCTTGATCTGCGCCTCGATCTCGTCCTTCCTGCGCACCAGCTGCTGCACGTCGCTGATGGTGACGGGGCGGCCCCCGCCGGGCTCCGCCATGTCCGGGACGNGGTTACACAGCGCGGGTGGTGACGTGGGTGGCACAGCAGTGTCACTGCCATAGAGTTACACAGCTCTGGTGGTGACATGGGATGGCACAGCAGTGTCACTGCCATAGCGTTACACAGCTGTGGTAGTGCCATGGGTGACACAGCAGTGGCAATAACACGGAGTGGCACAGCTGTGATGGTGTCATCTGGTGGCACAGCAGTGTCACTGCCACTGGGTTACACAGCTCTGGTGGTGGTGACATGGAGTGGCACAGCTGTGGTGGTGCCCTGTAGTGTCCCTGTCCCTGCTGCTGGCCCCTCTCCAGCCAGGGTGGTGCACAGCATCCATGTCCCCCAGGGCATGTGGCAGCAGGTGACAGCTCCACCACTAAACCCCTCTACCTATCCTCCACACCACTGGCACCCACCCAACTCCCCCATGCTCATCCTCCCTGGCCCTGCTGGTGGCCTGACTTTCCCCACAGCTGTTAGTACGCTGCTGTCTCCCCTGGCAGGGCCACCTCGTGTCCCCTCCTCCTGCTGCTCCCACATTTTGGGGCCCCTCACAGCGCTGGGCTCACCGGAGATGAAAGTGGCACCACATGCCCCTGTGCCCAAGCACCACACACACAACTGGACTCTGTAGGCTGTCCTGGCTCAATGCTGGCCAGGATGACATGTCCCCATGATGAGGTGAATGTCCCCAGGGGCAGCGGGATGGGGGGATAGGGGGATGTGCTGCTGTGGTTACGTCACCCACCATGGCCCAGCACCCCCGGGGGCAGCAGGTTTGGCTGTGGGGTCAGCAGAGCCTCACGTGCTGCAAACCCACACCCCTGCACACCCACAGCCCTGCACACCCACACCCCTGCACACCCACACCCCTGCACACGCACACCCCACCACATTGAACCAGCTGTGCCACAGCCAGGGTGGCACAGGACCCTGTGACACGGCCCCAGTGTGTCACCCACCACCCCCCGGACGGTGCTGGCAGTTCCCAGCCCAAACCAAACACATCCCTGGGTTGGTGGTGGGAGAAGGTGGAGCCGAGGAGGAGCCTCCCCGTCCCCCAGTATATTAAATGCCCTCCCAGACTCAGGCTCTCTCTGCTGTTGTCACATCGCCAGGTCACAAAAATGGTGAGGGGGCAGCAGATGGGAATTCAATTGAACGTTCAGGGCTTTGTGGTGTGGGACATCTCGGGAGCTTTAATTTCTGTTTGAACTGGGACTTTTTGGTGACTGTGCTGGAAGTGGTGCAGCAGAGCTGCTCCTCACTCCCTGACCTTTGGATTCAGCTGCAGTACATGACCTGTTAACGTCTCTCTTTTCTGATTTTCTTTCAGACATCTTACACCGACAAGGGAGAAAAGGTAAGAGCCCAGTTGTGCCCCTGTCCTGACCCACTGCCTGGCTGTTAGTGCAGATAATACCCATTCATTACTCCTTGATTACCTGGTAAAATCAGAGGTATGATGCTCTGGCTCAGGGCGTCACAAGCTCCTTGTTGTAAATTAGTATTAATAATTAAAATTTTTTTGGTTTTTTCTGGTTTGGGTGAAGAGTGACAAAAGGGAGATGATGGGTATTTCCCAGTCAAATCAAAGCTTAAGCAGAATCCTCATTTCCTGCAACATTTCATTCCAAATGCTGCACCTTTTCATTGCCTTTTTCCCCCGTAAAGTGTTTCCAACCACTGGTGCCCATTGTGGCCAGGTACTGGTGGCGAGCAGAGCTAAGGGGGATCTGTCCTGGTGCTGGTGGTTATTTAAGAGCTTTTGGGGCAGAATTAGTCTTTGACACAGTGGGGTTCACAGGTGGGCAGCCCACTGGGGTGGCCAATGGTGGGGAGCACTGGGAGAACTGGGACCATGGCTGTAGCTCCAGGCAACCTGGAGCTTTGTACCTTCTAACCTGCAGTGCAGGATCCTGTGGGACTTGAATGTAAAGCACTCTGGAAAAGGACTGTTTCAGGGTTGTTCCACCCGGTTAATTCAGAGCCATTTGCAGGAGACACATTTGCAGGGTCGCAGCTGCCACTTCTCGCTGCTCTGGAGCCGGGCAGTGCTGCGGGAAAGGCGGCAGCAGCAGCTCTCAGCCCTGTTTTCCTTTCCTTTTAGCACGCACGAGGCCGCTTCATCCATTTCCACTCCATCACCTTCTGGGTCGGCAATGCCAAGCAGGTGAGAGGCGGTGGCTGCCAGGCACGTGTGGCAGGGGGCACCTGCCCGGCCGGGCCGGGGCGAGCATTGCGGGATTGGCTGTCGGGGGGGGCGGCTCGTCCCAGCAGCCCCTCGGGCCAGGGATGTGCCGCTGTCCGGAGGCCGGTCCCTGGCTCGGCGCCTGTCCCCGGGGGCCCGTGGCCTTGGTGGCCCTTGCGCAAGGCGAGGGGCGGCTGCCGGGGGTGTGTGGGGCAGGACCCGGGATGTGCAAACCAGCACACGTGGCCGGGCTCGGGCTGAGGGCACCAGAGCCTACAGAGCTGTTTGGCCTTGTGGCGAGTTAAAAATCCCTCTGCTTGAAACCTGAACTGCATTTCACCCAGCCTTGCCCAACAGGAGATGAGCAGAAATGTTTCCCTCTTGGTGGTGGCTCTTGGTTGGGTTGGGCCTTGGGTACAAGAGGCTCTGGAGGCAGCACTTCCCACTGGATTTGGGTTTTTTCCTCAGTGTGGGCCCTTTCTTGCCTCAGCTTGTTCCCCTTGGGCTGCTGGAGGGAAGCAGAGAAGCTGGGCTGCTCCTGCACACACACACACACAAACACACACACACACACATGCACATGTGTGACTTGCACACGCTGCAGTTGCTGTTCCCCATGGGCTGTTGGCACTGCCCTGGCCATGGGAAGCCCTGCAGGAAGCAGGGGGAGCCCCATGGGAACTGGGGGGTGTCCTGTGGGAACTGGGGACCACCAGCGCAACAGCTTCACCCGGGGTGGCTCCCACCTGCCCACAGGCTGCATCCTACTACTGCAACAAGCTGGGATTCGAGGAGCTGGCATACCGGGGGCTGGAGACCGGCAGCAGGGAGGTGGTGTCACATGTCATCAAGCAGGACAAGGTAAGGGGGCTGGTACACCTGGCAGAGGTGCCAACTGCCAGGATGGGGGAAGATGAGGTGGCCTTGGGCACATGGGTGCTGCCAAGCCCTGTTTGCACCATGAAACCTGTTGTACCTCAGCCCCAGGCTGGGGCTGCAGCCCCATTGCTGCAGCTCCATCCTCACCTCTCCTCTTCCTCGGTAGATCATCTTCGTTCTCTCCTCCGCTCTCAACCCAGGGAATGAGGGTAGGTGTCCTGGGGGGGATGGAGTGGGAAATGGCCTTGGGGGAAGCAAAGCAGCTCTGCTCACCCACGGCTGCTCTTGCTCTGGGCAGAGATGGGGGAGCACCTGGTGAAACACGGCGATGGGGTGAAGGATGTTGCCTTCGAAGTGGAGGACTGTGACTCCATTGTGCAGGTAGGCAGCCCCTCCACTCCCTCCTGCACAGCCCCCTGAAATGGTGAGGGGAGGCAGGGAAGGGCCTGGGGATGTCTCCCCCCAGCCCAGGGGAGCTGTCGCAGGAGTGGGTCTCTCTCCTGCTGTCCAGAAAGCCAAGGAGCGTGGAGCTGTGGTGGTGAAGGAGCCCTGGGTGGAGCAGGACAAATTTGGGAAGGTGAAGTTTGCGGTGATCCAGACGGTAAGTGGCAGGGGAGAGTGGGGCCCATAGAGCAGGCTGGACCTGAGAAGTCCCAAAATAAACAAGGCCACCACACAACTGCTTTACCCCCTCGCAGTATGGTGACACCACCCACACCTTGATAGAAAAGCTCAACTACAAGGGCCTGTTCCTGCCCGGGTATCACCCACCCCTCTTCAAGGACCCCCTGCTGCCCAAGCTGTGAGTACTTTCTAGAGGGTCCTGCCTGGCTCTTCGCCACCATGTGCTGGTGGAATGGATATCCCCCTGAGGAGCTGGACAGGTCCCCATCACCTTGCCCTGGAGCCCCTCATGCTGTGGGGTGACTCTGAGCTGGGCTGAGACCCCCCTGGCTTCCCCCCAACAGACCGAGTGCCAAGCTCAGCTTTGTCGACCACGTCGTGGGGAACCAGCCTGACCTCCAGATGGTCCCAGTGGCAGACTGGTAAGAGTGGGGAGGGCTGGTGGGAGGTGGGATGGAGCGACAGCACTGCTCTGCTGCTCTTGCCACTTCCATGGGGGTGGCTGAGGCTGATTAAGCCAGAGAGAGCTTCGTTAGTGGAGGCATGGGGTGAGGGGTTGATTGTGGCCTTTGTGGCCTGAGCAGGTACCAGAAGAACCTGCTCTTCCACCGCTTCTGGTCAGTGGATGACAAGCAGCTGCACACTGAGTTCAGTGCCCTGCGCTCCATCGTGGTCACCAACTATGAGGAGACCATTAAGATGCCCATCAACGAGCCGGCGCCCGGCAAGAAGAAATCCCAGATTCAGGTAAGCAGATGCTGGTGGTGGATCCATCTGGATGCTTCCACCTCCAGCAGGGCTGTGGTGAAGGAAAGGGACCAAGGGCCAATGATTTGGAGCAGATCTGCTGTGCTAAGGTGGTTGTTGGAAATCAGTCTTGGCTCTGCCAAACACTGGGGGAGCCACTGGGCAGAGCCAGTTTACCCCTGATCTCATCAGCAGTGTCCTTCTGTCATTTCATTGTCCCCCTGAACTGATTTTGCCTCCGTGTTTTAAGCCCACACCCGTCCCTTTGCAGTTGCAGCTGCTCTGTCTTTAAAATGTCATTAAAATGTCATTGAAATCCTTTCCCCGTAGGAATATATCGACTACTACGGAGGGGCCGGAGTGCAGCACATTGCCCTGAACACCTCCGACATCATCTCGGCTGTGAGTGCCCCCAGGAGCCCCCTGCCCCAGCACCTCTGGGCACCAGGGGTGGACTGTGACCCCACCAGGGTGTGAGGACACAAGGCAGAGCGAATGGACTCCATGCTGGGTTGTTTTACAACCAGGATTAACTGCCCACTGAGTCCCTGCAAAGGGGCCTGTGTGCAGCTGTGAGCTGCTGGCAGACACCCATCCCTCCAGCTTAAAGCAGTCGGGTTCTGCAGGGCCCCCAGTGGCATCTCCATCCTTGGGGTGGGGGCCTGTAGGAACTGGGGCAGCCAGGAGCTGATGGACTGAGCCCCCAGAGCCCAACACCCACCCTCAGCTGGGGCAGGGGCACATCTGGGTTGAGCCCTGCTGCTGCTGAGCTGGGTCTGGGCTCCTCTCCAGACCAAAGGGCCCCTAAAGGCATGGGGGGCCAGGTGGGATGAAGCATCTTGCTGGTCAGCTCCTATTGCCTGGAGAGGGCATCTTGGGCCCTCACATTCCCGGTGCCCAAAGCGAGATGATGGGGTTGGCTAAAATCATGGGAAAGCATCTGGATCTAAACACTGCCTGTCCCAGGCCGTCCTCCAGGCACAAACCACTCCCAAACTGACACACCCATGCCGGGTGTCCTGTGCCTTGCAGATCACCAACCTGAAGCAGCGGGGCATGCAGTTCATGGATGTCCCCTCCAGCTACTACCAGGTGCTGCGGGAGAGGCTCAAAACTGCCAAAATCAAAGTGAAGGAGAACATTGACAAGCTGGAGGTGAGTCAGAGCAGCCTGGGAGGGAAAAGGCCTGCTCAGGGCTGGACTGGAGCCTCAGCATGTTCTGCAGGGATGCGAGTGATGCAGAGAGACCCCCTTGCTTCTCTGTGGGTCTTTGAGCTGTTGTCCTGTTTCTTTTCTCCAGGAACTGAAAATCCTGGTGGATTTTGATGAGAAAGGCTACTTGCTCCAGATCTTCACCAAACCAGTTCAAGACAGACCCACGGTGTTTCTGGAGGTGATCCAGAGGCATAACCACCAGGTGGGTGTGAGGAGGCTGGGAGCCCTCAGGGCCATCAAGCCCCATCCCCAGCCAGCTCTCAGTGCTGCTCTTTCCCAGCCAGTTCCAAACCCCCTGGTCTGGAACACTGTTGTCTCCACAGGGCTTCGGCGCCGGGAACTTCAAGTCTCTGTTTGAAGCAATAGAAATGGATCAAGATGCCAGAGGAAACCTGACCATCCTGGAGCCCAACGGGGAGACCAAGCGCATGTAGGGGGTGTCAAGCAGCGCTGCCCTCGTCCCCAGTGAGCTGATTCCCAATCAAACTGGGAAACAGCTTCATGGTTTGGTAAATAACCCAGACTTAAGTGTCACAGACCCAGGGAAGCCACCACCAAGTTGGACATGAAAAAGGACTCAACACCAACCCTGACCCAGCCCTGGCGCTGCCCTCTGGTGACTTCCTGGGAGATGGGGCGTAGGAAATAGTAAACACACTCTTAAAAAGCAGCCTAATCTGATCCAAACTATCAAATTCTTAGCAAAGGGCAGATTTACGGCATGTGCCAAAGATACTCAGCTATGGAGGCAGATGGAAGAAACAACTGGGAGGGCTCAAATTTAGTCTACCAAAGTTTTAATTTTAGCTACATGGGAAGCTGGGAAAGCACAGAGGTGTCTGCCTTTCTCTGCATCTCCTTTTGTAACATTTTAATTGCTTTTAGATTCAATCTTGAATTTGGAGAATAAACAGTTTTAGGGTAGCTGCAACACTCTGGAATGAGAATTAATCTAATTTACATATTTCAGTCTTCCCAAGGCAACTGACTTGCTCTAATACCTGCAAATTCCCAAATTAATGAAGGATTGGGGTTTCTCCCATATTTCAAGAGGTAATTGCTGGCATTAGCAGCAATTCTTTGGCTCAGATCATGGCTGCATGTGCAAAGTCTCCTCTGGGCATCAGTCTGGTGTTGTCGCTGTCCTTTGCACAGGACTTCCCTCACTGACACAATAAAACCCTTTTCTGACACAGCCCAAGCACCTGGTTGAGCCCACGTGTGGGGGCTGGAGCCCCTCTACCCCATTAGCTGGGGCTGCAGGTCAAGTGTTCCCCAGGGAGCAAGTCCTCAGCCCAGAGCTGCTGAAGAACATCCCGAGGTCTCCAGGGCTCACAGGTCTCCCCACTGTTCCACATCCTCCCTCCAAAGCCCCGCTGCTCCCTGTTTCCCAGCATGGAAGCTGCTCAAACCCGGAGCCCTCGGTCAGGATGGGCTCCTCGGATGTGAATCCTTCCAGGCTGAGTCCTGCTGCCTCCTGTCCCCTGAGGCTGGGCTGTCCAGCAGCCCTGCCCCTCCAGCACCGTGGTCACCTGTGGAGCCCAAGAGCTGGCTGGGAAATCACCTACAGCCCAGGCTCTGTCCTATCTCTTCCATCTCCTCCCCCGCCATTTGTCTGCTCCAGGTACTTGTTTCTGTAAAGCTCAGAGAGGGCACTGTGACCCCCTGTGCCAAAGCTCAGCAGCTGCCCTGGCTCCCTCCCCTCCCATAGACCCCAGGAGCAGAATTCATTTCAGATTTCACAGAATCACAGAATATCCCGAGCTGGAAGGGACCCACAGGGATCATCGAAGTCCAACTCCTTGCAAGTTGAATAAACTGATTTAAAGAGAAAGAAACCTCTGGCCCCAACAGCCTTGCAGTATCACCAACACCTTGCTTTGTGGTTAAGGGCTTTTGCCTTCATAAAGTTAAAAATATATGAAAGAAGGATATGAAGTCAGAGAAATCCAAGGCAAATGCTGGAGGAGCAGGGACCCCTCACCTGCCCTGAGGTCAGATGTGTCTGGGACTCCTGGCATGGGGGCTGTGCTTCAGTTCACTGGGGTTGTAAGGATTTTTAATACTGGGACATTTTTCTTCAAGTTTACAGACTTGAATCACTCATGTATTTCTTTCATGCAATATAATGTTGCTTAAATTCATTTCCTGCTCACCAGAATAAGTATTTTCAGTAAACTTTGATGAAAATCAGTTCTTCTCACTGTTCTTGTTCTGGATCTGCCTCCTTGAGCTCTGACAGTTCCCAAAACACAGTTCTAAGGGCAAAAAGTGCTCTGGCTATATATTAAGCACAACATAATTTTTCTGTAAGAAAAGTCAGTATATTTATGGTTTGCTTTATAAAAGTTACTATAATACAATGGTACATAGTATTCAATTCACAAAAATATGAACAAATATATACAGCATGACACATCCACAACAAAAACACTTTCTTCAAAACAAGATACATACTGGTGACAGATTCTATATGCACAAAACATCCCTAAATTCATAAATTTGCTTAACGAAAGAAAAAGCAGAAATCCTAAATCTTCAAAGCAGAGTTGTTGTTGTTTGGTGGTTTTTTTTTAAAGGAACTTAAAAAAAAAAAAGGGGGTTTTTTCCATTTATTGCAAACCATTTGACCTGCCTACTTTTAAAGGAGGCCCTTGATTTCCACACTGGGAATTAAAACAACCAGAAAACTGCAAGGATTGGGAGCTGGGTGTTCTTCCACTTTTAAAACTGCCCCGTTGTTTTAGAGTGTCCGTCTCGATGTGTTTCTTTTCACTTGGACAAATCCTACAGTGGCAATTAAGGAGGAAACTCATAAAAACAAAACAAATATTAAACTGAAAAAATCCAGTTGCAAACCTGCTTAAATACATTTTAGGGTGTCTATTAGACTGTACACATTTCCTCGCTTGAAATAAATAGATTTTTGCACATTAGGTTTCAGACTGAGGGGTCAGGGGAAAGAAGAAGCCTTGACTTGGCAATTTTTTTACTTCAGTTTCTTAATGCTTCTAATTTCATCTATTTATTTGACAAAAAACCCTCATATTTATACAGAATTTACATTATACAAAGCTTGACACAAGCTGTAAATGCCACCAGCTCCTTTGCTATACTCAGTCCTTCTTCCTCCCCATCTCGACATGATTGAGAGCTGGAATCTGTTTAAAAAGAACTCCAAATTACAATAGTCACTTTTAATAAACTATTTACATGCTCTTGAAGTACAAAGAAATCAGCAAAAAAATTTCAACATGTTTCTACAAGAAACAGTGTTTGAAGAGAAGATTCTTGAGTTTGCCTATGTACAGAGGATGCATTTTTTTTATACTTCAAAATCCTTTTTTTTTTTCCTTAAATTTTTATTTTATACAGAAATGCACTGAAATGATCCCTGAAAAAGGTCACAAAAACCGAAACTGAAACTACTGTATAATTTGTTGGAGTTTAAAAATGTTGGTTTGGTTTTTTTTTTCCTTGTAGAAATAAGCTGCTCTATACAAAATAAATAACTGCAAGATGAGCCCCTTCCCCTCCCGGACCCCCAAGAGTCACAGATTAACTCTGGGACCAGCCTGGGACTGCAGGTGGTTGTGACCTGCACGGATCAACCAAGGTGTTGGGCAGCACTTCCTATGGATGTCAACGTGGAGGCACCTGCACCCTGAACTCACACCAGCTTCATGTTGGGAAACTAAAGTTTAAACTCTCTTTCCAAAACTTTGCACTGTTCTCCCGGGTGATTTCTCCCAGCGAGGTGGAATTTTGCAGGGAGCACAGTCAATGTCTCTCTCTCTTGTTATTGTCTTAGGTTTCAATTTAAGTGGCAATAAATTGGGGATGGGCTTTTCAGTGAACCAAACCATTTCAGGCTCTCTGAAAGCAGCACATGCTGGTGAGGTTTCCCTTCAGTCCTTGCTGTGTTTCCATGGGGTGCCAGGTGCCTGTGCTGGGCGTGGGAGAACAATGCTGGGGGTGACCCAGGCTGTGTGTGCACCACACTCCTCCTGCCCTCCTCTCATCTCAGTACAAGCCAAAGGATCTGGAGGGATGAGGGGCATCTCCAGGGATGTCTTCCCAAACCACATCTGTGGCTGCAGGGTTTCCCTGGCCCAAGGAGACCCCACAGGGCCAGGGCAGCCACAGGCACCCACAGAGCTCATGGAAGTCACTGCACCAGACTTGCAGGCCTCACTATAAAATGATCTGTTTTGGGGCTGTGGCAGCTTCCCAGTCTGAGACAAATATCCCAGGTAGGACTCTGCAAGACAAGATTTATGGGGAAGAAAAGAGAAGCCTTGGGTTTGGCTTTGAGACCAGACCACTATGATTTTTCAGAAGTGCTATGGATCCAACAGCTCTCTTTCTGCCTGGGGAACTACTGGGAGCTCAGCCCTCACAAAAACTTAACATTATTTGTCCAGGAGCCTAAAAAGGGGGTGGATTACAGGCAGTTTCAGAAGTACCCAAGTGATTTAGGTGCTTATGGACTTCGGCACCCAAATCCCTTTGGTGCTCCTAAAAATGCAGCAAAAGGTCCTGAAGGTGACTGTGACCTTTCTCCCCGCCTTCCTCACCAAAGATTAAGGCAAACTGCAGGGGCTAATCCCATCCAGAGCACACAGATATGCTGGGAAACACAGAACTGCCATCAGGTTCTTGGGGCTGGGCCATTTGGGGTGTCCTCACCCCCACAAATCCACTGTTACTGCACTGGTGGGATGGACCAGAGAGGGAGAAGGCCAAGGCCATGGGCCAAAATGCCACACACAGGAGCTTCAGTTCTGAGACACAGGAAACTCCTGTGTATTTCCAAAGCTTTGAAAGTCAAAGGCCAAGCTGTAGAGATGCCAACTGGAGCTTCAATACAACAAGATGAACCTTATTAAAAAACCCCAAAAACTAAACTAAACCGAGCAGCTGGTTTAACTCCCAAATGCCATCACTGCAGTTACAACCAACAGCCAGTGACAGAAACTAGTTGTGCTTCTCACAATTTTAGGTTCTGGGTCACCAATACCCAATTGCTGGGGAGATTTATAAAGAAGTGGGGGAATCAACCAAAACCAGAACAAAAGCAGAGATGAGGCTATGGACTGTCCAATCTCAGCAACAATCTGCTCACCCTCAAACAGAAATACAGGAGGTATTAAGGCAGTTTGAAACAGTCTGTGTGTTCCTGCCCTTTCACACCTTTTATCTGAAGAAGAAATTTAGATGCAGAGGTCTAACCTACATTACAAGCTCCACTCAGCAGTGCAGGCCTGGCAATTCCATGGAACAGCTGAAAAAAACTTCCAGGAACCTCTTTTGCAAGGTTGTAACCTCTGCTCATGGAGCTTTGAAAGGCTACAAGAAAACAGCTGTGCAATTGGTTCTGTGGGGAGAAGATGTTTAGTTATGCAGATAATCTTCCCATTTCATAATGACATTGCAACTTCCCCTTATAAGCCAATTAAAAAGGGTTTAGTACGACTAATCTCTACTTTCAAAGCAGGAGAAATTCAATGCAAGTTGGAAAACTGATCCTGTCTATACCTGAACGGTCACATAACATTTCCAGATCTCATCCAAAGAACTATTTCTTTGGTGTTTTGCCCCATTTTTAAATGGAACCCCTTGAAGAACTGCAACCTTCACCTCAGCACATCTATAATGGCAAAATATACCGAGAAACCATTTCAAAACATGCCTTCCAAATCTGGAGAAGCATTCATTTCCATGCTGTAGATGGGGGGGAGGGAGGGGGACAGGACTGTTCTCAGGGACACTCCATGATCTTACTGGAGGGATGGGACCAGCCCCAGGCCAAGTTACTGAGTAACAGAGGGAGGAGAGCGGCACAGCACAGCTTGCTCCTATCACAGGAGGATCTCCCACATTCAAGGACAGAGCAAATACTCCACGTAAAACACTGGAAAGGGCAGGGAAATGCAGATGAAAAGGAGAAAAACGAACACGAGACACACATCAGCCTGGTTCCCATCTACAGGAAGAAATTCCTGTTCCAAACGTGGGCCATAGTCTTTGCTTACAAGCAGGGCAGGATTTCTACAGCCGAGTTCTCCACTTAATCTCAGCCTCTTCTGCATGCAAGACAAACCCATCTCCAAGGACTGGGATCCCCAAAGGCCACACGCTGTGCCACAATGCTACAGCTACACAACTGACTCCAGCTCTCACTGTGACTGCAGTATCCAAGTATTTCCCACACAGGGGTGCAGAGGTTTGAATCCCCCACAGACCAGCACGTCATAGAAAATGAGAGACAAGCCCCAGGCTGTGAGTTGAGGTCTGTGCTGACCTGACTCTGCCCTGGGGGTCTGGCTGAGGGGACTTGTTCAGGCTCATCCCTAACAAAAAGGCAGGACAGTTCACCTCTAGTCTCATTGTGGACACATCTACACACACACACATCCCCAAGCACACTCACACACTCATCCACACACCCTCAAGCCTCTGGCTTGCTCTGTAACATCAACCTTACATTTATTTACAGCTTACTCTGAGAAATCTGTGCAATTTCAGCCAATCAAGCTCCCAACAAACCCTATATGGCATTTTCAGTCTCTGCTTCACATTTAAACGTTGAATGTCTTTTTCAACCAACGAAACTGATGAGAAAAAGGTAGCAGCATTTATGAAAAGATGAAGGTTTATAACAACAATTAAAAAAAAAAGAAAAAAAGGTACCATTATCCCATTATGGAGCATTACTGTGGGGACTGAACAGAGAAGCTAGTGTTTGGATAGACCATGCCACAAAATGGTTATCACCTTTTTGTGTGCGTGTTGGATCTGAAAAGGAAAGAGCACCTGAAACATGAACAGTCCTCGTAAGCGTGTGCGCTTTTTGCTTTCGCTCGTGATCTGGCAGAAGTGCGAAACTTGCTTGGTTTTCTTCTTCTCTTTTTCCTCTTTTTTTTTTTTCTAAGTATTTTTTTTATCCTTTTAAATTTTTTTTCTTCCTTTTTTCTTTGTTTGTTTTTTGTTGGGTTTTTTTTCCTCTTTTTTTTTTGGCAAAGTGCAACCACACCTGGTTACCACAGTTTTGACATGGCCGAAGGTGCAAATGTGACGAGAAACCTTGAGATCAGTTCAGGGTTCCCCTGCAGTTCTCAGAGCCACAGAGACATGGGATTTTTACATCCTCAATTGGAAACTTGTAGTCGTAGGTAATTTCCTCGTTCACGTTGATGTGCTGCTTGGAGTAGATGACGATCTTCTTTTGGGACTCCACCGTGATCACTTTAGCATAACAATTTGGCTGCAAGAGTGACAGAACAGGTAATGATTTAGGTTCCCAGCCTCCACACAATTACAAGGCAGTCCTTCCCCTTGCCAGCCTCAGCCATGCTTCCAGAGCCTGGACCCAGGGGAAGCCTGGAAAGGGAGGCATGGAGCCAGGCAACAGAGCAGCCCTCCTTGTGCTGCTCCAAAATATCCACATTCCAGTCATTTGTGGAGCAAAGGAGCCTGGATGATGCTCCACCAAATTTGTCAGGTTAAGAGCAGCTCAGTGCTTAACAATTTGGCCAGGCAGCCAAGTCTGAGGGCAGATTGCAGCACGAAGCAGAGGAGAAAGCAGCTTCTCCGCCTGCCAAGGCAGGGAATACTTTTCCCAAGTGGACACTATAAGGAGACTGTTCCCACAGAATAACAGTGCTAATATTTGGTATGATTTAAGGAAACATTTGTTAGAGATCCCTCCTCAGCATCCAGCAGAGACGGGAGGACTCTCAGTGCTGTAGCTCTGTGTGTTTCATCTCTTTACACTTCTTTAGACCCTACTCTGATCTGCTGCAGCTCATTAACATTTAATCATAACCCTGGGACCCCCTGCCACTTCTGAACAGGGCCCCAGCCAAAGGACTGCCCGGGTTTACCAGTGTGCCAGGGCACAGTCACAGCCAGGAACACGACACTCACGTTGCAGCTGTGATTGATGAACCGGGCGAAGTTTCCGCATTTCGTGGCGTCGATGATGGTGTCGTGATCGACCCTGAACATGTAACTGCTGCCAATGCCCTCGTCCTCGTAGCGCTTCTCACGCATGTCAGCAATGACCTGCAGGAAACCCCACGGGCAGGGTCAGGACACGCCATACAAGTGACCTGTGAGCGGCGACCTGCACAACCTGAGCTGAGCTGGTGCCAGGCAACAGATATTTAATATGATCACAGTCACTCCAAGAGAACACAGGTCTAACTGAAAACACAGCTCAGGGTGGGCTTCTTAAGGATTCTAGTGACTGCTTAGTTTCTATGGGTTGTTGAAAGTCCCACCCTTGTACCTCCAAACCATACACCAACCTCTCGTAGCCAAAGGAGCTGACATCTTACAGCAGAACTCCAACCCCCACTGGAATACACTTCTTCCAGGGCTGGTTTTTGCTCACATTTCACTCACAGTCCAGCTTACCTGCCTGATGTTCTGACCCACGTATTCAATCACCATCTCATCAGCTGCAATGGGCTCCATGGCAAAAAGGCCCCAGTCGTGAATGTGGCTCTTACAGAATTTTAGTTTTTTCTTCCGGAACTGCATGAAGAAAACACCCCAAAAACCCAACCCTGAATTAGCCACAGCACAAAAAGGGAAAGGATGTCCCTGGGTCCAAAATCTGCAGCATGGGGTGACCTACCTTGAGCTGGTTGAACTTGAGCAGGTCACTGTCACAGCTACCAGTGAAGGAGGAGAGGAGCCTGCGTTGCTCTGATCGCCTCTCGGAACCAGCCCGGGTGGAAGCATGAGGTTGGGCAGGGATGCTCATACCCTGAGAGGACAAATGGGTGATCAAAGCTGACCCAACACCCTGCAGGCTCCCTGTGAGCACTGCCTTGTGCTGCAACACATCACCACAAAACATGTGACATCAAACACTAACACCTCCCATGCAGCTCCTGAGTGATCAGTTTGACACAGGCATAGCAACAGCTTCCCCTCCCTCCCTGCCAAAAGGCAGGAAGCATCCACTTGATAAAGCTGAATCCCATTCACACCTGGCACTGAGCAGAGGATTCCTCACCTGTGTGTCAGCTGGAGGCTCCTCTGCAAAAGCTCGGCTATTGTTGAGGTATTTAAGTTTGTCCTTCTTATCAATTTTGTAATAGCCTTCACTTCGTGCACAGCCCGTCACGTGCTCCCGCATCCCATCGTCCCGCTTCTTTTTCTTGGGGGTAGAAAAGCTAGTAGGTGGGAAGAAGTTAAGGAGGAACACAGCCAGAGGTGGACATCAGACTAACTAACACTGGGAGCTTGGAAAATTAGGAAGGGTTTAGTCATGTGCCTTGGGAAATTAAAGTAAAGAAACAGTGAAAAATTTAGCTTTTAGAGGTTAAGCTGTCAAGAGAAAGCCGTTTGAGAAAGGATTTCCCCACAGCACCCACCATGTACCCAGGCAGCAGCTGGATGTACCATTTGCTCTGGTTTGAGTGACTCGCTTCTGTTCTACCTCCAGGAACTCCCTGCAGCCACCCCAAGCTCTGAGGACACCACATGGACCTCACAGCAGCGACATCCCCCTCTGAGCAGGGCCAGGAGCAGCACAGAGGGGCAAGAGATGCTCTTCAGCCCAAGGGGCTTGGTGAGATCTTGGTAAATCAGCTCATTCAGACCCTGATGGGAAGGGGAAAACCCTTGGCACATGTTTCAAACCTTCAGGTTTGAAGGCACCTTCAGGGCTTTGGCTTCTGGAAGGACTATGGAGCAAAACTACTTCCAGCTCACCCCAAAAACAAAGCCACAAAGCCTACAATGACTGAGATTGACCCAAAAATGCTCCCTGTGAGGGAAAACATATCCTTAAGGGCAGAAAATTGAAGCAGAGGGACCATGAAAAGCAAGAGGTGATGGCCTCAAAACCAGAGTGCTGTGTTTGCTGCAAAGCAGGTGAACCTGCAGGAACTTTCACACCTATCACCCAGTGTGCCACAGCATGAACCACCAGGTGATTTTTAAAAGGTTCAAAAAGTGACTGTAATTTTGCTGTTACAATAATCTTTATCAACAGGGAAACAGATTTAAAGTGTTTTCAATGTGGGTTTTGTTAGTTATCACCGACTATCTTAAGCGGTTTGGGCTTTTTTGGTTTTGCTTTCCTGTCTTGCAGGGAGGAAGGGATGAGAAATTTGAACTCCACACAATCTCTAGCAACACACAAGGTGGTGTGTTTGTCTTCTTCAACACATAAACACATATATCCTTCCTAAAAACAGTACTGGAGAGTTCTGAGGTTTTTAGGACAGCCTTTTAGGCTCTGCTCTGGAGATCACTCCCAGTGGCTGCACAGTCTTGTTCTGACACACCCTGTGTTGTCCCAGAAATGCTCCCAAAGGTTCAAAACTACAGTCCATGCTGTTGATTGCCAGAGCAGGGGCAGGGAGGGAGGGGATGGGGCCAGACCTTCCCCACCAGCACCAGCTGGTGCAACATGTGCTCCTCAGTGCAGCACCAGCAGCACATTCCCCATCTGTCCTGGACACGCGTCTGGCCCTAATGAGCCACTTAGAAACCAGTGATTTTATCAATATTTCAAACCCAATGCAAGTTAAAGCTGCTAGAACCACTCTTAACTCAGCATTGTGGGCACAGATGGTGGAGATTATTTTTACAACAAGTTTTAGCCCCAAGTTAAAGCTCTGTATGTGCAGACTAGAAATTCCACAGCCAAGCTGGAAAAAACGTCTCGTTATGTGCAGACAGAAGCTTCTCCAGCTAGGAAGGAAACCTCCCCAGCAGAGGTGTCTACAGACTGCCCCTGCAGTCCCAGCCTGAACATGCAGCAAGAACAGCCACTTCTGCAGTATTTTTGTATTGCAGCTTCGCAGAATAAACAGCCCAAAATTCCCTTTGCTATTCCTGTAAGCAACTGCTTCTCCCACCAACAAACTCAGTCTTTGCATTTGAAGTCCTACCCAGCGACCATCGTGTGCACCTCCCACGTGCCGTGTGACGCTGAGAAAGGATATAAGGATGGAATACCCACAGGGTGTCATTGAGCCAGTCCATGCCATTGTCCTGCTGCAGCAGGCGGTCATATGTGATACACATGAATTTGATATCTTCCTCGTCTATGCCCCCGTTCCAAATGTCGTACAGAATGGTCATCTCCTCGAACTCGGAGCGCGGCCTGAACTGAGGCCGGGGTGGGGAATACTCGGGGGAAGGGATCACCGGGAGGTCCTCGGATGTTTTCTTCTGCCTTCGCCATTGTCTTTTAGGTTTAGCTTCTTCTTCCTTGAAGTCTTCGTTCCACTGGTTCTCCAGTTCCTTAAATGGCAGTTTCTCCGCAACCGTCTCAGCTGCTATTTTCTCATGGAAACTGTCATTCCTGAAGTCCAGGGTGACGGCTTCAGGGTCTTTCAGTCCATAGTAAGCATCAGGATGTCCACTCAAGAGCTCTTTGCCCACAGGACCTTCCACCAAGGCCACTGGCACGGGAGGAGGTTCTATGGGCTTGTCTGAGTACACATCCAAGGAGAGGACAGAGGGTGGTGACCGTCTTGGCCGACCTGGCCTCCTTTTGGGAAGAACAGAAGGTGGTGGTGGGGGAGGAAGAATAGAAGCCCCAGGGGGTACTTCTGGGGAGAGCAAACCAGATTTTACTTCTGCCTTGCATTCCTCAATGGGCATTCTTCCATCTCCATGCATGCATGGCAGGGCTGCTACAGGTATTGGCTCATCAGGTGGCAAACCCATGTCCATGTGGAAATCTGCTTGCGGGGGGCTGGCAAAGGGGATGGGGGAAGGAACACTGTTCATGCTGATCGTAAGGGAAGCACCAAGAGGCTCTTTGAAGGGTTTCTCGTCCAGCTCATCCTCTGACTGTTTCTTGCCAGACAGAAGGCAAGGAATGGTAGCACCAACCTCTGGGAAAGTGGGCGTGAAATTGAAATCTCTCCCAGGAGTCCGAGGAATGCCACTGTTAATGCCAGGAGATTGGGATGGGTAGGAAAAGGGGCTCCCTGGGACTTGAGGGGAACTGAGGGTCAAGCTGCTTCCTGTAAGGGGAGCATCACTTCCTGGCGTGGCTGGAACAGTGTCCGTGCTCTGCGACTTTGCAAGGGGGTGTGAAGACTTGGCCAAAATGTCCCGCCCAGGAGTCCTCGGAATCTCCTCTTCCACAGACGTTTTGGTCACCATTAGCTGTTCAGGGAACTTTTCTGGAGGGACTGAAGATTCCTCCTTACCGGGAGTGGATGGCAAGGGAAGCACGGAGGATGGCACCTTGTGGGCTGGAAGCAGAAGAGTGTCAGTCTCCGCGTGGATCATCACCTCCCGGCCTGGCGTGCGGGGCAGCCGCTCGTCCTCCTCCGCTGCCGAGGGCAGCTTTGGTTTAGCACGAGCTTCTGAGCTGCTGTCGTCAGGTTTGCCAAAGAAACTGCTTTTGTTGGGTAGAGGTTCTCCGAAGGCTCCCACGGGAGTGGAGATACAGAGCGTCGCCTCCTCATCTTGAGATTCAGGCTTTGGAGCTTCCTGGACCTCTGGCTCCGGCATGGAACTGGGTTCTGACTCTTCCTCTGAAAGGGGAAAAGAGAGAAGAATTAAGAGCTTTGCTTCCACTTGCCAGTAGAGGCATGTTTAAGATGCCACAATTAGAGAACAGCTCAATTCCACCGGGAGGCTTAAAAACTCCAATGCTTTACATTTTGGAGGCACGGAGTGTGGAGTAATTAGACACTACCACAGGCATTCCTAATGGACCATAAAAAACCCGCACTATTAATTTGAGGATTAGCTACAACACAGACCAGAACGAAGGTTTTCTGCTTTCAAAATCCCTGACAACCTTTAGTACTGACATAAAAAGAATCAGTGGATTGTAGGGCGAGGACTTTGGAGGAGAGCTCCTGGAGCCCCGAGCTGTCAACTTGTCTAATGTGGGAAGGTAAACTCATTGCAAGGCCGAGGAGCACCCTCAGCTCTCCAAGGAGGGAGTGGTGAAGAGAGGAGCAGAACACTCTTGAACAACACATGAAGGAAACGGGAAGCCCTTGTAATGAATGAGGAGACACTCAGATGGTATCAATGAGGCAATTTATATGCTGCTCTCCCTGCAGCAGCCTCATTTGTCTGGAGTTTATTTACCCACTTAGGGCCAGGTCCAAAAGGAATCAACGGTGAATCTTGTTAGGCAGCTCAAAATAACATTTTCAAGTGGGAGAGCAAAAGGAGGTGAAAATGCCTGGAGAACTAGAAGGGAAGAATTCCTCATTTGTGCTGAATGAACCAGAGAGTGGCTGGAGAAGAGTCTGAGCCCTTCTCAGAAGGGTCTAGGCTGCTCAAGAGGAACACGGTAGTTTGAGCTTGTTCCCACAGCTTACCACATGTCAAGGTGCCCAAAGGCAGGTGTTCCCAAATTTATGTCCTTTCTGCACACTGACCTGTTCTGGAAAGGATTAGTGCAAAACCATCCCCATATAGCTTCCCAGTCACAAACTGCTTTGATACTAAACCCAAAAGAAAAAGCCAGTAGTGACACAGTAAGCAGAGATTCCCATTCTGTTTTAGCAGCCATGGCTTTTCTATCTTGAGCTTCAACCACCACCCAATCCGTCACCCTTGGACGATGACAACTGTTCAGTTCCTGTAGGACACTAAACTGGCTCAGGATAAGATTCTGGATACAGTAACCACAGTATTTTTAGTAGCAGATGGCTTGTGTAAAGCTCCTTACTAGGAAGGAAAGTTCATCACAGACCTTTTTCCCTGTACAGATAATCCCAGCCTAGAGCCAAGAGGAAGAGAACAATGGAAATACAAACCCATGCATATCGGACACCGTGAGAAAACATACTTGGAAACGTGGTAAAATGTGCCAAGGCACGTGGAAGGGCATACCTGGCCTACAGATGGGAGAAAGAGCAAGTTTTGTCTCCGGGTCTCTTTCCATAACCAAGTGTTTCAGAGTTTCAGCAGCAAGAGATGTCCCTGGGATTTGGCCACATTCACTTTCCCCTGCCGTGATTTCTTCATGGCCTTCATCTTTCACTGCCAAAGCTGGCTCGGCGAGTCCCAGGCCTGTTGCATCCATGTAGTCATCCACAGGATACAGCTCCAAAATAGTCTCCCTCTCATCGTCAGGAATCTCATGACCAGCAGGTTCATGCTCTGTCTCAGCAACCATGGCTTCTCTGTCTTGATCTTTAGCCACCTCTTCCTCCTCTTCCTCCTCCTCATCTTCATCGTCATCATCATCCTCATCATCATCATCTGAGTCTGAACTTGACTCAAATTCAGAGGAGTCCTCACTTTCATCGGATGATTCAACTTCAGCCTTGGACGATGAGGGACTTGCTACATCTACAAGAACAAATTACCATTAGTTCTCCTTTCTGGCCTGAACAATCAGGGGCAAATATTCCCTTCACACTGTAAGGGCGTGGAAACAGCAACAAGAGCAGCGTGTGGGTTTGAAGGAGTGGCCTCTACATTTATTTACTTCTGTAGAGGTTTATAAATCCTGGCTTTGTATGCTTACAGCAATGACCATACAACAGGCAGTTCCACGAGCAGTGTTGCCTGGGACCTTGCCCACATGGATTGTACCTTTTACTAAGACTTTCTGATGCCTTTACACACAGATTTAAAAAGTAGAAACAACCACCTTCCAGAGCAGGAACTGACTGGTAGGACAGAGAGTTATTAGTGCCCAAATTACCCCTGTTTGAAATCCAGTCCCTTTTCCTCCCAGCCACTCATGTTTCGTGACACAAGCACACGCTTAGCTGACTCTGAGACCTTTGCCCTCCTGCCAGGCTGGGCTGAGATCACAAAGGGACCCACAGACTGAGGGATCATGGAAGTCTTGCAGGCAACAATTAAAAATACCTGTTACATCTTGTATAAAACCCCTGTCCGTGAAGGAGTGCACAAGTAACAGAATCAGCAGCTCACAAGTGCAGAAGGGAGACCCCAGCTGACCTTGCTGCTTCCACTGGAACTGCTTACCCTCCTCGGAGTCCTGCTCCTCCTCCTTGTCACTTGTGTCTATGCCTGTCTCCTCATCATCTTCATCCTCGTCATCGTCATCTTCATCCTCATCATCTTCATCCTCCTCCTCCTCCTCTTCCTCCTTTGCAAGAAAACATTGTCAAAAATGAACAGTGCCTGACCCTGTGACCCGGCTGTCACTGTAGTAGCCACCAGTGGTTCCCAGGGAGGTTGATCAGAGAACCTGAAGAAGGAATGACCTTTACAGAGGTTCTCTGAGGACAGACCCCAACAGGAGCCCCCATCTCCTAGAGAAGGGAACTTTGGCATCTGGCATTACCAGGCCCTCTTTTACTAACAGACAGCATGGAAAGTGCAGTCACAAACCAACACACCTTGCCAGGTGCTGCTTTCACCAAGCCTCCCTCTTCTTCCTGCTCCTCTTCCTTCTCCGAGGAGGACTCTTCCTCCTTCCCTGATGTCTCATCTCCCTCTTCTCCCTCACTGTCGAGCTCCAGCGGCCTTGCTGGTCGCCGCCTCAGCCCCACTGCTTCTCCATCCTTCTTTGACAGGTCAGATGTGGTATCGGAAGCATCCCTGTCCCTCTCCGACTCTGAGGAGCAAAAACAGGATGGAAATGGCCATCAAATACCTCTCAAGGGAGGGAAGGAGTTAACTACACAAATGAAACTTTTCCTCTGGGAAGATGGAAGTGACAGTCCCCAGGCTTACAGGGACTTGCTAATGTCAGTGCAGAGGAGCAGAGTGCTGATGGCAAAATGTGGGTGGCCAAAGCTGATACACTCTGGGCAGAGCAGCCACGAGACATGGCACAACTGAGGTCAGGACAGGTAACCTGAATTTAATGCCTTTTTATTTTAAGTGTTTTACAAAACCCCCCCTCTGTACTCTGGCTTCAAAACCAGTTGTTAGTCTGAATCAACTTTAACTTGAATCCATGCTTTTATGCAAAACAAAGGGTATTCAAAGTTTTATCTTCTCTCTACTCTTCCCTGGTCATAGGAAATAACATTAAGATATTTTCAAATAGATTTTTCTGGCAAAAAAACTTTGTTTTCTTTTAAAATCAAATGCAGAGAAAAGTGTTATGTGCCCCAAGCAGTCCAAGAACCCACCTGAGCTCCCTCTGCTGGGGCCCGGCAGAGACAAAATAGGTGACAAGTTATTCTTAAAGCATGGGTCTTAAACTTCCTGTCACGAATTTAAGGTAACTGAACCCCGAGGAGCCATCTCCCATCTCTCCCAGTGAGGAGCAGGGCTTGGCTCAGATCCCTGACTCTGTGTTTAACTGTAAGCAAGGACACTGCTGTGAAGTTTAAAGGGATTCAGCCTGTGTGTGGTTTGCATCTGCTCTTGTGTTTCACACAAATGTGCTTCGCAAACCTTCATCTTCATCATCGACAGAAGTAGAGGGCCGGATTCTCTTCTGATCTCCTGCTGAGGCAGCTTCAGGTGGCTCCTTTCTTTTCACCTGAACAAAGGACACAATTAGCATTTCTGAAAGTTTAGAAACAGCAGAAATCAACTTCTTAAGCAAATTACCACTTCTTTGCTTTGCCATGGTCACTTACACTCAGAAACCAAGGGCCATTTCCCAGCTCTTGATCCCTTTATTTGCTTGCAAACAGAATTTCACTGTGAATGAAATTCTACCCCTTCAATTTGCATCAAAACACTCTGGGTACCAGCATGGGGCATGTCATCACCAGGTACTTTGAGGATGACAGAGAAAACTCCTGACAAATCCATGTGTCTGAGATGTAGCAGAACAGAAAGAGAGCCTAAGCCTGAGGCATCTTAAAGAACCTCAAAACAAGTTTTATGCTAAATAAAGACTGCAGAGTTTCTCATTCCAAATCTTTACTAGCACCTTCTGTGCATTCAAAATCTAATTTCAGGGAAGCCCTCTACCCTCTCCCACCCCACACTTCTTTTTTAAGATACTCTGAATTTTTATGCAAATGCTCTTTAAAATAGGTGACTCTATGCTTGTGAGTCTCACTCTGCAAACTCACAGGAGACAGAGTTTAACCAGCTTCAGGTGAAACTCAGCTGCCAAACTGCCACACATTCCAAACAAAACAGTAACTGTGTAAAGCACCACAAGCAGTATTTTTACAACCATGCTGAAATGCTGTGTCCTAAACGCACGCAAATGTCCCATTTCCTTTGTAGAGCAGGGAAATCCTGTACAGACCTGTACAGGTGGAAGATGAAAAGTAAGGCTGGGACAGAGGGTCCTTGCTCTGGTACTGGGGGGTTACAGTGATGTCAGAAGCAACCCCATGAGCACAGAGCAGCGTGAACAGCCTGAGGGCTTTGGGGCACAAACCCAGCGAGGCCTGTCCTCCGAAGGCTCCTCTGGGGAATGTCAGCATAAGGATGCCGGTTTTCTGTGTTCACCTTGAAGGACGGCAGCCGGATGGCCCCTCGTAGCCCAATGCCCAAGCCGATCGCCTCGTATCCCAGGCCTTCTCCTTTGTTCCAGTTCTCCAGAAGACAGGATGCGATTCGATCCTTCGGCTTTGGTTTTTCCTCCAGTTCTCCTCCAGACTTCACTGGAGTGAGAGACGCCTGCAATGGAGAGAGCACACTTGAGAGGGGAAGTTTCCTGGGAAGGACACGAACCCTGGAAACCACTTGGACAGTCAAAGTTTGGGAAATACCACTGCCTTGTCCAGGCATCTGTTTCTTTGAGGGCATCCGAAGATGCCCCTCATGGCCACACACACTTAAAACAGTTGCACACAACACCTCTTACAAGTAACTAGAGTGTGCTTTAGGCAAGTCAGCCCAACAGTGTGTTATCTACCTTCCTTTGATAACCCACACAGCTGAAAGCAACTCTAGACTTTCCAGTGGGGAAGTCCTTCCTTCTTTTGAGTGTAAGGCAAAATATAGTGCATCAAGAATCACACACATCCCTGTGTTTCCTTAGCAACCACAGCCCAAGTCCACAAAACCTGCCAGAAGGCTCCAGAGCTGGGAACTGGAAAAATCAAAATATTTGGGTGAAACACCTAAGGGTCTACAAAATTTGGTCACTGGGCATACAGCCTCAACAAATCCCACTTCACCAGAGCTGAGGTGTGAAGGAAGAGCAGGAATTCAGACCCCTGCAGCTGTGGAGAGGCAGCTGAGCCAGGAGGGTGTCACACACGGTGGCAAGTCACGCTCTGCCACCTTTTCCTGAGTGAAGGGCACTGGAGGTAACACTCATTTGCATCAGCCCATGGCACAGCACCATCTAACAAGTCGGTTTCTCTTACACACTAACAGAGCTCGTGTGCTGGAGTGGGCTGTAATCCCCGAGGAGGCAGCCTAAGCTCAGCTCTCCCGCTAATAAGGGATAAGACTAATGGGAATACCAAGCAGAGAATCCAAGCAGTAGCACTCCGTGGCCAGGGATGACTGGTTATTCCTGGCACTCTGCCTTAATGTGTTCTACTCAGGCTTTCAAACCCAAACCCATCACTAGATTTGGGAACAGGGAAAAGCTTTCCCTATCTCAGGCAGACAAGGTCCATGGAATGTGCTGCCTTCCATAGCAAGGTGCTCCTTCACAGCCTGCACCCCGTACGTTTTCCATTGTGTCTGACACGGGACACCAGCTTTATCCTTGAGCCCTCCCACATTTTACCTATGGTTCAATACCTCCTGGCAGTCAATCAGCTGCCTGAGTTGATTCCTTTGATGGAATACAACAGCCAAAATCAGTGTGATGGCAAAGCACGTGAGGAACTGACCTCCAGCTGCCACCAAGGAGCCCAGCTGGCTCATCCTCACACATACACAAGAGGGAGGTACAGTTTAAGCTGAACCCTTGTATTTAACTTTCTGCAGAAACAGGCAGCTTATGGCTGAGAAGGAATCCCGTCCCACTCCAATGCCAGGGATGCCCAGTCCTAGAGAAAGGAGGCTCTGAAACCTGTGAGGTTTTTCTCCACACAACAGTTAACATGTGGCCTGGCAGAAGCCATTCCAGGCAGCGCCCTGGGGCACAAATGGTCCTGGCATCTCTGTTCCTGGACAGAAAGTACATGTGGTTTTCCATGCAGCAGTTTCCTATTTTCATTTACACTGCTCATATCCAACATAACCTGTGGCGAGTTGCTGCGGTACAGACAGCTTCCCTTCCCAAAGTGGGTTACAAATTCCAGGTGAGGGAGGAACATGCCAAATCCAGCCATAGCTTGGGGTGTAAAAGAGCCTGAAGATCTGCCTTGACTTGCTTCTACTCCTTCACTGCAGATGTCTGGTTTAAAACAATTTCAGAGTATCTCAGTTGCTGCTTTTGCAAACTATATACTGGATCTGTTTCCTTCATCGCCCTGGAAACTCGGGGGCCTCCTCCAAAACTGTCAGCACACGCTTGCTGGCAGGGGGAAAATCTCTGAGCATTAGTCAGGAGAGGGATGGGATTTCTTGCTGCATGTCACACCAGCCAGCTCTGAGCCAGAGCAAATGACACTGTCATAAAACAGCTGTTAAGCAGCAGCATTACCAACCTTCCAGAAAGCCAAGGAGCTCTCCCAGACACCAGAGTTAACACGCAACTGGTTTACAAAAGCAGGTGGGGAAGATACTGCTCTGAAAACTGGCATCTGAGACACAAGATCTATCTGCAGGCTGTGGCTTGGTTTGTTGTTATTTTTACAATAATTCACTATGACGGTGATTTTGAGGCTTGCGTGAACCTTTCTGCAGTGTTACCTTCTTTTTTAGTAGTGACAAATTCACCACACATTAGATCACAGAGCTGTTTCTTGGCTGAGGTACACTTCAAATTGGGTGAGAAAGGATCAGATGATTCATGCAAAGCTGTTTTCTTAACTAATCCCTGGAACTCCTCACGTATTTGGCCAATGCTCAGCTTTTGAGTTAATTGCTGCCGTGTACGTGCACTGGGGAGGTGGGAGAACTGGAAATACCCACAGATCTCATCACACCAAGTGTGGAACACAAAACAGCAGCCTGGTGGTTTCAAACACTCCTCTTGCATCTGACTTCAGTTTTTTGGAGCTAAACTTGGTTCTGATAGCAAAGCAGTGTGAAATACCTGCATATACAGAGTGACACTATGGAAATAAGGCAGGTTCAATATCCAGGTGCTAAGCTGTCCCTAGGCAGGTGCCTGTAGTGACTGAGCACCTTCCAGATACCTGCATGCTGAGTCTGGTGCTACTGCCTGCCCCATGGGCA
Organism: Pachyramphus minor; assembly: GCA_013397135.1. Lineage (NCBI taxonomy): Eukaryota > Metazoa > Chordata > Aves > Passeriformes > Tyrannidae > Pachyramphus > Pachyramphus minor. The sequence continues at coordinate 519,561 of VYXB01002857.1, read as the reverse complement.
GGCACGGAGCCAGATGAAGGACAGGGACACATGTGTCTCCCATTTAATTTCAGCAGCCTCCAGCCATGGGGTTTCTCACAGCAAACCTACTCTGTGGCTTTATTTTTTTCTTCTGTTTTAGTTACCGCAACAGTTTAGGGTGGTGGGTTCTTTTAAAGTCAGTTCCAGACTGCTGGCCACGAGCACTAAGAACAGTTTAGGATCCAGCAGAGAGGCTGTGAAAGCCTACCTTTGCCAGACGTTCCTTCTTGTCCCACCAGTCATCAAATGCCCGAAATGCCACCACTTCAACCATCTTGCGGTTCAGGTCCCTTTTCATGATAGCCTTTAGTTCCTTCACTATGACCAGGAGCACTCCATCCACAGTGGCTTTGTGGGGATCTTCCTTCTTCGGCTCGTACCCCGGTGGTGGAACCGAGGGGTCAAACTTGGGCAGTGGTGGCCACTGCTGCCCACGGCCGAGAGCAGCTCCCATGGAGAAAGGGCGGTAGGGAGGGAGGTTCACAAACTGCATCCGGCCCGTCATGAAAGGGGGATACTGGTACGTGTTCTGTGCCTGCATCATGCGGCTCAGCATCTGAGTTTGCATCTGGAAGGACATCGGCATGCCACCCCACTGGTTGCCCAAGACACTTATCATATCCACCTGCATGACAGGGAACATGCCGGGATGGAAGGGAGGGAG
>VYXB01002857.1:488532-518820 GCA_013397135.1 Pachyramphus minor | reverse complement strand
GGGGGATCGACGGGGCCATCACGGCTGTGTTGCTGACAGAGGAGTTCACCACAATGGTTTTGGCACATTCCGCGCTGGTGATGGGTGCTGGGTTGGTCTCGTCGTCGGAGATCTCCATGTCCTCCCCTGAGGAATGCTGACCCTGTGACAAAAGAGAGAGGAAAGGTGACCAGCACATTCCTTTTCCGTTCAACACCACAGGCCGGGAATGCTTCAAACAAAAGCTAAGTTTAACACACAGTTTAATTGGGAATGGGGGAAAGCCAGCGATGCTCTGAAAAGACAGGCCCCCGAGCAGCTGGTGCCTATTGAAGCTTTTCTCTCCCATGTCAGATCTCAGGAATCAGTGAGGTAAAAGCTTTCTAAAAGAGCATCAGTACCAACTGAACAAAACCCTCAGCTTCTATGGAACAGGAGGAATTGCTCCCATGCTCAGCAAAATACACACAATCCAAATGTCTTTCACTGCAAGACACATTCTCTCTCATTTGCATGTAATACTGACAGGTACATTACACTGTGAGTTTTTATTCCTTGGTCTCTCCATGCACAAAGAATTACCCTGTTTTTTAATTATAATCCCTGGCTCATGTGCTGCCAACTCTTAACCTCTAATTGAGAGAAGACAATACTTCCACATGGCTGCTGCTACTAAAAGTTGTCTTGACTGGACCACAGCAATTCATGAGGGAAAAAAAGAGCCACAAATCTTATTACATTGCTTTTAAAAATCAAAGTGATAAATGCTGGGATTCAAAGACATATCATATGTCGTGTTTTGGGGCAAAAGGATTACTTTACTAGCCACAAGAAATACAGAGGTCTAGAAAATGCTAAAACTGTGTCCCACCTCCTTTGCCAAAGGGATGGAAACCAGACTAAAACAGACAGTTCCTGCTCGCTCTGAAGTCTCAAAGCTGCCTGACTAGGTCTTGTAAAAGAGAAAAGCCTCAGGAACCCAAGAGCACATAGTCACACCTGCACACTGTGTCCTACAGGCACTTCAGTCCTCGAGGTGTCTCCGGCACCGAGAGTCCACATTCATAACTGTCACATCCCTCAGGTACTGCTAAAGAAAACCCCGATAAGGAATACAGCAACCCAACACTGCTGGAAGACATATCCACACACTGACAGTTTATCTAGGAAACACGAATAGGGCTGATCTCTCACTAGAGTGATGACAGCAGACAGGACAGGGTCCCAGTAACCTTCTCCAAAAATATTTCTGGCATTGCTGATCTCAGTAAAGACCATCTTCATGTCACCAGAGCCCTCCTGCCTGCCCAGCCCAGCTGAGCCAGGAAAAATCACCATCAAGTGGTCTGCGAGTGCCTCTCTCTGTCTCAATTCTGGCAAGAGTTTTGGAACCTGCTGGCTACTTTCAGCCAAATCTGACTGTAAATCCCAAAGATACTTATTATTTCCTCCGTGTTTTGTGCCAGCAGGTGCCTCCTCTGTCTGCTCTCCTACCAGTCACCCCACTCTGAAAGGAAAGAGCAGTGTCAAACACTGGAGAACCGGGAAGTTCTGGGAAGAGCTGTTGGGGAAAAAGTCTTTACAGAATCACAGAATATGCTGAGCTGGAAGAGGACCCACAAGGATCATCGACTCCAACTCTGAGCCCTGCACAGGACACCCCAAGGGTCAGAACACATGCCTGAGAGCGTTGTTCAAATGCTTCTTGAACTCTGTCAGGCTTTGTTGGCAGTTCTCTCCCTGAAGCTGCTGTGATTTGGTTTTTAACCTGTGCATCTTGCACTGGGGTACAGGAACAAAAGCAAGAGCAGCTGAGTTGACTCTGCTATGAACCGCTGCTGGGTGAAGCTGAGCAACCACAACTATCCAAATCACACCAAACACTTCACGTTTTATCAAAGGTCATCTCTGCTACAGCAGCCACCACCAGAGAGCAGGCTGAGCACGGCGCTTGCAGCAGCAGCTGTGCAAATCCTCGTCCTGGCACCTCCCCTTGCCTGCCTTCCCCGCATTCCTGTGCTGCAGCACCAAACCAGAGCCTCATGGAATGCGTGGGGCATCCCCAAAAAGGCTCTTGCAGTTTCAGTGGTCTGAAAATGCCCAGCAAGGACATTCATTCACCTGGAAAGCCCCAAGCGAGTGCTGTTGACCCCCTGCTAATGGTGACAGAGGGGGGACTCTCCTGTAGTCACGGAGTCACTTCAGTGCATCTTTACGTGCAGTGAGGACTCCAAGGGTTGTTTTAAAAACCCTGAAATGAACAACTGAAAAATGAAGTAGAAATAATAATCCACTGCATTTCAGTGTTTCCAAAGCCCCACTGTATCGTGCCCTCAAGGTGTCCACATGTGGCTAACACTTCCCAGTGGGTGTCAACACCCTGCATCCTCGCCCCAGCTGCTCTATGGCAGTCACGTCCCATGCTGAGGATGCTGGGGAATGAAAGGACATTCGGCAGTTTCAACTACTGCAGCTCCAGTGAAAGCAGCAAAGGAAGAGCAAAGATGACTGTGGCAGGTGTAGACAAGTTTCCTGTGAAACAGGCCCCGTTTTTCAGTAAGTGAACACAAAAGGCCCTGTTAAAAGCACTGGCTCCAACTGCAAAAGCTGGATGATGCTAAAGGTCAGCACTGAATCGAAAGCCAGGAATGTTCAGGCTACCCAAGACAGACAAAATCAGCTCCAAATTCACATTCATCTCATCTGATGGGGTATGGAGAAAAGTCACCTCACGAAGCGTCAGGGGAGCACCAGGTAGTGCCAGGCCACAAATTCTCCCCAGTCCCTCGTGCGGGACCTGCACCCTCCCAGAGCCACCCAACACCATGTGAGTCACAGCTCAGGACTGGTCTGTGGTTTGCACACAGTACCAGACCCAAAAGACCTGCCCAAGACAACACATTGTCCCTTCCTGAAGCACCACCAGCCCCGAGCCCATCTCAGCCAGTCCTGCCACAGGAGACCCCCGTGTTCCTGCCCCTCACTCAGAGCCCACTCCCACCCCCCCCAGCCTTTACCCACTCTCAGTACCAATGAATCCTGCCTGATAAATGAGGTTGGTTTTTGCTCTTGAAGGAAACACCACATAGAAAAAGCCAAACCTGAAACTGCAGAGAGGTGGCAGGACTAGCAGGAGTCCACGCTGTAGGGTACAGACCTTCCTTCATTCATACAAGCATTTATTTTTACTTAAGCTGAAATGAGAACTGCTAAAGCAAAAACCAGCACGTTTGGAAAACTGAAAGGGGTTTTTTTTTTAAATTCTTCTAGTGCTCAGATGGGTGTGCAGGAAGCAACACAAGATTCCCTGCTTCCTACAGTGTCGGGCTGACAACTCACCTGCACTTGCACAGTTCACACAGTCTGTGCTCCAGTTTTATCCCAAGCAAGATGGAAAGGGAAAGGGAAAGAGATTAAGTGACAGGGAGAAAAAGATCAGAAAAAGGCACAGGGCGGTGGGGGGAAGAGTCACAAGGTTAGGAAAGAGGTCAAACCAAAAGAAGATCATCTACAAGGAAGTCTTTAAAGAAAGTTAAGAGGAATGAATATTTAAAGAGGACAAGTGGTTACAGGAAAGTCATTTCTGAGGGGGAAAATGTAGGCACCAAGTGAAAGAGATCAAGGTAGAGACAGAAAACCAAGAGGAGACATAGAAATATCTTCTGTTATATGAATTTCTTTTCATTCACCTGTCTGAACCCAGATTTACTATGGTTACTACTGAATAGCTCTCTGTGTAGAGCTCAAAAGTAGCTATGCTGTCCTCTCAAAGAAACCCCTTCTAGCTGCCCTCCCTCTTTGCTCTCACAAGTAGAAAAAAGTGAGCTGATAGATGACACATGTAGTGCCATGAGGATGTCACGGCCATCACTGTCAGAAAAACTGTGTCAATCAGTCCTGCAGTTCACCCGCCTGTTTCTGAGGTCATCTGGTGCAATGCCACCAGAAAACCTCCTTCAGCCCACTGAGAGAAAAGCCATTTCCAGCTAAATTAATTTGTGCTGCCATCTTTTCTTTGCCTTAATTAAATTAAGAGTTAGCAAAACAGGTATTTAATTATACGCATGACACATTTTTCCAAAGGTGTTTTAATGATGCAAATTTGTTGGGAGAGATTCATGTCAGCCTAACTGGTTATAAATGGCCTCATTCACTGTTCACCCAAAATGCTAATTGCCACCTTTAACACCAGCACAGTGTGCAGAGCCTCTTGAATTAAATGAGGGAACATCCTGGGATGCCACTCCTGCATCAGCCTGCACAGTGACAGGGCAGAGCCACTGCATGCAGAGTATGGATCTCACCTCAGAGCAGTACCCACTTTGCAAGTAAATGTTCATACCTGCAAAAAAAGAAACTACATCCTAACATTTGCATGTGTACCTTCACTGTACACACTGTTCAGTACCTTTCCTACAGGTAGAGGAACTTCACATGCTTCCATTTCCTTTTAAAAGGCCATCTGATAGAGAATTTACCCAGAATGTCAGGACATGTTTTGAATACCATCAGCTCACAGCCAATTTCGTTTACAAATTCTGCTGGGTACCAAGTTACTTATATTTGAGGTAGTGTAGCAACTACTCTGGCTGAGCTGTGGTGCATCAAAATAATGAAATGCAGCATCAATGGCATTCAGCACAATACAAGGGCATTAGCTTTAATGTTTTTCAATAAAGCTAGAACTAAAATCAAAAGTGACTCTTGGACAAAAAGTTTTCATAACCTGGCTAAACACTCATCGCTTGGTTTTGGATTGAGTCCATCTAAGGATTGAAACAATTTACAAGTGATCAAGTCTCACCCTGCATTCTCACAAAAAAAGCAAAGAAAGAGAAGCCTCCAGAGAAAACAACTGACCAAAGAGGGTCATACACCAAGTCACTAACAGAGTCAAGAACAGACTCCAGGTCCCTCCAAATTCCTATTCCCCAGCTCCAGCTGCCTCCCCACACAGGGCTCACAGCAGGCTTCTCGTGGCCTGTGCTCTGCATTCGACAGAGGAAATGGCACTACTGCCTTGATTTCTGGGTGAAAGTAGCCCAGTAACACACAGCTCCCCCTTCTCAGACTCCTTACACAGAACAAGGCATTTCAAACCTGACACATTTCTTATGCCACCAACCAGAACAAAAAGGAAGCCTGAGGACATCAACCAGCCACCTGCAACTCTTCCTCAAACACACAATTTCAATTAAAAACTCCTTCAAAAAACTGCAGGCTCATTCAAGATTGGCCCAAAGAATCTCACCATTCACTCTGATAACACAGCAAATACCTCTTGGCTGCCCAAAATCTACAAGCCCAGCGAGGGCTTCAGAAAGTGTTGCTCTGTTCATTTTTAATCTGTTTTTAGCTTGCAGGTTCCATGTGTTCTTGGTAAAGCAGGTGAAGAGAAGCTGTGGCTCTGAGCTGCCCTCTTGGTTTGCTGGGAGAGCAGCACAGGGCAGAGGAACTGTGCTGAGTGTTCACACCCCGCAGTGCCAGGCATGAACGAGGCACACTAATTTTACTTTGCCAACCATAATTACAGCTCTGCCTCTGAAGGGGCAACGCAAGGGCGGTGCTTTGCTGGGGGTTGCAGAGGTGGAGGACAGGAGGGCAGAGCCACTCGAGGTGGTTTGCCAGCAGTTCAGCCACAGCAGCAACAAAAGCACAGAGCAATTTGGTGCCTGCACCATCCTGGGTGAGCTCCAAAGCTGCTCAGGTGACTGTGCTGTCATCAGCACCCATGGGGGCTTGTGCTGGCCAGCCCACCACCACCACAGCCTGGATCGATGCTGGAGTTGGGTCACTGCCTCCTCCCCCTTGGTTAGTCAGGTCTTTCCACCTCCTCTGGGCATCTGAGAGAGCTCCCATCCTCCTGCTGCCTTCAGAGCCCTCTGTGGCAACCACAGCAGCTTTTAATTGGGACAAGACAGCTCTCAGATGTGTTTGCACTATAATAAAATGCCCAGCTCAGTAAAAGGCAAATGGAAAGATTTACATATTACAAATCAGTGATTATAAATATCTCCAGCAACACGAATTTCTGTCTGCAGAACAGAAGACTGATGCTCTTTTATACAGTCATATATTTATACAGTGCTTTGTAAATTAACTCACAGGCAAAGGCTGCAAACACACAGATCAGAGCGATGGACCCAACACTGTGACCCACAAAAAGGGGCACCAAAAAGGCTGCAATGGAGCAGGGATTTCTCACAGGACATTACTTGGGTGTTTTGGTTTCTCTATTACCAATTGCAAAAGAACCTCTTTCAAAAAAGAATTCACCCTCTCTACCACGACCATGTCCCACCTGACACACTCACTGTCTTGGCTCAGGTTGTGTTTTGGTCTGGTACTTACTTGCAGCACTTCTTTGGCACAGACAATCCTCCCCACACCTACAGGGCTGCCCAACGAGTAAAACAAGTGACAATAATATCCGAGTGCTCATTGTAAACAAACAGCACTGTCAACACCAGCCCAGCTTACACCACTTACTTTTCCTTCTAATGCCAAGAGGGAACTTGGAGTTGATACCTCACACCACAGGACAGCGGGAGAATCCCCCAGAAGTCTCTGTTAGTCCCAGAAGAGGGGGACAGGAGTGAGGAAATGCCACCAAGATTCTGTGTTTGTGTCTCACAATGTGCTGCCTCGGGTGCTGGTCCCTAATTAGACCATCCTGCACGTGGAGAGATGCCACAAGCTGGGATTTGGAAGGATGCAAGGAAGGAGCTCAACTGGGCTTTCAGTGTACAGCAGGAAGGGCTCTTGAGCAGGGGAAGCACATGGGGCTAGTGCTTACAAAGAGAAAAGGTCTCCTCACTCACTTCCAGTACTTCCTGACACCAGGAACAGAAGTAATTGACTTGTGTTTTAAGGACAGCAGGAGAGCTGGAAGGCTGCCCAACAATCCGATGCCATCACCAGAAAATCTAGTGAATTAGGATGACAAAACGAGCTAAAATGACTCCTGCAGGATGGGCAGGAGTGCCAAACACAGCATCCCACACTCAGGCAAATCCACACCTACAGCTTCCTGCAAGCCTTCATGTGCATTGAGTAGCTGAGGTGGGTCCTGACACTTCAAGGCCCTGTTTCAGACTCCAGAGGGGATTATCCTCTCCTCACAGCACAGTGGAATAACATCAATGTCTCCAAGGAAAGGAACAGGGCAGTAGCTTAAATCAGTATTTCCCAAAGGCCCCTGATGTGACAGAGGGTGTGAAATGGTCCACACCAACAAAATAGGAAAAACAGGAGAAAATTAATGCAATGATTGAACAGGATCAATCAGACTGTTTTCACTTGACTGTACAGAGAAGCTCCAGTGGCTGCAGGAAACGATGCATGGATTCTTCCTTCCAGAAGCTGAAATGGATCCTGGAGTAAGAAACACCCACTTAGGCAGGCTCTAGGCATTTCCATGAGGCTAAGAACTTCTCTCATTTAGCAAACAATCCACGGAAGGACAGACAGCTCCAGGTGAAGCAAAGAGGACAGGGATGGGAAGCCCATGCAGTGTAGTGTGAGATAACCAGATCTTCACTGATCCAGAAACAAAATGACTTGAGAAATGTGATCAGAAGACTCAAGTGTGAGAAGACCCAACCACCATTCAGTACTTTCAAACATCCATTCTCTTGGCAAGACAGCACCATAGTTCAGTTTGCAACAAGAATTCCTAGGACAGCAATCCTCTGAGCCAGGAATTAAGCTAGTGGGAGAACAACTGCCAGATCTGCCTCAGCAGAAAGCCTGAAGAGATGAACTGGCAAAGAGGGCCATAACTCACTGAGGGGGTTGCCCTGTTTGTTAGGAAGTGCACTGCCTTCCACAAAAGGGATGGCTTAATTCAGGAAAGAGGAAGGAGGTTCTGAACTGCAAACTTCACAGCATATGACATGGTTACACTGTTCCTGTGGGCAAGGTCACCAAAGAAGGGATATTTGGAGAAGCCAGACGTTGCCCCTGGGCTTCCCATGCACAAGAGACACTCTCTGCAGTCTGCATGGACAAGCCAACATAACATTCTTTGGGTCCACATTCAAATGGAAACTTCCAGACCCCCCGGACTGCACATATCTGAGACAAGACCAACATGAACATACAACTGGGCAGATCACAAAATACAGTGAGAGGATCAGTGGGGAGTCAGTGGCCCCCAGCCCAAGCTCAGGGATGCCTGGGCAGCCTGGGTGTGCCCCAGTGTGAGGCTGGACAGTCACCCCTCCTGCATTATGTGAGCAAATCCGAACTGGCAGGGCGAATGTGTGCCAATTCAGGGGCTGTGTCATGTGGCCACTGTGTTTTTCATCACATATGAAACACCCTAAAATTGGATTTACCATCTCATGGAACCATGGCCTTTTCCCTCAAGTCTTAAGTAGATCTTATTAAGGGGGGAAAAAAGGTTTCTTTATGGGGGGGAGGAGGAGGTAGGGAAAAGGAAGGAGGAAAAGAGGGGGGTGTTAACATTGGGGAGCCATGTAACAAGGAAGGCTCTTTCCACAGCGATGGTTGTTCTGGTGTCCCTGTTTTAGATGGGGGGAGGGATAGCTGAAGAGCTATTTGCAATCTAACTTCAAAGGCTTCAGTCGGCTGGGAAGCTAAGTCATGCATAAAAGGATGGTAGAGTAGCAAGAAAATACCCCCTACAGATAAATTAGTCAGGGAATGTTCTCTGCTGCTCCCAAAGACTTTCATACAGCCAGACTGGCTTTACTCAGGTAAAGCCCCTTTCAGACACCAGGTTCAGTGATGCAGAGTCCTGGGAACAAACCAGCCAAATCCAACAGAGGAACTGAACAGTCTCTCTGAAAAAGAGAAAGGTGGTGGTAAGCACACAATGGGCTTCCCTGTCATTTTCTGCCACCTCAGCTATTATCCATAGATTTTATTCTAAGGTCTGTCCACACACAAAAGATGAAGAGCTTGAGGCAGCATCTCCTTTCCTAAAGATGCAAAGAAAAGCAAGGAATTTATGAGAAATCACCCTGTATACAGAGAACTCATTTCCCAAATGATTCTGTAATGCTCCGTCTCGCTCCTGCTGCTGGTGTGCAGAAATGCACCTGCATTTCTAAAGAGCAGGAGGTACTTTGCAATCAAAGATAAAGGGAACTGGCAACATTAGATCAGAGTCCACCTATAAGTTAAAAAAAAACCCCCGCAATAACTGCATGTGCAGAGTACACAGATACCTCACAGTTGAGTGCCAGGCAGGAGCTCAGATGCCACCCCCCTGACCTCACCCTCATACTTAAACCCTAGGTCAAATGGAGCCACAAATTCAGATCTCTCTACCAAGAAGATGATAAGAAAGCAGATAAGCTTGGAAAACAGTCTAGCTTCCCAGCTGATAGCAGCCTGTTGAAGAATAGGTTGTACATATACTGTATTTAAACAAGTTCTAATCAGCAGAACTAGGCCAGTTTGACACTCTTCCCCTTTTACACAGTATTACTACACCCTTGAGTATGCAAAATCACGTGGCTATCACAGTTAAGGCAGCATTTTCAGTGCCCTGTTCAGTGCTCTCTGCATTTCAGCGTTAGTACCAACAGCGGTTTCATCTGCAAGACCTGGATGTCCACAACACAACCTGTTAAATGCTGAGCCTTCTCAGAAGGGAGGGCAGAAATGAAGGAATCGAGGACTTGAAGGACAATGGGGGGGGAAAAAAAAAAAAAAAAAGAGGGTTTTTGTCAGTATCACCCTCTAATGCTCTTCTGCTCACTGCCATCCACCCTCAGATCCAGGTGCTATTAGTATATCCCACAGCAGCAGTTCAGTCACCTGCCTGCCTTCTCCAGAAGCATCCCAAAAGATGAGCCTGGCTTCTCCTTCCCCTCTCCAAGAGCCTGAGCCACTCTTGCCCTGAATTTCTCAGGTGCAGTCCTGATCTGTCCACGTGGCTGGGAAGCAAAGAAGCCCAACTGGTTTTGGCACCCGCAAGAAAATGCAGGAGACCATAACCCACAGCTGATGGAGGGAGCCCAGAAGAGCCCTTTCCAAACAAGTACAGCTTTACTCTCCAAAAAGTGTGCAACAAGCAGGGGGAAAGAGTTAAAGTCCTGATTTTCATGTGAACCTTTCCTGAGCACTTTTGGTGAGATTTCTTGAGCCCTCCACTGCTGGCCTGGGAGGTCACACAGACTCAGCACTGCTCTCCTTCCAGCAGCCCTTTGTAGCCCAGTACCTGCTATTTGAAAATAAGGAAGCTTGAAAGAGGGAACATACTGTTAATAAGGTCTATAGGACCTTGTTATCATCCTGACTGCAGCCACAGTGGCTACATGGTACAGTTTCAAATAAGAAAACCTGTGGCTTTCTGTTCTGGAGACAGACACTGCCATCATCCCAGAAAGGACAATGGGACATCTGCTATGTTTCTGAAATTCCCAGAAAAAATGCTGCAGAGAAGCTGGTTCAGCCAGTCCACGTGATCTTGAGTGACAAAAAACATCTACCCACTTTGGATGAGGCCCCCAGTGGAGGTGGTGGAGGTTGTCCAGGTCTCTGGGATGCAACCATAGAATGTGAAAGGCACAAAACCTTTGTTTAGGGAACGAGAGGCTGAGGAGACACAAACCCTCACTGGCTGTGGCCAGACTGTCACAGCAGTGACCACAAACGATGACTGGCACCCTAATGAGCTTAGCAGGCTCCTCATTTTCTGAGCATTACAACACAAGCCTAACAAGTCCTTCCAAGCAAAGCTCTGTGGATGCATTAAACCCAGCTACACCACAGGAGACACTTCACTCCAAGGAGCCTATTTCCAGCAGCTGAGTGGAGAAGTTCTTCCTCAAAAGTAAGGGTGAGGCCAGGAAGAAACAGTTCCCCTTTGGTAACATTTCTCTTCTCTCTGGAGGCATCTTGAATTTTTCACTGCTTTATTTCCTGCTTAGATTTCCCCTCTCTTGCTGTAGTCACATTTAACTAAGGGCAGTCAGAGGGGGGACAATCAGGCACATCAGCTGAGGAACGTAATGTATTAATTAAAACATTAAAAATCTTCCTTTTTCTAAGACGAAGCCTAGAGCAATATCCAGCCAGAAATACCTTCAAGTTGTCCTTGTCCAAAACCTGCTCAGTGAAGGAAATGCAAGTTTTTCCCCATACCACTCCTCTCAGGTGATGGAAACATAACCCTTGTGGCTGCCAGCTGCTGACTGATCCCTTAACAAAAATAATCACCGTGCAGTAGATGACATTTCTCGTGGCCTTTTAGAAGATACCAAACTTTTACTACTAAACTATCCCCACTATATGCAAAACATATCATACAACGACAACTGTTTTAAAGCACCAGAGTGGAAATACCCTCCAGCTGGGCTGCATTCCCACTGCCATGTGTGCAGGCATAAAATAGGTAAAGAAGAAAGGAGAGGTAAAGTATGCTGATTTCCCCACCTGTCCCCTAATTAGCAAGCAGGAGGTTTAAACAAACACATGGAAACACTTTGCACCTTGAACAAAACCGAGCTGTGCACCTCACTGCCACAGGACACTGCAGGCTCACGAGTGCAGATGGGTTCAAAAATGGATTAGGTGTTTGTGGAAGACAGGTCCACCAGCAACTAGTGAACAAGATCACTGTTAATCTGCTGCTCCCCAGGGGAGCATCACCACACACAGCCTGGCTCTGAGGGTGCTTGTGATGGCACCCACTGCCCTGACCTCCCACTGAAGGGCCCCCAGTAACCCAGAGGAAACAACCTCCAACACAGACAACCAAGGAAAGATAAAGCTGTGCCCTTTCCTTGCTAACTCATGAGTTAGTCCAAAGTCTCCCCTGTTCTCTCTTGCAGCAGAGCTGTAATCAAGCTCTCCCACGGGTGGCTGCTCAAGTGAAAGGACTGCATGTACATGGGCAGAGCCTTTCAGCAGCAGCCAGGGCCAGGTGATCCATGTTCTGCTCCTCAGACCCACCACTCCAGCCTTCAGGCTCTTTCAGGCCTCCTCCCCATGTTGCTGACACTTATTCTACTCACTTCCTTAACACCTGATTTAAAGATCTTTGTTAAAATGCTGAAAATGAGCACGAAGCCCTGCAGAAGCACTGGGCAGAAAGCATCTCTACAGCCCATACCTGAGCAGACACATCTAAACCCCTCTCAATCCCACAGATCTCACTTAAAGCAGCTTTCCCATTAGATTGGTTCATTAGTTAGAAGTTACATATGAAGTCTCGAAAAGGCAGGTTACTCATTTAAAGAGTTATGTGAAATAGTTGTGAGAAAGGCACAAAACCAGCCAAACACAGGTCTGTGCTCATGCATTCCATGCCCTGCTCACTGATCCAGGTGACCAGCTGGAAGGCACGGGCATCTTTTTATTTTTTAAGCAGTTGTGCAGGAACAGCTGGCTTGGTGGTTTGTAACTAATAGTTTATTACTTAGGACAGTTTGGTCTCAGCACCTTTTGAGGCACCAGAGCTGCACATTGGTACTTACAGCACAAACCAACACACCTCACTGGACGTGATCCTAAGGTTTTGCCTCACTAGAAAACCGCACTGTGCAATTCTCTTGATTCCAGAGCTCAAACAGTAAAAATACTGCAAAACCTAGGTCATAACCAGAGTCCAACGTTCATCCTTCTTAAAATTCAGTTTGTATGTTTAGCCCCAAATTCACTTCCAATAAAACCCAGTCCTCACATAAGCTCCATCCCAACTCAAAGTCAGACTCCTTCAGAGCTGTCCTTCTGAGTTTTGGATTTTTTTTTCTTTTCTAAAGCTCCACTTGGACATTGGAAGCAGTTCCACATGAACCCTTTCAGAGCAAGAACAGAAGGCATGTGGAAGCTTCGCCTACTGCTCGGTGACGGACTCCAAAACCAGTGCAAACCCATGTGCCTCATGTTGCTTTGCCTGCCTCCCACTCTCCAAGACCCCACAGTGATACACAACCAGCTGAGCTGGGCTGCCAAAGCCACCCAGGGTCTCCCAAAAGGACTGTGCCCCCACAGCCACTGTGCCAAAAGCCACTTCCCTGCCTGCAGCATGTGTGCCCCAGCAATGAGCCAAGAGAGTCATGCAACAAGACCTCCTCAAGCTGGGATCACAGCTTTGTTCTGGTGCCTCACAGCCAGGCTGGGCACTCTCGGTGCAACACCAGCTCCCAGGGAATCTAAAAGGAATTCCAGCATCAGGACACCATCCTCCAATGGGGCTCTGTAAGGGCCAGGCTGCCCCTACCCACCAAACCCACAACACCTACCTGCCTCTCTCTGGCCTGGAACACACCTCAGCTTTGCAAAACCATCTGCTGTTAACACTTTTCTGAGGTTATTTGGGAAATACGTCCCACCTGACACTGTATTAACAAGCAATAAATTTGTTGAGATTCCCTTGTCAAAATGCATCCTTCCTGCACATCTCCATGGCACACATTCCACCAGTAGACTGGCCTTTATGTTTGATTGTAATTTGAATAACTTCATGCAGGACAAAGGATTTTCGCATTTTCCAAGTATTTTTTTTTGGCCTGACAATAGCAAAATGCTTGTAGCACCATGATAAGAGTTGCTGACATTTATCTGCATCCTTCAAAGACAATATTTCAATTATCTGCACTGGAAACTCTCGGCCACATCTGCTGACCAAAATGCCATGTCTGGCAACTGCTTAGCAACAAGGACTGGACTGGGAAATGGTCCCCAGAGCCATGTGCCAACATCACACCAGCTCCTGCTTCCACCAAACAACTGCTATCACCTGAAATGGATATATTTTGGTTTGCCTGGGACACACAAGGCACCAGAAATAACAAGCTCCTTTGGGAACAGGGAAATCTGGAAAAAAGCCGCCTACTTCAGCAATCCCTCCCCAGGCTCCAAAGGGAATGTCTCCCTGCTGTGTGCAACACATGTTAATCCTGCACTGCTGGAGGAGGACACACCACTTGGACATGGCACAAAACTCTATCTGCTTACTGCAAAACACAGCTCTTTTGGAAAAAAAACCCTGGATGTAAGAGAGCAACTCCCACTCCACACCACCCACACAAGCAGCAGACATCCAATCCCTTAATCAAGCCAGCAAAAGGCCCAGGAAAAACAAAATCCCATCCGTCCTTCACCATCCTCAGCCCTCTCCTTCCCAAGGCTCCGTGCCATTGCAGTCATTGACACAGGGAATCTGGGCAGTGGTGAGCCTGAGGACATCCACCTGGAATGGATGAAGATGCAAGCAAGGAAGAAAGATGGGAAGGACTGTTGAGACCATCTTTGCTTTTCCTCTTCCTCCCCTCCTCACCATCCTCAGAGCCTTTTTCCTAACTATGTCCCTGACTTAATGCCTGATATGGAGAGAGAGAGAGATTGGGCAAAGCACAGGTGAGCTGGTCAAAGGTGTGTGATAATTGCACCTGGTAAACAGCTATCAACTCCCCACAAACTCTTCCCCCAGATTCCAAACACAGCCACCTGGAGCAGCCAGTGACTCCAAACACTGCTGAAAAGCACCGCAGTCGGAACACTCGAGTTCTGACGAGTGAAAACTGGAAGTTGAGCCCCAGCTCTCTGGCCCTTTTGTAACCAACCCTCCCAACCATAGAGCTGCTGCCAGCCCCGTGTGTGAGCAGTTTCGGTTCCCCCCGGGCCGTGCTGCGCAGGCTCACGGTGCCCTCAGTGCACAGGGCGATTGCAGAGCTCAAGCCACCAACAACTTCCTTTACTCAAACTGCTCCTGAAGCAACACTTTTGTAACAGCCAGAGGAGAAAACCTATTCCACCTACTCCAGTCTGGAAAGAAATGGGAAACCCCAATGTGCTGTCTTGCTATTTTATGTCTTTATATATCTTGACCTCACAAGGCCTGTCTGCACCACTGGAAACATATGAAGGCAGACACTGACTTTATTTCAGTACTTTGCAATTAAAAAACCACTTTAAAATACTTTTTTTTTCCCTTACCATTTCTGTTTTTTGGGGTTTTTTTAAATACTTTGTTTTTAGGAGCAAAAAATCTGAGCAATCTTTCATGCCCATGATGAGTGGGCATTTCCAAAAGCAAGCGCTGCAAAATTTCATAATAAATCCTGAGAACAGCAGTAACACGTCTGGGTCAAAGGAGCCCTCGTGGGCAGGTACGTGATGCGCAGAGTTAACGAACTCATGAGTTTCATTTTGAGTTTTGCCCCATCTTCAGTAGGCACAAACAAGTCCCCCAAACTGAAAATTAAAATTTATACAAGGGGGGCAGCAAAGTCACGGGACTCAAAATCAGTGCAATATGGAAAAAACATTCTACTGATGAACTACATCTATTTAGAGGACTCCAGGAAAGGCACCAGCCAGCAGAAATTTGAATAAGCGCTCGTCTGCTCAGTGCTCTGTGTCAGACACAGACACATATAGAACACAGCGGCTGCTCCGGCTTCTTCAAGACCAGACCCAGAAATTAGTGCTGTTCTGGCGGCTGCCAGCACAATATGTTAACAGCAATTATCTCCTCAATATTTCTACTGATTACCTAACACACTGACACGTTTTCTCAGTGTCGCTGCATGTTGCAACACACGCCGCCATCCAGCAACTTGTCTGCATTGCCTTGGTCACTTTTCACGACCATCAGAGGTGAAACACAACTGGAATGATAATGAGTTGGAGAAACTGTGAGGAAAACGGTGTCACTTCAATGTGAGGCTTCACAGCCCACATTTATGACATCTGAACATTCAATACTGTCACTGCTAAAACCTGAGTGCTGGAGAGAATAGGAAGAACTCTGCAAGCAGCAAAAGGAAGATGCCAAGGGTTCTCTAACTGTGGAGGGTGTGCAGAGCTCAGATTTGCAGATATTATTCCACCATCAGCTATATGCTATGGTTAAACAGTGTAATTTGGATCTAAGTTTCCAGTGCAGCAGAGCACCTACAGATTACACAAACACAAAACAAGCAGTGCTCTGCCTATTAACAAGCAATTCAAGTGTACACAGCCAGCCCACCAGGAACCGAAAATTTGCAGAAAGTCACTGGTGGCAAAACAGAACGAGCTGAGGTAGTGGTGAGAGCATTGTCAGCAACAGTGATTTATATAAAGGAATGGCAATGTCATTTCTATCAGGTATGCAAAATGCAAAAGCCTCAAAGCCTTGGCCTGGTGTGAGAGTAAAAGAACCACTCAGCCTCCCAACCACAGCCTGCTTTCTATTTTTCAGTTACACTCCAGAGCATTTCACCATTTTCAGCTCTGTTATCAACAAGAGACATGTTCTCTCACTCTACTGAAGTTGTTAAGTATCCAAAAAAAACAAACCACAAACAGTAAAATATTTTTCCATTCAGGTTTCAGGTTTTCCCCCCTCCCAACAAGCAGACACATATGAGTGGGTGTATCACTAGGAACACCAGGGGAATCCTATGCAATCCTGCTCTGAAAAAGTAACTTTAAAACTCCTGCTTCCTCAACTGAACACATTTGGCTGGTCAAGCCCTCTGCTCTGTTAACCACTCTGCAAGCACTCCAAGAATCGAATCTGAGCCAAATACAAAATGTCAAAAGTGAAACAACTTAGCAAACACAACGGACTTCTCTACTTTCTATAATTTTTTGCAGGAGCAGCAGGTTGTCATGTGGTAAATGAACCACTGTGCAAAGAAGCAGTCCCTGCCTGGGGTCTTCCCAGGTAAGATAACAACACCTTGCACTTCCACTGTTTCAGGAGCCTGGACATCCTTACCTTGTCCAGGTTATATGGGAACTGACCCTCAGCCCCGAGCACCCTGGGAGAACACAGGGCTGCAGTCCTGCCCCAGTCTGCTCCTTCCTCTGGACACAAGGGCTGAGAACAGATCTCTGAGCTCTCAAAGGGGCCAGTGTCAGTGCAGTGTCACATTTAAATCACCTTTTGAGGGATTTGTGTGCTGCCTTTCTTGTCTGAACAAGCTTAAACTCTGCAAGATCCCCCGAAGTCCCTGTGGCTTCTTGCTGCTGCTGTGCAGTGGGTCAGGGAGGGCAGAGCTGAACCCACAGCTTAAGTAGTTCACTCTCATTTTAATTTCACAGGTTGAGCATGGCTGGTGTAATTCACATGTAAAACCACAGCAGTCATCCAAATCTCTTCTGCCTGGGCATTGGCTGGCTGCATTTCTGGAAAGTCGTGGTCATAACATACACCTATTTTTTGAGTTTCCATTAGGAACCGGTTCTGTCAGGCATGATCACATTCGCAAGAGCTCAGGAGGCAGGAAAATTTGAAAAAGTGTTTATGAGACTGGGCATAAATCACAGCTCTCAGGATTTTCTCCCTTCTTCAATTAAAAAACTACATTGAGAGCAACCATTCGCCACATCTACTCCCCCCATCTCCCTCCAGGAATGATGAATCCCACTCCAGCTGTAAATTGGATCCCAGGTGTACCCATATATATTATACATACATAACAGCTACTTATGGGCATAAGGGCTCTTGCACAGTTACTGTGGAAACGAAGGTATCAAATTTCCTGGCTCTTAAGGCTCTACCTTCACAACCTTAATGTGCATTTACCTTGAATAAATCACTTCTGCACCATCCAGCACAGAAACATCCCTCAGAAGGGTGCGACTGCGTTCACCCTTAGGAGGCTCCACGTAACCCATCACCAATGTCCCAGGAACACAGGGCTGCCTCTGAGCCACACAATCCATGGGTGAGAGCAGGGTACAGGAGGAGAACATCCTTCTGCAGGCACAGACAGATGTGCTCCTGCACAGCTCAGCTCCAAGGGGCATTGGCCACTCCTGGGACAACCACTGCAGGCACTGCTGGCAGCGAAACCCTGGCAGCTCCTCTCACTGCCTGGATGGCACTGGGGCACTGGTTTGTCTCACAAGTGTTCATGACAAGTAAAAGTTGAATTTGGCCCTGCAGGAAAGGGGAATCATTTACCAGCTACTGAAATACTGCCCAGTCTGGGTGGGAATGCAGCAGCAAGGAGCCACACAAGACACGAGGCAGTGTCTTGAGGAGAATGTCATCACATCCTGCTAAGGCTCCGGAGGGACAGTGTGACACTTCAACATAAATTTCTTCCAGTTCTGGCCGTGACCACACAAGAACCCAAAGACACTTTTACACCAAGTGCAAATTCAAGCCAGATGTAACCTCAGGGACTTCAGCAGAGCTTCCTGTAGGGCTGAGCCTGACCCACCTCATCTGTGTGTAAGCCCAGCTCAGAAATTCTTCCTGGGTAACTGTGAGAGGACCCTGCTCATCACAGGGATGCTGACACTGTCCTGCAAGAGGCACCTCAGCACCCAGCACGGCACTAAAAGTATTCACAACAGCCGGGTGAGACAGCTGGTGACAGCAGTAGCTTTTAGGGTCTCCAGGGCTGCTCTGCACTGTGTAACTTTCAGTTCACTTCCCAACCCATTTGCTAAAGTTCACAGCAAACAGTAGAACTGCTCTCGCCTCATTCACGTTTCAGGATCTTTATTTTTATGATGATCTTTGGCGTTTTTAAGGTGCCCCTCCCTCCACAGTAACTAAGTGCTTAGCCAAACTACCAGGAAGACAAGAGACTGTTGATCCCTCAATTAAAAAGTACTTTCATACTTATACATCTAGAAAAATACCATTGTCAAGAACACACTTTTCCTATTACACACTGGCTATGCACACAAACTGATACATTCACAGACACGAAAGACATCATCAATATACAACAAAGTGACTGGCTGCAATCCTGTCACCCTCCCCAGCACAAAGGCAGGGCCTCTTCCTGTCACGAGCCAAGCCAAAACAAGACCTGGCTCAGCTGGGATGTCAAAACGTCAAACTGTACGTACTTAACCTTTGCACTTCTGAAACAGCCAAGATCCTGTGAAGAGAAATTATTACAATTCTTTCCTTGTTATCTTTTCAAGCACACAGGAAGGTAAGTTTGGACATTGCTACCCTCAGAAATTCTCCTAATACAACAACGCAGCTCAGCTTTTCTTCTTTCCTTTTTTTCTTTGCCATCTTCTACTTTCTTGAAAAAGCCCTCTCTGCCCCGTCTTCCTGGCTGGCAGGTTGTGCTGTTTGGAAATGATCCTTTTCCTCCCCTCACTTCATACTGCCCACATCCCACTCAGTTCCACACCTCGGCCTGGTCCCTTGGCTAAGCTTAGCAGGACTTTCTCTGCAGACCTTAATCACTGCTCCCAGATTAGTTGGGGTAGGTGTTGCAGACAGATGCACAGCCCTTCCTCTCCCACACCCAAACTCCCTGCCAAACTCTGGCTTAGGAGTATCATACCGGATCTTGAAATCAAACCCTGGGGTCTTGCATGATAAATCAGAGCAATTGCTGGGGGTGGGCTATACCTCCTTTATTTATGGCAAGTCTAGGGGGGGTAATTTGCCCAATGATTTGACAGCACTTCACCTCCAGAGCAGATGTTACTGTATTAGGAATCATTGACAAAAATCATGCTTGTTTGATGGGAAACAGGACGAGGTCCTCAGGAAAAACTTCCTTGCAACTTTGCTGGCATCCTTATGAATCCTGAGATTTTCCCAGCTAGAGCACTCGCCCTAAGAGCGCTGGCCTGGGGCTGCTCCGACCCCTGAAGAGCCAAATACGAAGTAAATAAGAAGCTCAACTGTTTGCACTTTATTGCTTCCTTATGATACTTAATGAGCCCTCCCTACACTAATATGTCATTCCTGCTCCACTTCCCAAGCCACACAGTCACTAGAAATATTCGGGTCTGCATTCCCTCTGTTTTGCTGGAGGATTCTCTGAAGGAGAGTTGAATACTGGTATCACAATAGGCTGAAGCCGGAGGTTCAGCTTTCCAGCCCTTAGACAGACTCAATGCCCCTCTAACTCAGTTGGAAAGCTGCAGCTCAAATTTCAGCCTATGTTAAGTCACTGTTCAGCTCTGCTCCTTCAGTAAAAGAGAGGAAAACCAGGAGAGCATTTTTCTAAAGCAAAAAACTGTGGGGGAGAAGGGCAGGGGAAGGAAGCAAAAAGACATGAAGACTGTTTTTTGTGCATCACAAGGAGCAATGAAAGGCATAGGCAACTTTTCAAACATGCCAGAATAGCTTAGTGTGACTTGTAACCAAGAGGAAGTTTGAATAAACAGCTCAAACGTCAAACATCAACTTTGGGGGGGGGGGCGGAGGAGACAATTAAGGCAGCAATGACCTGCATGGAGACCCTGCTATCACCCTTCTGACTTCTGCAGAGGATTGAGACATTTACATCATTTTGTATCACAGAACCAGCGATGTGAACTTCTGACACCAGCATCTCATTAAGGAGAAACAAAGACTTAACAAGGACTTCAACATCAGCACACTGTTGCCCCACATCACAGCCTACAACATCCCACCCCAGCCAGTCCCCCAACACCACTGTCAGCTACAGAAAGTGCCTGACCCCACACACCACCCTGGCATCCACCCACCTTCCTAAACACACTCAGAATTGGCTGCGACCCACTTGCACGAGAGCAAGGCCAGCAAACACAAACCCAGAAAGGCAGGAGATGAGGGATGTCTTCCTCATTGTTTTTTAGGCAAAACAAGAGTATCCCCTCTCGAACCCGGCAGACCGAGCTCAAGGAATCAAAACTCCATTCCTAATTAACACATCATCAGGCCCTACGGGCCAGGGACTCGCCTCCCAAGAGGGGAGCGTGGGCCAGCCCCGATGATGAATGAGAACTCACGCAGCTGAATTGTTTCAAACGCTAAACTGGCAACTGCAAGGACAAGAAGGTTTGGAAAGGCCCGCAGAAAAAAACAAACTATCCAGCGCAGTCACACTGTTTTCACTGTGTAGCACCGAGACCTGCACTCTGTTACTGCTGCAGAGCTTTCCCTCCACTCTCTGCAAAGCCCCCAGATCCGGGAGCAGCTCCTCCTCTCCCAAAACGCAGCTGCTTCTCGGGTGAAAACCTCACAACTGCAAACCACTGGAGGGAAATCCATTCTGCCAGCTTAACCCCGGCAAACTTTCATGAGTAAATTAAATTGATCTACCACGCTTCAGACATTTAAAGGAGACCAGCCCTCTTGACTGCAGCATTCTTGTACACCAGGGACAGCAGTTTCATTCGCTTGCATGACCACCATAAAAACTGAGGAGAAAGGGCCTGGCATCTGCAAAGATCTGTATTTGGACTGTTTCTTGACACAGCAGAATAGGACCCACACGTCCACTGCAGTGATAGTCACATTTGTTGCAACAGACCTCCCGAACAGACAGGCCATGCAACATAATTCCTCTGTCTGCTGGCACCACTCCACACTGTTCAGCTCTCACTCTCCCTTCAGCCACAAATGCCCCGGCAGAGGCAGCAAGCTCTGCTCTATTATTGGAAGACTCAGTGGAGCACATCCCCCACAAGTCAACTACCTCCCCGTTCCAACCGAGCAAAGGGAGTATTAAAACCCAGCAACTGTCTCCTGTTTGAACCAGATGGCAGAAATAGCTGGAGAGCTTTCAAACATCGTATGCACTCAATACTTCAGTGCAACATGAAAGCCACGTTAAGCAAGAGCGTGGCTACATACACACCCCTGCTCAGGGACCACAGCAATGGCAGAAAGTGCTCCATTAACTCCTCTAGTGGCTTAAGTGTCTGTCAACACTCAGGACATTCACACAGCCGGAGCACTGGCCAAACTTTGGTGGCTTGTGCAGTCCTTGAGCTCTCCTGAAGCCATAAATTGCAGCAGGATGATATTATAAACATGGAAAGCTGGAGACGGGCAAGTTGATTAAGACCATCACTTTGTGTCACATCTAACTCATTTCCAGCTGCCTTGAGTAAAAGGAAGAACCACCAGAAACCTCATGTTCTGACGACACAAAGATGAGTGCAATCCCCTGCCCTGTCCAGCTCCAGGGACAAGCACGGAGCTCCACAGCTCAGTTCCAGCTCACTCACCTCATCCATTTTTTCTGACGTTGGAGTCTGGTCACCAGGCACCATCTCTTTAGCCTCCGAGGTCTCAATTTTGGAGGTCCTGCTCAGCTGATCAATGGGAGTCATGCTGGCCTCCGATGTCCCCCGGGAATTCTGACTCAGGGAAGCTGTCCCAGGGATGGGCTCGTCGTCGTCGGAGTCAGGTAACGGCGTTGGGCTGATGTCCTCCAAGCCCGTGCTGGAAGGGCGTGAGGAAGGCGTCTGCCCCCTGAAACCAGGCTGAGAGTTCGAACCATATGTTGGGATGGGAGAGAGCTGGGAAGAAGAGGAGGAAATAGGGCTACCTTCCATTCGGATCTCGTTATCTGAGTCATGCTCGTTAAGAAAGGGTAACTTTGTTCTCTGCTCTTTTAAGAGCATCTCAATCCTTGAGTCTAAACTGTTATGCTGCATTTCAGACTCCATGGTGGGGGTGCCAGGGGTCTCGCTCCTCTCTGGAGTCTGAGAGAAGGATGCTGTGCTCGGTTCAGGAACAGAGTTCGAGTCGGGCAAGGGGGGAGGTTCCTCTGGTTTCTCCTTCACTGGGACAAAATCGATGCTAGGGGCAGCACTGCTTTCCACGACCATCTCAGTGGGAGGGGGCGCAGGTCTCCGGTACTCTGTTTCCCTGGAAGTTTGGGGAAACTGCTGCTCGTCGGACTGGGGAAATACAGCTGGTGGTTGGTAGGGAGAGAAGGCAGATTTGTAGCTCGAAGAACTAGAGTGGCTCAAGGGAGGAGTGTGAGAGAACTGAACTGGCTCCTGCTGATGGGATTTGTACGTGAACTGATGCTCCGTGCCCCGGAACACACCCGCCGAGTTGTGCACGTAGTGATGTTGATGTCCCGGGCGGCGGTTGTAGGCATCCGTAAATTTTGTTTCGTGTCTCCTGGGTTTGTACCCACTGTCCTGCCCAAAATGGTACACAGGCGTTGTCTGACGGCTGGAATAGGTGGAATCCTGGGAAAACGGCGTCCCTAGCCGTGGGGTGTGAGGTGTTCCTTGGGACTGCGGGGTGAATTGGCTGTACGAGTTCGGGGTGTCTTGCCGACAGCTGGAATAGGCTGTGTCGTGGGAGAAGGGCGTGCTGCTGTTTGGGGTAACAGAGGAGCCCGTGGAAGAAAGGTTACTGTCCTTCAGGCGCTTCAGGGAATCCGTCAACTGTGAAAACACAACGGAGAAAAGCACCTAAACACACACTTTTACAAAGATATTCGTCTAATCCGTTTGGTTTTCAGAGGAGTTGAGTACCCAAGAGTTTGCAGTGATTTCCATGACCAAAAAATAAACAGGTTACAGCATCCCTGAAAACACAAACCATTATCCATTATTAACAGTTCCCTTTGATTTAAATGAAAAAGGCAAAGAGGAATCTGTCTGCAAGAGGAGGAAGAAGAAAGCAGACAGTTTTCCTCATAAGCTACAACCAAGTGCATCAGGTGAACAGGAGACTTGCCCATCACTTATCTGAAAGAGTTCCAATTTCTATCAACTATTTAAGGCTTGTCTAAATTGCATATAGGAAAGAAAATGAAAAAAGTCTGAGATGTGAAATTACCAATTTATCTTTTCTTGTGAACAAATCAAAACATACAAAGCAGCAAACTGCCAGCCTGCAGCCAAACCTCTGCAACAGAGCTGCCCCACCACCTTCTCTCCCAAACGGTCATCCCTAACAAGGGAGAAGGCTACGCATATAAAAGGCACAAAAAGTTCTCAACTGCCAAAAGCATCTTTTTTAAGCCCTTCCCAAGGATGAATGCTCAGGTAGAGCTCTACTGATTATGGCATTTGAAACTGAAACCCTACAAACCTACAGAGCAGCCAAGTAATTGCTCTGCAACTCACTCCACAGGCACGTTCAGGGGGTTTCTAGGAGCAGCCCTGCTCCAACTCAGACTCTGCTGAGTCATAACAGTGCCACACTAATCATCAGCTCCGGAATCAATTTTCCATAATGCAAAGCAGGAGCTCAGTGAGAATCCCCCTGGTAGCAAGAGACGCAGGACTGAGCTCCAGCTCCCCAAAATCACACCAGGATAGCAAACTGGTGAGGCTACAGGCTGGCTGCTGCTCTCTCAAGCACAGGTAGGTAGAGAGACCTGTAAAATGACCTGTTTGGAACATGCCAGCAGCAAACTTAAGCTGAGCCCTCACCTGCCTGCTACACTCACACAAGTCTCACCCACCCAACAGCGTGCACTTGCTCTTGTTGTGACCCCCTAGAGACCATGACCCCATGGACGTCAGGAAAGTTTCTTCCTCAACTGTTCTAAAACCCACAGAAAGGAGCAGGAAGCACGTGGTTGGTTCTTGACAACATCCACATCTCTGCACCTTTGGCGTAGATGTGCTGTGGACTGTCTTTCAGTGGGGTTTGTATATGGCCTGGAGGCAGGGACTGCAGAACTGTCAGGTCTTTGCTGCTCTGCATGAGGGGGAAAGCAACTGTCAGGAGTATTTTACTAAACTACAACAGCAAACAAGTTTGTTGGTGGATTCTAGTCTCAAAAACACAATGCAAAACAGGTAAAGTTACCCACAAAGCAATAATTCTGGAGATAATTGGGAAAAAAAATCAATTCAAGATAATAATATAATACACAAACACAGCATCTAGAGAAACAATCTGAAAGATAACTATAGCAAGGACTGCTTTGGGGGATACCTTCAATTTGCTGCTAACCCTGAGAAAGGAGTAAGAACAGATCTGTCTATTTTTGTTTGAGCAATGGAACCAGCAGAAATGAGCAGCCAGGCCCTGCTCATAGCAAGGCTCCCAGCAAAATCATTACTTGCCTCCCTCCTGCCTTTAAAAGCACCTTACTGGGAGGTAAGGAAGAACCAACCTCTTTTTGATTTTACTAAAAAGATAGTGAAGTTTTGCCTCGGTGATGTTGGGATGGTTGGTGGTAGAAGAGGAGAAATTTATTTTTTCAGATCAATGGAATTTCCATGTTCAAGGTACAGCTCTCACCTGTCCTGAGAGTGCCTGATCTCAGAATTAATGAAATCACGACATTTTAAGAGCACAGAGAAGTAGAGAAAAAAAAATCCCTGCCAAATCTCTTTCAAATTTGATGTCTTAAAGTGGGTTCTTAAGTCACAATGAGGAGCCAAAGTACATTTAGACAAGTCAAAGAGGCTGACAACTTCACACAAACAGGCTTCCCTTCCCCCTCGCCCTCTCATCCCAGTGGGGTTTGCAGGGAAGCAGGTAATCGTACAAAGCCATGCAGAGAATTGTGCCCTAAATATCGAGGGACCCCTGAAAGCCCTCAGGAGTTCTGCCCACTGCTTTTATTAACAACTGATTCCAGCAACTAATTAAGATTCTGGAAAATTGATGCCACAATTGAAGCTCAGTCCCCTTCCACCTTTCAGCCTTTAAGCAAGGCTGAAGTCCGTGAGCGCTGAGATTACACACCACAGACACCAGGCCAAATGTACCACTGTAAATCATTCCCCTGACTTCAAGGGAATAATCTCATCTCAGGGACAGATCTGATCCAGTCCTAACTGCAGGAATTTCTGATGTTAATAGGGCACATTCTGTCAGTTTTGGAGGCATTTTTCACTCAGAAAGACAAAAAGCACTTCCCGTGCTATGGAGACATAGATCAGCCACATGCTCTGATTCAGAGGTACATTTGCTAAGGCAATTATGAGCAAGTTATATTTAAATGTGAATTAGCAACATCCACTAGAACTATGGCAAGACACGAAAAAGAAGCTAAATTAAAAGTGTTAAAATGCTAATGGGTAATGTTTGGAGTTTTCCAGAAAGTTATTCTTAAAAAAATAAAGAGCCAAGGACACCTACCTGGAGAGCTTCATTCCCAGTTGGGGACACGTCCTGTTCGGTGCCTACAGGGAGGGTCTGAGGAGTGTAAAGACCATTAACGAGCAGTTCATAGAATCGCATGCGGGTTTCACCTGCACAGACCACAATGTGAGAGTTGATTAAACACAAATAATATAATCTTTGTGAAAATACACATTCTTGACACCCACATGACCCTGCTACCGCTCCCAGCCCGCTGCATCCATGCAAGAGAGGAGCAGTTATCACCTCTGAGCTCCCAGGGATCATTTTTAAATAATCTGCTGGGCAAGAAAAGTCAGACACTCCCTTCTCCAGCCAAGACAAGGAGGCTTCTAAATCCTTTTTCCTCTTCTCAGCCTGCTTGGCAGCTCTGCTCCTTACCATGCTCTCTGGAGCGCAGCCGTTTCCCTCCTCTCCAAAGTGCCAAGCAAATAGCTTGCAGATTTGAGAAGTGAAACTCTCACCCAAGGGAGAAGCTTCTGCCAACACCCAGAGCCACTTCAGAAAGCTCTCCCTGCACACCTTGCTCATAGAAACTACCTGTTACTAATGCAAACACGGTGCATGGGAACGCTGAGGACAAAACCATTGGCGCTGCCTTTCCAAAACACACCAATTCATCGTTTCCCCCGCAGTTTAAGGAGTACTCAGTAACATCCATAGAAGAACAAAGCCAGAGAAGCAAACTGTCCCATACAGTGTTACTGACCCTCAGCCTTTTCATTCTCAAAGTCTACAAAGACCCAGTTTCTCAATACTGAATTTTTCATTACTGCAAAAACTTAATCCTACTTATTCTGTAAGAAATCTGTCATCAGCTTCAAAGGCAACAGAATCAAACCCTGAAACTGTCTGAATTTTGCTCTGAAAGATAAAGAATACACAGAAAAACGGACAGACCCAGCACCTGAGCCCAGAAAATGAATTCAGGCAGTATCTCCCCAAAACCAGGACTACTTTCATGCAGAAGTCCTGTAGGATCAAACCCCAAACTCCCCATGAATCATCCCATATAATTCAAAAGCAAAGCACCCCTTAGCATAATTCTACGTACTGACTTATTTATCTTGAACAAATGCTGCACATGAGGTTATTTGTTTATCAAATCTCATTTCACATAAGTCCTGAGCCATCCTCAACTACATAAATTGTTCTAGTTCAACTGAAGTCGTGACAAAATAGATCTTTTCCCTGCAACAGCTTAAAGATATGCATGAAATATTAACACACACCACCCACATATAACACTACAATGCCATGCATATAGAAACGTTAGGCTTATTGTCATTGGCCTTTGAAAAGATATACAGTAATTGTTACAAAGTTTCGTAATTCTTTCTGAATCCCCAACACAGTGCAGGAAAAGTTACAGTTTCAAAGAGGTTTATGAATGTGAAATGAGCCCTATCTATTTCTCTAAAATAGGTTATTATTAATTGTGTAGCCCATAAATGGATAAACTGAGGCAAAGAAGTTGCTCTGAACAAGCCTGTCTTAGATGAGGAGACTGGATTTATTAGTTCCAGATTCCCAGGCCTATGCTCATTCCAGACAGATAAAAATGACACTTTCACTCTTAATATTTATTTTACTACACTACGAAAACAAAGTTTTTAACCAACCTTTCCTTCTCTTGAAGACTGAAACACTAGAAAGAAACGTTAACCAATATATATATATATTTTAAGTATGCCCTAACCTGCTAATGCTATTTTAGGAATTCCATTTTTACTTGATTCTGACAGATTATAGCACACTGACAGTCCTACTCTTTTAGAATGAAAGAAAAGCAAATGTGTGGAAAAAATACATCAGAAGCATAAAGCTGGCAAAAAAAACCAGAAATGTAGTTTAAAGCAGACTTCAGTGTTTTCTCCCAGGAAACAGGAGGCTAAACCCCCCTCATTTTCCTTATGTGCTGTAAACTTTCTGGAACAGCTGCCTGGTCAAGACTTGCAGAGTAGTTTATTAATGGAGGAGAAGAAGGAGGAAGGTAGTACAATCAGCTTGTTTAAAATTACTCTCATTAAGACATCCACCACTTATGAGCCAGCTTTAGCTTACATTACTAAATCTGCAAATGGTTAATTTGTTCTTAAAAATTATTTTTACCTTCAAATTTCAAAGCAGGGGAAGAAGCCTGTCTGTAAAAATTAATGATACTAAAATTTCAAAGTATACACATGTCAGGTCAAGCTCACAATAGAAAATATTATACCACTGCTGTGATTTTTCTTCTAACAGTGGTCAGTAATGTCAATAAACATCATGTTCTATTCTATCACATGTGGCACACCGACTGCTGTGCTGGTCTTGCACTAAACTGTTGAAACCTTTTATTACAGAACAAAAATAACAGCATTTTTAAGAAAATGGTGTTAGCAATGTCCTCTTCCCAAGAAGGAGTGCAGCAAGTCGGTTTTAAACTGGAAACAATAAAAGACGTACTAGCAGCAACTGATCTACACCTTCTCAGCTCTAGACATTTTCTAAAATTCAGACAGATTTTAGCAAAGCCCTTCCCTAACACACTTGGAGGAGAGAGAACAGACAAAACACAGCACCTTCACACTTCCAGAAACTTTATTGGGCTCCCGAGGGCTTGGGTGTGGGGCTGGGAGCTGGTTACTCCAGGACAGGGAGCTCCTGTCGCTTTAAGAGCCAGTCTCACACTTACACACTCGCACACCCTGACAAGTGCTGCGTGTGCACTCTGCTGCCCCAGCCTCCAGTGTGCTCTAAGTATCAATGAAATGCCAGGCACGCAGAGGACAGCACCCAGCCCTGCTGCCGCTGCCAGAACACTGAGATTTGGGTCCCAGGATCCACCAAGACTCGCCCAAAAAGCTCAGGTTTGCAAAAGGCAGGTGCCCCAGGGTCCGGCAGCCCTGGCAGGTGGCTGAGAGGGGCCAGCCTGGGGCAGGGAAATGGGGGACACGGGAGAGCAGTGAGCAGGGACAGGGACGGGCAGGGGACAGGCAGGATGGCAGCATTTTGCAAATTACAGGGCTGTCTCTTAGCAACAGACAACACATTTGGCTCCACGTGACTCGCCCAGGCCCCAGACACCAGACCTGCTGCCGAGCGGGATGGGCAGGGGCTCTGCAAACCCCAAACCCCATTCCGTGGGGCCAGAATGTGCCCCCTCACCTTTTGTATCCAGCTCCACGTGGATGATGTTGCCCATGACAGAGGTGTTGTGAAGGTGCTGGACAGCCTCACGGGCACCCTTGACAGTGGCAAAGATGACTTTGGCAATGCCCAGGTGCTTCTTGTTCTTGGGGTTGTAGAGAATCTCCACCTCTTCCACTTCGCCGTATTTCTTGCACATGTCAGCCAAAAAGTTTTCACGGATGTTGTCGTTCAACTTGGCAAAGGTGACCTGCTTGGGAGGCACTGGCCCCACGTAAAATTCATCAATCTGGAACAGGCACAAGGTGCGGAGTGATAAAACCAATCATCATTGTTTAATGAGTGTGGGGGAGAGCCTAAGGATAGCAGGGGAGGGAGAGGGTTAAAACATCCTACAAACTTTGGGGGGGAAAAAAAACCGCTTCCGAGGCTCTGGGATGAAGCTCAGAGCTGAGCAGAGGCTCTGCTGCTGCAACCATTCATTGGAACCCGCTCCCTTCTGGGCTACAAAGATGTATTTTGAGCAGCACCATGAGTGGAGAGCCCCCTTCCACTGCCCCCTGCCCAAGAAGCCCCAGCTCCAAAACCTTTAAGTGATCTCACTAGACAGATGCATTGATTTCTTATTACCCTTATAGAAGAGCATTATTGTTAAACAGTTTGCTAAATAACAATGTTAATAAGAATATGACTGTCATTTAAACGGTCCATTAAACTATTTGGAACTAAGGCTTCACTCCCAGATAAACAATACAGAGCTAACGGCAAAATTCAGGGCAGTACCTTGAATTTGGGGACAGACAGCTCCAACTCCTTAGTTTTGGTCCATATTCGCCCTATTCTGGGATCCCTGACACAATCCACAGGAGCGATTCCCGAGTTCTGGGAGGAGAAGGAGGAGGAGGATGAGAGAAAACACAGAAACAGCAATAACAACGCTTGAAATTTAAAACACAAATGAAAGAAAAAATAAACCCCAAGGAAGCACGGGCTGTCTCAAGGGAAGGGAGAAGCGCACACATACACACGTGTCAAATTGCAACACTGCTGGGAAATGCACACAGATTGGAAACACAGGAAAAAGCCGCAGGTTTGGGCTCCTGACAGTTGAATACACAGTGTCAGGTGGCGGTAACTTTGGTGGCTGCGCGTGTCCCCCCAAGACCCCCCTCCCACACACGGCGGGGATTACCACGACCCGGAGGGACCCCTAGCCCCCAAAACGCCGGTAAGACAGAGGCTTGGGGGGGGGAGACACAACACAATGAGGGAAACCCGGGAGCCCCCCACTCACAGGCATGCTGAAATGTTGTCCATCGTAACGGTAGAGTTTGTGCTGTCCTTTTTTCAGAGCCGGGTCAATAATCAACTTGTAACTTCTCCAATGGTGATTTCTTTTCTCGACAGAAGTGCTGGCTTGCGTGCTGTTCTCCATTCCGTTGATCCAACCTGGA
>VYXB01002857.1:450023-484865 GCA_013397135.1 Pachyramphus minor | reverse complement strand
TCCCCCCGCCGCAGCCTCCTGCTCGCTTTATAAACAGCAAAAGATGGAAGTCGCCTAGTGCAGAGGGGAGGGAGGGGGGCGTTAAAGAGGAACAAACAGCGGCTCCCCACACGCGAAAAANGGGAGCGCGGCCGCCGCTCCCGTCACATGGCTCTTTGTTGTTCTCCTTCTCTGCCCCTCCTGGGCTGTTTCACCCCCCCGCTCCGCCATCGCCGAGCCGGGGGAGCCGCTGCCCTGCCTCCTCCGGCCTGCAGCGCCGAGATCGCGGGCCCGGCTGTGCTGCAGTGGAGCCGCCATGGCCCGCTGAGGTGTTACATGTGCCGTCTTCTTTTTTTTTTTTTTTTTTTTTCTTTTTTTTCTTTGCCTTTTTCTTTTTTTTTTTTTTTTTCGTCTCCTGAGCAGATTCTGCTGCAGCTCAACTTTGGGTGGAGGCTGGGGGTTATCTCGGAGCTTCACAAGCCTCGCTGTGCTCTGCGGGGAGTTGCAGCTTGTGCTCACTGCAGACCCAGAGTAGGTGAGCCAGGAAAGCCTGGCTTGAGCAACCACTTCAGAGGGCAGGACAGGGAGGAAAAGCAAACACTGTAGAGAGGTGGCCTCCCTGGTAAGGCTAGAGCAGGACCGTCCTGCGGACCCTGAGGGAGGGAGAAGGTAAGTGGCTGCTTGGCAGAGCCTGCCTGCGGGAGCGGCATGTGCCGGGCAGGGCGCGCCCTGCCCGCAGTTCCTGCGGCTCAGCACCAGCCGCTCCGTGGGTTTGTACAGCCTGTGCTGTGGTATGTGCCGAGGCTCAGGGCTGTTCCCCTGCGAGGGAGAGCACTGGGTGCTGCCGCGAAGGAGGCACCGCAGCCCGCGCCTTTCGCAACGACTGCGCTCATCGCTCCATTCCTCGCTCCCCCCCTCGCTCCTCACCGGGTCAGGCTCTGTCGAGAACAAGCGACAAACCGTCCGCACAAAACAGAACACGTTTCCATGGAGGGGGAAAAAAATACCAACAAAAACAACCAACAAAAGCGTTTCCGCAGTGCCAGGCTGGCTCTGAAGTGCTGCCTCAGCGCTGTGAGCCCGGTCGGGGGCTCCGGGGCCGGGGCCGCCCGAGCCATCGCCCGGTCCCTGCCCGGCCGCTGGAGCCAGCGCTGAGCCTGGGTCACAGCGGCTCTCAGTGACCATCTGCCAGCAAAATCGGAAGGAACGGTGACGTTATTCTTAGCAGAACACCATTAAAATGCTCCTCTTGTATTTCTCAGTAGAGGTGAAAAGCATTTCAGCTTCCTGGAAATGGCCGAAGCTGGCGACGTGTAGATCAAAGTACGGCGCAGAGCTGGGCTCGAGTTTGCAGGGGGATTTGAACTGTAGTGAAAACGTTTCTGCATCTTGCATCGTAGTGAGCTAAGTCAGCACGTGAAGCGATTTTAAAAAAAGCAAATTTTAAACAGCATCGGGCTATTAACGTCCCTGGAATTTAAAATTTATGTTTAAATATATATTTGGCTGTTAGCAATACCTGCATTTATGAGTAACATTGGTCTGTTTAACCCTGAAGCAAACCAGCTCTGCCTAACGCAAGGCTTTGGAGCGACACAGCCAGACCATAATACTGTGGGAGCTTAGACAGCTTTGTCTGTACTTGCATCTCTCTGCATATTTTTCCAGGACTCTGATCTTTGTCTGCGATTAATCATTGTCCAGGACGGCTGTTCCCGGTGGTAGGATCCATGAAGTGCTCCAGCTGGGAGAGGTCCTACCGCCTGTGCCTGGCTCTGCGTACGTGCAAACCAGGGCCAGAAATTGCTGGGGCAGCAGGGGCTGGACAGCGAGCGCCGCCGTGCCCCCCCCCCAGTGAATTGTGTGGGTCCTCAGCACTTCTGGAAATGGTTTTTGTAAGTCTGAGATGAAAATTTCTTTCCGTTTTTTAGAGTTTCTGAATGACTATGATGTTCAATGTAGTTTAAAAGTCGCCAAGGCAGTTGAGACCGGTTGTGCTCTCAGAGTGGGTGGTTTCATGGCTGCTGAACCTCGTATCTGAAAAGCAAAATGTTCTGGTACAGCGTGTTTAAATCCCAGAAAGGTCAAACCAGACTTTCATACTTGGGTTAGACTGACACTGGTGTGCTGCGTGAGACTCTTTAGATAAAGAAAGAGATCTTTCAGGGAAAAAAAAAAAAAAAAAAAGGTGGTTTTTTTTCTCTGAACAGCTTGTGGTGACTCTGTGCACATTCTTGAAGCAAAGGGGTTTGTTCTTGCCCACAGCGTCCCTCCCTGGCATTGTTGAGTGGAAAACTCTTATGCTAATTATATCACTGTCTGTTATCAATAAGAAGTGATTTAATTTCTTTGGCAAAGTGTTGCAACAAGAGCAAATTAGATTGAGAGGCAAAGTGAAATAAAAAATATGCAGCTGTTCTGCCAAACAATGATCCCGACTGTTTACAACATTTTGTTTTAGACTGCCTTGTACACAGAATCCTTTATAGTGAAGCTTTTCAAGTCACAATCCATTGCTTGTGCAAGGAAACTAGATTAATAGATTATAAAAGACAAAAGAGACCAAGGTTCATCTGGTTCGACTTCCTGCATTATGTAGGTCTCGGGATTTTTGTGAATTTGTTGCTTTTTCTCCTTTGAAAGAATTTAACTGCAGCATGCCTGAGTCTTAGATGAAGGTCAGATTTTCATTTTAAAATGGGCTGTGAGAAGGAGTAAAATAAGAGTAAATTTTTTCCATCAAAATCTACCAACCAGACTAGAAATCAAAGTACCTTTTTAAACTTGTCTAGTTCCTGTTTTCAGTTTCTGGATGTTTCTGCCCCTCAGTCTGCTTGGTAGAGGAATGCTCCATGGCCAGATTTTCCTGCCTGTGTAGCTGTGCTCAGGCTGAGCATTTAATACTCCATTGCAGACTGCAGAGCTCCCCCTCGGGTCCATCTTTACTGATCCTGGAATTGTTCCTGCCTGTGAACGCTCCAGTGTGTCACCATTTTGATCTGGGCAGAAGGGGACGGAGCCCTCAGCAGGGATCAGACCTGAGCCAACAGCCTTCCTGGCTGAGCTGATTCTGTCAGGAATCCAGGGATTACACCAGCCCACGTTCAGCTGGTTTCCCAGCACGGCTCCTCAAATACTCTCAGATCTGCTCCTTCTTAGGATGACAACCCTGTGCTGTAGGTTTGTGCTCTTTGTTCTGCATGTATGGCTTTGCACTTGTTCCTCCTGAAAAGGACAAGCCCTTAGCGTTGTTGCTTGCGATGACTTTTTTTTTTTTTTAATTATTATTTTTATTTATTACCCTCTTGTGCTACTGGTAAATGTCACCTACAAAGTTGGTTGGTCATGATTTTGTGTTTTCTCCAGATAAACAACTGGTTCTGTCTCCACTGTGGGTGTTTCCTGGTTCCGGGTGTGTGTACACACACCTCAGCCGTGTCAATATTGTGTCAGGAGGAGGTCTGGTTGTACAACATCCCTTGCCACACCCCAGTTTCATGGGAAGAAAGCCCAGTTTAGGAGCTGGAAGGGAGCCAGGAAGCACACTGCAAGGTTTACTTGCCGTGGTGTCTATTATGTAGCCATTAAATAACCTAAGGCCCAAAAGAGGTGGTTGCAGACCCATAAAGGAGGGATGACACCTCTAGGACACGGTGGTTACAAAGTGCATTTTGAGACCTTCCTGTTACATGGGTTTTTTTAGAGGTGGTCCCTCTACTATGTATCCTCTACTCAGCTGTTTGTTCAAGACCTAAATACATTTCGGACTCCTTCCCCACTGCCAAATTTGATTGAGTTTGGAGGGGGAAAATTACATAGAACTACACAGTCACATTAGACAGGTTTATTTTTAGGAAGCCAGGCTAAGAATATTGAAGGAATATTGAGTAGGAATATGGACATGGTATTTGGCTGTTTTTCTTGCCATGAGATTTTCCATTTCTTCCTGAGAACAGCAGATGATCTGTCTAGGGAGTTGTCAACCAAAATAAGCAACCTCCTGACAGATTTCACCTGTGTCCCAGCATGCTCTGAGGGTACATGGGATGTGAGCCTTGAGCAATGACAGGGAATCACTAGTTGGTTGTGTTGTTTGGCTGCTGGGGTGCAGAGATATGTGCTGATACTCAGTAGTGGAACAAACATCTACTTTTTTGGAGATCCAGACAAATTCTGATGGACATGTTGGGTATTTGCCAGAGATGGGGATTTTTTTTGTTACTTTTTAAGCTATATCTGCTCATTTTATACCTGCTAGTATTATGACAAAGCCACCTCTGTAAGGTAGGGAGTGAGTGCTTTCAGAGATCTAATCATTCTTGAGCTATAAAGGAATAAAGAAGCTGTTTCAACACCTGACTTGCAGAATGTTTTGTGTTGCCTCTTGCCCATTGAAATGCAGCTGCTATTGAAACACCATGATCCCATCAGGCTGTAGACCTGGTTATTTTTTAGAATGCTTTCAAGCTTATAAAAATCATGGAATAAATCAAGAAGGTTGGCAATTCTAATCACCATTCTAAAGCCATCAAATTACAAAACAGTTCAGTGCTTCATGGCCNACAGTTTTACAAAAAAAAAAAAAAAAGGAAAAAGAATGAAAAGAATGTACCATTTAGAGAAGCTGGGCGCTTACAAAGCTTGCATGAAAAGGAAATGAAGATACAAATAAGTAATCTAAAAGGATATTTATGCATTAAATTACTTTTGTCTCTGGACACATCATTAAACAGTCTGGATGCGATGGTAGCTGGGGACCTGGAAGCCTTTTTAACACATGCAGCACATAGAGGGAATGTTCTGATTCCAAGTGGTAGAGTATAAAACGTTTTAGCCAGTAACTGATGACAAAGATCAAATGGAATGAGTTGAGCTTACAAATCAGAGCAGTTCCTTGTCGCTGGTGTGATGTGACACAAGACCAAGACTGTTTTGCCCTTGACATTGTCACCATTGCTCTCAAACCTGCAGTTAAGGATTTGCATGTTGATTTATTGCCTGACAGGGCAGTTGGGAGTGCCCCAGCTGCTTCCCAAGCCCTGGTTTGCAGCCGAGTGGGCCAGAACGGGCAGGATCAGGGAAGGCTGTGCCATCCATCGCCTTTCTGTGCCGCTGCATCACAGCAGCTCCCAGTTGCTAAGCAGCTGCAGAGCTGTCTCTGTACAAGGGGAGCAACATGGGTTCCCCTTGATCGGTGGAGAGGAGCCGGCAGCGTGGAAACGGGAGCAGTGGCCGTAGGAAAATCATTCCTTTCCTGGCTGGCTCCTGCGCCGGAGCGAAGCAAAGGGACACTCAGTGGCCCAGGAGCAGGGGGGCACAGGAGGGGAGGGCAGAGCCAGCATATGTGCACAGCAGAGGTTACAAAGACAGCAGATCCTGGCAGAGCAGGGGGCACACACTGAGGAGAAAGGAATGGGAGAGAGGCCAAATGCACGGTTTGGAATAAAAAAAACCCAGGAGGAGAGTGTGGCATATGGAGAGGGGAAATAAAGCAGAGCTTGCATAGCCTGTGAATAATTGAATAGAAAATACAGGAAGAGGGAGGGAGCTTGATTCATTACTGCCCTTCACCTTGTAGAGACAGCTACACCCAGGAAGAGGAGGTGTGGAGTACAACAGCGTCCTTCATGTTTCACAGTGAACTATAGATTTTACATTTCAACCCCTGCCATTTGTGGTTTTCTCCTTTCAGGGCCCCTGCCTTTTGTTCAGACTTCATTCCTGCAGGCTCCATACTTATCTTTGTCTACTTTCTGATTTATTTTTGTACTTGCTTTAGCTTTTTTGGGCTTTTGTTTTTGGTTTTTTTTAAGGTAAGTTTTAAAGTAAAATACTCTTTTAAGATAGTTTTGTTGTTTTCACCTCCAAGAGGGCAGGCCATTGCTAGCTCCTAACTGAAGTTAGTTTCCACTAAATCCACAAAGCCATTGCTGCTTTTCTTCCCCTCTCTCTCCTGAGAGCTGCTGGTGGAGAACAGGGTTCTCTTTACTTCCCGACACCTTACCCTGCTCGTTATCTTTCCCTTTCCCAGCTCGGTGCCTGCCAGCAGCCCGGAAAGGCTCGCAGCTCTCAGCGTGCAGGAAGTGGTTCCTGTGGCAGTAAATTATCACAAACGCCTGATGTGCTGCATAAAGGGGAGTACAAAAGTGTCACCAACATCTGGGGGGGAGGGGGAGGGTGACCAAAAGAGAGCCTTGGTTCCACCACAGCTCCGCTGCCCACGTGAAAAAGCACTTTGTGGTGTCGGTGCCTCACATGCAATTGGCGTGTAATAGGAAATGCCAGTGGAGCTGGCAGGGAAGGAGGGGAGCTGGACATTCCTCCCTCTGGCTCCTCCAGGCAGAGGACTGAGGGGCACGTTTGGGAGGGTGGGGAGAGGAATTTAAACTCCTGCAGCTGTTGCTCTGCTCTATGACCAGCCCTGGCTTGCTTGGAGGCCTTTTGACTGAGAACACTTTTCCCCAGGTCCAAAATTGAGTCCTAAAAGGAGAACGGAGGTGCCCACCCAGATCTACAGTGGAAAAGAGTTGCTGTGAGCTCTGTGTGTGTGTGAAGTTCAAGCCAATAAAATACTTGACAAATACACAGCCAGATGTGTTTTGTACTTGGAAGATTTTTGTCTAAGATGTCTGATTCGGGGGAATGTTATGTTTGCTTCCTTCTTCCATTTGCCTGGAGCCCTTATCTTTGAACAGGCACTATTGTTAGACTCCCAGGACCATTAAAGGTCTTGGGGCAGCAACACTGTACGAGCAGATTCAGCTGCCTTTCACACGAGGGCATTTTTGGCATTATGAGAGATGTAAGTTTAATTAGAACAGTTTTAACCAGGAAATCTCCCCGCCTTAAGAAATCAGAGCTACTGTGTTAATCCCAGCAGGCAAGTGGGGACTTGACAATGTGCCTGTTGTTAGGATGAGAGTCAGGAAGGGTGAAATGTGTGTAGGAAGGGAGAAACGCACAGGAAATGTGCCATCAAGGACAGCGGTGTGGAGCTGTGTGGGGCAGGGTGCCAGACCCTGTGGGCTGGAGCAGCACTGGCAGATTGCTGCTCCCTCAGTTCCTGCCCTCACCACCCCAAACCACTGCTGTGATTGCTCCAACACCTCCCTGACCCACTTTGGTGGCTCACAGCGAGGACATCCAGCCAGGCCACTCTGCACAGTCAGCCTGTCCAGCTCCCACAACTCAGGCACAGGCCAAAAATCGCAGCTCTCAAGCAAACATGACACATATACAACCATTTCCAGTGCCTCAAGTTATTAATTAGCCTGCTCTGAACATCGCTCTTCCTGTGCAGGGTTTGCTCTGGCCGGGTTATGGCTGCTCTCAGGTCTGAGAGAAACTCAGTCTGGGCCTGTCCTTTGCCTGGCAATGCTCTGACAAGCCACAGGTCCCTCTGGCTCCTGCCAAAACTCCATCTCTAGGAATGAGCTGCTTCCCAGCCAGATAACAGCAGAGCAAGCTTGGCTTAGCTCTCACCATATATCTAGCACTCCACACAAACCAGGCAAAAATTGTGGTGTGTCCTGTTGGGATAGAAACAGAGGATTTTATCGTCTCTTCTGTCTGCCCTTGCTGCCTTCCTGTGGGAAGTTTGCACAAATATCAAGGGGAGGGTGCACACTTCATATGTTAACTGCCTTTTAATGTCAGTGCCATGCACTGCTCAGCAAAAACCTGCCCCCATTTCATCCACAGTCCCTTTGCCATCTTTTTTGCTCCTCCAGTAAATATTCCCAGTTTCCCCGTATTCTTGTCCAAAAGATTTGAGAGCTTCCTGCCTGAGGCAGGTGTGAGAGTGATGGTTATTGCATAGCCAGTGCAGGAATGAGGTGTTGATCAAAGCCTGACTCTTCCAATGGCTCTGAAAAACACACACTTGTTCAGGATGCACTGTGACTCACACGGTGGAAAGCATATTTAGGAAGCCAAGGCTGGGTTCACTTAAACTTGATGTTCTCAAAGCCTCACATTTCAGGTTTAGAGGAAACCTCCAGCTGATTTTTGGGGAGTGTAACCCAGATTTGGCCATCCACAGTTGACTCACCTACTCCATATTAATCCCTGCTGTGTAAATTAAACAAGCTGAATGCAACTCCTGCTCTGGTGCTGTCATCATCTTAATTAACATGCACTCCTCTTGGATTCAGTCCTCCCTTGACTCTGAACCAGCAAGAACAGTAAAACAAAATCTCACTACAAGGAATTACATAATTTGGGAATGGGAGAAGAAGGGCAAAGTGATCTGAAGAAAGCAGATACTGCAGAGAGTGCTCCAATCCTGAAAAGATAACATCTTGGTGCCTGCTGGGTCAGGTGGAGGGTTGGGTGAGGAAAACACAGGAAGGCATAAGCCAGAGGGATTTTAGGGGTATACACTAAAGGGAGTGTACACTGGGTAAGAATACATTGTGTTGCAACAGCCCCTTTCCCTAAATTTCCCAAAATTACTTCCTGACGGGATTTATTCTCCGCTGCAGATCTGGATGCAGAAGAGCACCCAATGGTGATTGATTTCCCACAGATCTGTAGCAGAGCCCTGTGCTCTCTGTCAGCCACGAGCAAGGCTGTGTCTCTCTCCTGAACCCCCTGCCTCTGCCTGTTCCCATGGTAAAAC
The DNA here is from genome assembly GCA_013397135.1 of Pachyramphus minor. Classification (NCBI taxonomy): domain Eukaryota; kingdom Metazoa; phylum Chordata; class Aves; order Passeriformes; family Tyrannidae; genus Pachyramphus; species Pachyramphus minor. The sequence goes on along the minus strand of VYXB01002857.1, from coordinate 476,266 downwards.
CAACCCCAGCTACCAATGCAAACACAACTGCAGATCTCACCTGAGAAAAGGGTTTTTGAATCCCTCTGTCAAACCTCCAGATTCAGTTCTCAGCACAGAGGATGAGATCCATCAACTCTGCGATGGCTCTGCCAGCCTGTTGTCAAATTCCTCCCCGTGGCTCAGGGAAGCTGTGCCAGCACATCTGGGAGACACACATCGCCCAGCTCTGCGGGGGCAGAGCCATGGAGGTGTTGGCAGACCCTGGCGTGTTCACTTCATGCTTTTCAGAGATCAGTCATTGTGTTTGATGTTCCAGAAGAGCATGGGGTGATCTTAACCTTGCATTACCCATTTTTCACAACAGAATTTGGCTTGAGAGTTCACACTTTAGTGAGCAACAGAAACGTGAAACTGCCCCTAAACCCCTACAGTATCAGGCCAAGGGTTTACCACATTGATTTGCACACACTTCACTTTGTAAAGTGGGGTGGTTTTTTCCCCCGCAGCTGCAAAGCCAAGAACTCAGTTTCAAATGAAAGGTGAGATTCTAAATGCAGCATGTTGGCCATGCCTGTATCAGGTAGGCCATGTTTGGCCCACATGGTTGGCACCCCCGATTTAAAGCATACCAGAGAGAAAACAACCCAAGAAACGGTCTGTGTTCCTTATAAATAGCTGCTCCCTAGGTAGTCATCAGTGTGTGGTTTATGAATAAAATCTGTCCAAACTACATCAAAGTGCCTGAATATTCACTGCCTGATTTTGCTGAGTTGTGTGTCTTAATTCAGCTCACACCTCCCTTTGCAGACCCTTGTCCTGTTTTGTTTCACAGCCCTCTGAACTCTCTGGTAGCATTTGGACAGATTTTATTTAGTTTATTGAAAGATTTTCGCATTGATTTAGTGCAGGGGCTACTTGGGCCAAGTGAAACAGGAACTATTTCTGAGGCATAAAAAGGCAGAAAGGAAGTTTTCTTATTGAAATATCATTTTTCCATATTACTTAATAGTCTAGAAAGTTAATGCCTTTCTGGCAGCACTTCCCACTGGGAAAAAAATATGGTTCCTACTCAGCCAAACAACAATGTAATAATGTTTTAGGTTGGGTTAAATGTCTTAGAAACTGGCAGGTGTCACAGCCACCTTGCCTTCAGTGAAAAAAGCAATTGAGAGCCCTTATGGAACAAGGGATTTACATCAGTAGGGGCTACTACACAAAAAAAACCCAGGCACATGGCAAGGTTTGAATAGATGGTGAATCATGTGGCCCAAGGGATTTTTCAGGGTGGGGGCGTGTGTGTAAAATATCAGGCCATGAGGACCAGATGGTAGAGCTCTGCATGTGCGAGAGGAACAGCAAGAAACTGCAGAAATGGAGACAGGGAAGCAGCTGAAAGTGAGGGAAGACTGGGAGCTTTGGTTTTGAAAACTGCATTTCCAGGGTTTACTGAGGGCCAAAGCAGCGCTTGGCACTGCGAGGGAAAGCGCAGCTGAGAAACAATTCTGCCCATTTGTTCTGCAGACAAAGTGAATCACCTTGAGTGCACACCTGCTTCGTCATGGCCCTCTGTGACACTGACACTGTCACCACAACTTTGTGTGTGCAGGTGCAGTTCAGCTCTCCTACAGTACAGTTTCCCCTTCCCTCTCTGCCCTGCCCAGGCTAAATTCTGTGGGGCAGAGGCTGTCCCTCAACAAGGGTCTGTGCACGAGGCAAAACAATTGCTGACCTTCTGCAACATCTGAAACTTATCACTCTACTTACACGGTAAGTCCCATTCCTTAGGGTCTGTCTTTCCTACTGTAAATTTTTCAAGGCGTTGCCTCTTGCTCCGTGTGTACATGCTGCAGTGGGAATTCTTAGCTGAAAACACAAATAATTAATATCACTGCTAATGTTAAAAAATAAATATTTCAGGCTCTGCCTTGATATTTACATTCTTAACTAAGTTTATGAATATTTCCTTGGATGTAAATGGGGTTACTTGTTCTTCTTGTCAAGTTTATGTTGAGGTTCTTTGTGACTGGCGTCTGTGTTATCAAGAAAAAATTAAGTGTATTTCAAAAACATAGTTCTAAAGGTATTTAAGAAGAACAGGTGCCCATTCTTGTCCAGTTTATATGACCAAAGAAGAGTATGCAGCACATGGCATGTACCAACTGTGGCTACAAGAAGTACCAGAGATGAGACCTTGCTGGTGAGGTAAAATGTAAAGATTGTTTTGTGAGACTTGGAAACAAAGAAAAAAACCAAACACCAAACTCAAAAAAAGCCTAACAATGACCCTCAAATTACTTTTATCCCACTCCCCCCAAAAAACCTTTTATTGCAATAATGGGCTTGGAAAAAAAATGCCACCTGAATTACAATCCTCAGTTACAGAAAGACTACCAACTCTATCTGCTGATTGTGTCATGCAAAGTGTGATGCTGGTTTTGAGCCACGTCCAAATAAATCATTTTAGGGTAAAACAAATTCTTCCCTGGCCCATCCATTCCTGTGCTGTCAGAAAGCCCTCAGCCATTACAGCTGACGGGAGCTGATGGCTTTTACTGTGTTCCATATAAGATTTATAACACTCTGGTCCATAAAGCATCTTTTTGACAGATGATTCTACATGATTGCATCAACTTTTTCCTCAGTAAAATGGTGAGTTTTAAACGGGTGTGACTTTGACTGCCTTTTTATTATTGTAATTTGAATTATATGACACTTTGTTGGCTATTTATGGGTCGCTGCTCTTCTCTATTGCCGAAATATCCTTTTCTAGCTTTTTGTTTGCCCTCTGCACAAAGCAGGGCCTCCCTTGCCCGAGCTGGGGAGCGCGGTGGTGTTTGCATTGGGTCTGGAAGGCCATCTAGTGACAAAACCGTGCAGGAGAAATGCAAAACCCTGTTCGAATTGTGTTGGGGGTTTTTTTCCCTTAGTTGAATTAAACGATCTTGCCACACTCGAGCAATGCCCTTGGGGGGTTGTTGCTATTCCCACAAGAGGTATTTCAAAAAAACTTTATGGAAATTTTGATTTCTTAAGAAGGGACAGGGTTTGTTTGAGATGGAGCAGCACACTGTGAATGCCTGCTTGGAAAGAAACACAAATTTTTGTGTGCAGAATGGTGGTGGATCGGTGTCTGAGCTGGTCTGTCACAAATCCAGTGTCACTCCCCTGAACTGTGTATTGGAGCCAAACATATCCAGGAGTTGTGATCCCCTTCCAGAGCCAAACTTACCCAACTATTCTGATCCCCGGCTTTCCATGGCACAAAACCCCACCGCGTGGGTGCCTGGGGCCACCACATCTCTGCAATTAAAATGTGAAAATCCAGTTATTTTCATTGCAGCTCACCTTGGATGGTGAGAAGATGATGAGCAGATGATGAGCAGAGCTGTCAGTTCCTACATGAGCAACAAATACAGCAGAAAACAAGCAGTGAGTCACTGCCAGCACCAAGGAGCCTTTCAGGGGGTACCTTGGGGGTCTCTGCCTCCCACACCGTGGCTGTCACCGCTCTCACTCCGGCCTTGGGGACTGGACAGACATCGGGGCGGGACCGGCAGCATCCCCCCAGCACTGGTGACGCGGGGGGAACCAGCACGGCACGGGGGGGCTGGAGGCGGAATAAATAGGGATGGGGGTGAGCACCAAGTGAGCGTGGATAGAAGGGCAGAGGGGACAGGGCCCTGTGGATGGCAGGGCAGAGGGGACAAGCGCCTCGGGGGCTCTCTGAGGGCACAGGGTGGGAGCAGCCGCGGTGGGTCTGGGGGAAGCGGTGCTGAGAGGGGTGACGAGGCACCCACCNGGGCGCGGGCGGCTCTGCCCGCCCCGGGCGCTGAGGGGCGAGAGGAGCCGCGTCCCGGCCGCGCCGTGCCCGCTCCCCGTCCCGGTCCCGCTCCATGGAAGCGGCCAACGGGGCCGTGCCCGAGGGCGCTGCGGGGGAGCCCCGCGGCAGCGCGGCCGCCCCGTCGGGCAGGAAGGAGGTGAAGGTGGGGATCGTGGGGGACGGGGGCTGCGGGAAGACGTCGCTGCTCATGGTGTACGCCAAGGGCTCCTTCCCCGAGGTGAGGGGCGGCCACTCCTGCGGGGCTGGGGGCCCGCGGCCGGGGTCGGCCCCGGCTCCTGGAGCCCGCCAGAACCGCTCCTCAGAGCCACGGGATCAGTGAGGTTGGAAAAAGGCCTCTGAGATCACCGCGATCCTTCTCCTCCCTTTGCAGCAATACGCGCCCTCCGTCTTCGAGAAGTACACGACGAGCGTGACGGTGGGGAAGAAGGAGGTGACTCTGAACCTGTACGACACCGCAGGTAAGGGGCTTTCACCTTGTGCCTTCTATTTCCCCAGCCCCAGTCGGGCTGCGGGAGGCGGTTCCTGTGCGGCCCCGGGATGGGACCGCTGGGGCACCGGCCTGGGACTGAGCCCAAACCCGACCCCGGCCTTTCGTAACTTCAGGCAAATAACCAGAAACTGCGTTTATTACGGTAAAATGTTGCTCCGGTGAGCGTGCCCCCGTTTCTTTTCTTCTTCTTTTCCAGCAGATTTTGCTGTGTCAACTTAAACCAGATCGATATTTAAGAATTGTAAAGCTGGACAGATTTGCAGATTGCTTCTCTACCAGTGTACTTTTAACATAATATCACAGTTTAGGGTGCTGGAGATTAAAGTACAAAGCAACCACCATTACCTGTTGCACATAAAAATGTGCCTTCCAGAAAAAAAGGGGTCACTTGTCTAATGACAGCTCTGGTCATGGACTCGTTCATTGTCTTAACAACTCAGTTAATTCAGAAACACACATCAAATAGCAAACATATCTGACGGTATTAAAACCCAGTTCCCAGATGCAAAGCGTAATACAATCAGCCAGGAAAATATTTTAATCTGCTGCCATGTGTGATTGAATAAGGAAGGAGAAAAAGGCTGGTTTGTGTTCAAAATAAAAAGGCCATGACAGTAAAAGTTGTTTGAAAATGCTGATAGTCTGTTCAGGTTCATTTGAGGAACTTGTGAAATGGTTTGTGTTCAACTTCACTCGAAGTTCCCAGACTCTGTCATCCAGCTGCGCTCCTAAATGAACCCTAAAATTGACACGTGCTCCTTTTCAGCTCAGTGTAAATCATCTGTTTCAGTTCAAACCTATGGAGTTGTTCCAAATTTACACCAGGACAAATAAGAACTGAATGCACTCCAGTCAATTTAATAGTAGTAAAACGCACTTGCTGTCTTGTATACTGCATGTGATGTCTGAAAAGATAATTTAAAAGGCTTTTAATCTAAAAGTGAATTTTTTTGCTAATTTTTACTGCGGGACAGTAAGATGATGAGCACCCAATTTGCTGCTGCATCTTCTTGTGTCAACATTACTGTTCTTGAGTGCAGTAGCTTCTACTGAATGGCCAGGGGTTTGTGTTCAAGTCCTAAAGGAAAAGAGAAGGGCTGAAATCTGGTGTGAGCAACCAAAGAGGGATTTCCTTAATACAGTGTGTTGACACAAAGAACTTTCCGAGTTTTGTTTGCTGTCGGTGTGGAGTGTTTGCCTGTCACACAGTTCCTGGCTCTCATTTAAAATCACCATGCTGCAAATTCCAACATTTGCCTTCGGAGCTGGATCTGGAGATGGCAGTAGGTAGGGCAGGTCCATGATTGCAGCACTAAACTCCCTCCTGACCTAAGTGCCCACTCCTTGCGTCACCCAGAGCCCAGCTCTGCGCAAGACCTGCAGCCACCAGCAGCCCGGGGAGTGCTCCCTGAGCCTGGTGCTGGTGGTTTATCACAGAATCAGGATAGTTTGGGTGGAAAGAGACCTTTAAAGGTCATCTAATCCAGCACCCTTGCAATGGACAAGGACATCTTTATCCAGATCAGGTTGCTCAGGGCCCTGTCCAACCTGACCTTGAGTGTTTCCAGGGATGGGGCAACCTGTGCCTCATTGTAAAAATTCTTCTTTATATCTACTGTAAGTCTATCCTCTGTTAGTTTAAAACCATTACCTCAGGTCCTAGAACTTCCCTGTTCATGCATGTAACCAGCAGGCAGCGTGTACTTTCCACATTTAGTCCACAGCTCTAAAAATTGTCTTGGACTGAAGCACTGCCCCTTTGGAGAACAGAGAGATGTATTTTGTGAGATACTTTGGGAAGTGGAGCTGCCACTGTTGCCATGAAAGAGCAATTGCTTTCCGTTTGCCACATGGAAACCTTGAAACCCAACATGTTTCACCTCCCAAAACGGCACCACAGCCGCAAGGCTACAAGTTTCTAGAGGCTGCTGACACTTGTCTCCTCCCTTCCTGTTAAATTTCTTTCGCTTTTCATGAGACACAGCAAGATGATCAAGTGCAAAGAAAGCAGGGAGATTGTGGTCTTGGTTAAGGCATTTGATTGGGAGGGGGAAATTTGGTTCCATTTCAAAGCTGTTTGCATAGTTTTATGTTACATATCTGTGTCATACTCTAATTCAAGCAGCTTTTCATCCTCTTTCTGTAACTGGAAGTTATGATAGAGGAAGGACTCACTTGAGCACACATTTTAATCCCATCCTGTTTTTAATAATACAAAACTGATGTTGAGTTCCTTAAGGAACCTTAAGGATTAGACTAGGACCAAGAATTGTGTCCTGTCCTCCAAGTTCAAATAGTGCAGTGAGAGAAGAGGAAAGGGAGGGGAAGGCAAAGCTGTTCCTCTAAAAGGTAACACTGGATCTTCATGATTCCCTCAGTGCAGAAAAGACTTCAGTATTTACAGGATCTTTCTCAGAGCAACACTAAATAGAGCTGTGTGTTCTTCAGCATCATGGGAAGGTATAAGACAGGTTCAGCTCAGTTTAAAGTTAGAAGGGTTCTTTGTATTGTCAAGTCCTGTGCAGCTTGAGCCTTTGAGCTTGTCCTGCTTTCTGAAGGAGAAGGACACAAACAAAGTGCCTAAGAATCAAACCTTTCAAGCTGCTTTTTGTTGATGAGAATTTTGGTAACAAGTGAAGTGAAGGAGTTAGTCTAAAATATCATAGACTAACACTTTTTGAGAGACTTTTCTACTCTGCTGCTCTATCTTCCTCCTCAGACACCTCTTGCTGTTGCAGGAAGTTGGTGGTACACACACGCAATGGGTAAAGGCTTTGTAATATCACTTGCCTCGTCTGCAAAGAGGCTTTGCAGCTGCTTGTTTGGTTAAAAGTTTCCATTTCAAGCTGTGCTCCACAGAGGCAAAGGCACTGAGTGGTAAATGAACTCTAATTTTTACATCCTAAGGGAGCAGTGTCAATGCTGTAGCTGCAGTTCAGACACAAGGCTCAGTTCCTGGTGCTGCTCAGTGCAGGACTTTCTCGCTGTTTTCACAGGGCTGTGCTGGGCTGGGAGAGGCTGGGGAGGAAGTAATGCCTCATCATTGTGGGTGCTCACTCTGCCTGACAGGAAGCACAGGCAAAACCTCCAGAGGGGTTTTTCAGGTCTGCGATGACAGATGCACGACAGCCTCAGGCCCTCAGAGGAATTCTAAAAACCAGTGAATACAAGAATAAGTTTTCATGACTTTGAAAGGGAAGTCATGCCTGAATAAGAAAAAAACCTCAACTTTTTGATTCCAGTGTGCCCTTCCTGCCCTATCTGTCCTCTTCTGCTGGTTTTCTTCCTGCCAAGAATGTCTGTTTCCCAATATTTTTTGAAACTTGAGTAGTGAAAAAACATAGCTGGCAACCTACTAACCATGGCATTCCCATGGAGCCTGCAAAATAACAAACCAAAGAGGACTGGGTGCATTTCTGTGTGCCCATGAGGGCTCACCACTGCAGGGTTCCATGTGGATCCTAAGGAATGAGAGAGAGTACAGACAATGCATGGCCATGTGTAGGAAGTGCTGGGCTGGGGTGGGAGCAGGATGTGACATTATTCCTGACCCTCCAGAGCTGGACAGCTCTGCTGGACATTAGGGCTGTCAGATCTTGACTCTGCCATTTACCCTCTCCTGGCAATGGGTGCTGAGCTCCTTTATGGCCTGAGCAACACCCAGGCTGGAGCTTCTTTGGTAAAGGGGTGAGGAAGAGCAGACAGAGATGAACATGCACAAGAGACCAAGACCTGTGGTTTCGCTTCTCCTGTTCACCCTCACCCACCCCCTGAGCTCCCACCCCACTGCAGGGCCCGACTTCAGTGATGTGGGTTATACAGCATCTCCCAGAGGAATTCAGGAGTGGGAGCTTTGCAAAGAATTAGCAAATTTTAGGTGAATTCAGCTAGTTGGAGTTTTTTCTCCAAAAAAAACCCCAAAGTCTCTAATGCTACAGTGAATTGACAAAGGCAGAGGAGTCACAGATGTGCTCACACATATGCAGATGTTTAACGAACTCCTCCACAGTGTGTTTTTTGTTAATTGGGCAAAGAACAGTTACCTGTGTTTGAGGAAGCACACACAGGGGCTTTGCATATGCAGTCAGTTACTGCTTATTTTCAGCCCCGTTCCTTCTTTTTGAAATTATTCTAGTAGAAGATCTAAATCTGTGCCAAATTAACTCTGGCCACAGTCAGAGCAGCTTTAGAGAGAAAAAGTCTCCCAGGCCCTTTCTTGCATTTCATCAGCAGCACTTGAGGACAGGGGGTGGAAGGGATTGTTTTCAGTGAGAGGGATGTCTGTGTTTAGGCACAGCTTGATCTGGGTCCCGTTACATCCTCAGAACTGAAGAGCTGCATCTGAGCTCTTGAAGAGCAGCTTCCTCTCCTTCTGTGTGAGCTGCAACCGTCTGACTGTGACACAGGGGAAGCCACTGCCCCCTCACCTTCCCCTCTGGTCCCCACACTCTGCCCTGTTCTGTGCTCTGTGTGCAGCATTCCAAATGCACATGGAGCTGTGTTTTGTACAGCAGCTTTTTCCCATCCATTTGTTGTCTCAGTTTGCTTTATAACTGCACAGCTACATTTAAAGATGGAGGAGCAGTTCACCAGGGCATATCTATAGTTTCTGACTTGCAATACAACATAAATCACATCACTGAAGGTCACTTTTTCAGCTATCCCATCCAGGAGAGTATGAATTTAGCTGTGTGTTCTGATTCCGAGCAAATGAAGTGTGTTTCTCCCAAGGGGACAGTGCTGTCTGCCTCTCAAATTGCCAACAACAACTTGGAGGACCTTTTGATTTTACAAGCTCAGAGGCCTGAATTTGAACAGAGAAAACCATACACAGCACTTAGAGGAAGTTAGGAAGGGGGAAAAAAGTTTGGCACATGATGTGTTTAATGCATTTAGAGAATTATCTCAGCAGTAAAATGGTAAATCGGTTGCAAACAAGTAGATGGATTGGGAGAATAAGAAGGGATAAGCAGTATGGTCTTTGCTCTGTTTATACAACATGCATAATTTTGTCAATTATTTCTGGATTAAATCTTGAGGAACCAAACCCTCTTTGTTCTGCACCTCTCCATGGAACACACTGCTCTTGCAGAAGCTCAAATACAAAGTGGTCCAAACCCAAGATTCCTGTTTCACAAACATCTCAGGCAAACTGGGTAATGGCTTATCCAGCAGCAATTGCCTTGGAATAACCTGCATCTCAACTGATCATTTAAATTAAGGAGAAAAATATTGTGGAATTATTGGCCTTCTGGTATCTGCAGTTCTTCAGACTGGAGACAAACATGTTGGTAGTGATGAGTGCCTTGGGACTGAGATGGGTGACAGGGCAGGAATCATTGCTGTAAAGGTGGGGCATGCTGAAATTTTCCACATCCCTTCATTTGAAATATCCATATGAAGATTTGAGATGTGTAACTTTCCTGCAGGGCAGTTTCTTGGGTGTGTGTGGATTGTGGTGATCTTGGGAAGAAACAGCATTTGCAGTTCTCATTTTGGAAATTCAGTATGTCACAGAGAGGTACCTGAATCCAGCAGCAGCATTCAGGTGGCAAATACATCTTACAGACTTTCTTCTTTATTAAATGAAAAAGATTGGAGTTTTCCCCTGAGCTGCCAACCATATCTGGGAATTACTGCTTTCCTGAACTTAATCTCTCAAAGCAAGACACCTCCAGACCCCAGCACAGTGATTATTGCACATTCATATGTACAGCAAGGGGAAGAGCACAGGTCTGAAGCAAATCAGCTTCCTCTTGTCACATCACGTGCTAGAATATCCCTAATCAAAAGTAGGGCAAATCCCCTGCTTTTGCAGACTTCAGCAGAATTCCCTAAGATCTGCTGGGGAGTCCTGCTTCAAAGGCCAGTTAAGCCTGGCTTATGCTGCAGCAAGGCTTGTACGAGCATGGCTTGTACAACCCTGTGTGTGCTGCTGCAGCTGAAGGCACCGTGTGTAATCTCTGCTTCCACTCATCCCATCAGGCTGGGAAAAGCAGGTTTGCCACTTTTTTCTACTTCAGCATTTGTGTCTACCAAACACAGTGTTTCTTCTCCTCACAGCACCACATGGGCAAATGTATTTGGGAGAATGCAGCCACTGCCACATTGCAAGTGTTTTAATGGATAACTGTCAGATTCCTCTTGATGATTTTGCTTTTGAGCAGCAGGTTAGCAATCAGTGTTTAGAACTGCTTCTAAGTCCTTAGCATGTGGATAAAGCAGGCTTTTCATTAAAACCTGCAAAGGTTTAATATTACTGGTATGTGTTTTATATTGTAAACCATCAGCTTTGTCAGTGAAGGGGAAGCTCCTGTACTTAAGGGGAGGAATTTTTACAAGTATGAAAACCTTGCAGTCTGTGCAATTATAGTGCCATTGTTTTTGGTCTCAGGTATGTGTCTGTGCATATTCCCATCATACTGCTTGTTCAGGACAGAGATTTCTTTTATCCAAACCGTTCTCTGTGTCTCAGGGCAGGAGGACTATGATCGGCTGCGACCTCTTTCTTACCAGAACACAAATGTCGTGTTAATTTGTTACGATGTCATGAACCCCACTAGCTATGACAATGTAGCAGCCAAGGTAAGAGCCTTTCCTAATTGCTTCAGCCTTCTGAATGAATTACAGATGCCTGATATATGACAAGATGTCAGATTAAAAATGCTGATGCTTTTAGTGTCCTGTACCCTGGGTGTGTAGATGCACAGATCACTCATGGTGTGCTGAGCTGCAGGTCACAGACCTCAGACCTGGAGCTCAGCTCTCCACGGCTCAGAATGCTCAGAACTGGGGTTGACACACACTGAAAAGAGCAAACAGCAGTGGTGAAATCACTGCTTTGTCTGTAGTGATGTCACACGACCAACATTGCACACGGGCATTTTAGAGTCAAGTCTACTTCCATCACATGCATATTTAACTCAGGAGAGAGAAGAGAGCAACTAATTGTCCCTACTGGTATTTCTGTAATGCTTGAAAGCAAAAGTTAGTGCTCTTGTACACAGTACCAGCAAAACAAAGCAAGAGTTGGTCCAAATTCTGTTTTAAATATGACTTCAGAGGATCTTGTCTGAATTTAAACAGATGTTAAAAAAGCGTTTTGGCCTAGTGACAGATGCCACTGTGTTTTTATACAGCAGCTGACTTTGGGCAGGGCTTGTAAACATTTCTGTAATGTAAATAGTGTACTTTGGGCCCCCACCACCAGATAAACCACTCCAAAACTCTGAAATCGCAGCTTATTTTAAATGCTGGTTCTGCTCTTTGGCTTTACTGTTTTGATTTCAGGAAACAAAACCAGAAGCCAGATGTAAAAGTTTTGTTTCTCTACCACCAGTGGTACCCTGAAGTGAATCACTTCTGCCGAGGGGTCCCGCTCGTGCTCATCGGCTGCAAGACGGACCTTCGGAAGGACAAGGAGCAGCTGCGCAAGCTCAGGGCTTCCAAGCAGGAACCCATCACTTACAACCAGGTAAATGCAGGGCTGTTGACAGGAGTGTCCCCTTAGCAGGAAGTAAAGCCCACAGTGACACTGCTCCTCACGATGAGGATCCCAGACACGCCAAAATTGGGTGGTCGCAGTGCCCAGCTAAAGGAATGACTGACAGCCAGCACTAACGGGGGGTTCTGTAAGTCCTTCTTGGAAGTGGCCAAATCACCATTTCAACAGCTAAAGTAAAGAGAAATAAGAGCTTTTTGCATATTGTGAGGTGTCTGAAAGGACGCTAATATCTACATATTTTGTTCTTATTTCCTTTCACAGCGGGGTTATTACTGTTACAAATTCGTAAGCCTTAACAAGTTTGCTGGACTCCCTTCATAATTTTTATTAGCCTACATTGTAGCCATCACTGGTGCTTTGATCAGGGTTGGGATAAAGACTGGAGATGACATGACAGCATGAAATATCCTGACTGTTCTGGAATAAATGTGGTTTGCAAACCCTATTGAAAAATAAATCCTTGCAAAGAAAATAGCAAGAACATCTGCAAGGCTTCTCTAACATGAGAGGCTTTTTTGAAGTCTCCAAAGTAATATTAAAAACCCCTGCATATTATCAAATGTTTTCAAGTATTTTGAAGCAGTAAGACTAATAACTAATGTTACATCACCAGTATAGCTGTCCCAGGTACAGGAGAAAGTGATGGAACAGCTTGTCCCATGTCACACAAGACCTTTCTGTTCTGGTCTTCCACTTTTTCTTTTTTTTCTTTGTTTTTTAAAACTACAAAGCCCATCCTTCTCCTTTCACCCCACAGCAGCAGCTTTTGGACTGTTTGAGACACACGTCCAAGGAACAAGGTCAAGTGCGCTCCGACCTTGAATGAATCACCACTTTTACCAGACAGCATGAAAATAAACTGCTACTGCATCACCACAAAACCATGCTGGGCCTTTTAGTTTTGTCTCCCTTGCATGCAAGATGGGATCCCACCCTGTCACTGTGAACAGCTGCACATTGTCCCTCATTTGCACGAATAACTCCCTCCATCACCCTCACACGTGAGGCTGGGGGCAAACAGCAGACACTTCTGGCAGGTCTGCTGAGGCTTCATGCAGCTGAATTCAAGGGCCCACATGATGTATAGACTTTGTCTCCACTGTGAGTCCTCCCACTCGGTTTTTGTCCCCTGAAATATGCACTACCTCAGTCTTTTACAGCTGGTGGCATCTTGAGTCACACGACGTGATGCTTCCAATGCCAGGCATAGAGGAGCTGAACAGTCTCCGCCAGCACTGCAGCTTGCAAACAACTGGAAGGAGACAAACTGCTTAAATATGAAGAAAATCCCCCCTTATAGAAGCCCAAGTGCTCAAGTGACTCCACTCCCAGGGCTTATAATGAATAAATGCAGTTTGTGAGTCGTGGGTTGCAGACCTGGAATTCACAGTGAAAGGCTCACAAGCATTCAAACCTGGGGCTGGCTCTGCACTGACAGTAAAAGGATCACAAGCAAAGTAAGAAATCGCTGTGTTTTGTGTGTAGTGATTTCACAGAGCCAGGATTGCATGGAAATGTTTTAGATCCGAGTCTGTTCCCATTGCATGCATTTGGGTGAGGCTGGGAAACACATGCTCCCATTTGTGTATATGAGGATTTTGGTTGAGCCCTTGTGATGCTTCAGAGCAAAAGTCAAGGTTCCTGCATGTACACCAGCAAAACAAGGCAAGGCATCAGTCGAGGCTCTGTTCTTGCATGTGACATTCATTACTCAAGGTGACATCACAGAGTAGTTAAGGTCAGGCCTGAAAAAAATATCGCCATGTAGACATCTTATCCTCACTTAAATATCTACCTCAGCAATTAGTTTAAAGAAATTCAATACTGAGAATATTTTTGTGTTATCAGGACTCTGCATCTTAAGAGTCTCTAGTGCTCTGAACTCTTAGGCCAGGCTCTGGATCAGCACAGTGGAAAAACCCCAAGTTTATTTACAGTGCTTCAGTATATTACTAGTACCACTCACTCTGGCACTGCACTCAGAGGCAGCTTCTTTCTTCCTGACCCTGTGATACAAAGACAAATGCAAAATAATTCCCATTTCTTCCCATCTCACCTTCCTTCTCTCACCCAGCAGGTTTACATCTTTTCTTACCTTTCTTTTTTTGTTCTTTCCAGGGAGAGGCAGCTTGTCAGGAGATTAACGCAGAGGTTTATCTGGAATGCTCAGCAAAATGCCGTGAAAACATAGAAAACGTTTTCAAAGAAGCAACAACCATTGCACTGAATGCCATGAAAAAAGCCAAATGCCACAGGAAAAGGAAAGTGTGCTCAGTGTTATGATCTGGACTGCACAGGAGCCAAGTGATTCAGATTTTATAAATAGTTTAACTTTAAAGACCTTTTTTTTTCCATTACTTGTTTGTATTCCTAGAACAATTTTTATTTTAAAATTTTAATTATTTTTAGTATTTTTGCACTTTAGTTATGTTGTTCTCAAAGTTTTCAAAGCTCTTTGTCACAGTTAACTGATGCTGTGTGCCTTTGCCCATCTGGCTTTTGCTTCTAACTGCAAACAACTCACTTATTTAAATTGCAATGAACAGCAAACTGCTATTGTATGACTCAGTGGCTTTTTTATTCCTCTGCAAAATAATTGTGGTATGTTATAGCTACAATTTGCTTTTTCAAGCAGAAAAGCTGAAACCCCACATATTTCAGAAGTAGTGATATTTAAAGCAGTTTATCAGGCACCTTTGAAGAGACAGAAATGTTTTGTCTTAACTGTAACTGTACATTGTACAGATTTTGTGCAACTTTATCTTCTGCTGGTTACATGAGCAGCTGTTGGAAAACTCTCTTCTGGAGCAAGCCATTGTTATTGTTTTACATGCAGGGTAAGGGGATCTTGATCCTTGAAAAATCTTTTCTTTGTTCTTCTCTTAACTTGCTTTGATTTAATTAAGGCTTATGAACCCCTACAAGCTTAAAATGGAAAATTAAAAAAAAAAATAATTGGAAGTTTGTGCACATTTGATTATAGAAAAATCTTGAAGTGTGCAGCCTTTTCTCCACAAGACATTTGTCAATAAAAGAAACACAACCACTCATCACCTTCCCCAGTACAAAACTGAAACACTAACGCACAGGAAGTGACCACATTTACCATCAGCTCCCGTGGAAATCTCTCAGAGCTGTTAATCTGAGTTTCTCATGCTGCAGAACTCACCCCCTGCAGAACCAGCTCCACTGCTCAGATACAGCAGGTTCCAGCATCGCTCTCAAAATAAAGCAATTTACATTTCATGAACTGGGAGTTCAAAGGGTTTAAAAACCTCACAGGGTGTGCAAAATTCAACATAACAAGACACAGCCCAGCTGGTGTGAAAGTTGTTGGAAATATTCAAATTGCAATTCATTGCCCGTGCCCACAGGACAGTGACATGGCAAAGGTAATCTTGTTTGCAGCAACAGCACTGATGGAACCATTTCCATCTGTGCTGTGTCCCTGTTTCCTCATGAACACGTTCAGGGGGAGAAGGGCACCGTGTTCAGACACTGCCCAAGGATGTGCCCAGTCTGGGCTTTGTGCTGGCTCAGAGGGAACCTTCCCCACTGAGAAAGACACAGCCTAAGGCAGCTCAGTGCTGCAGCTGGTTTAGGGTGCACAGACCTCACAGCACCCAAAACAAGGGTGTTTTATTGAGCAAGTGTAGGTTCAACCAGCACAAGGAGTTCAGCAGGACGGCAGGCACTGTTTGTCCCCTGCCACACTCCTGAACCAGTGTTTACAAGTGCAGCATGTGAAGACAGCATTTAATATTTCTGTCCTCCCCTTCCCAGAATGCTGTTTCAAAAACCAACCCAAGGGCAATGTGTGTGTTACTAAAAAGGGGCTGAAGCAGCTGCATATTGAATGGTTTATTTTAGGTCCTTTCAGGCCTGGACAGATGACTCGGTCTCCCTGGAAAAGGGATAGCAGACTTCCCTGCCATTTAAAAACCACTTTTGCTTGCTTGATTTTGTTTCCTAAGGAGGATTTCTCTTCTTTAAACAGCTTTTTAAAAGTGTATATAGCAGCAGTATGGTACAAAGATGAGCACTTTCTTTTCACAGTACACACAGGTTTAGTATTGCCACTGAAAATATGCCTTAAACAAATGCCTTGAAAAACAGCATTCGCTCTGTACTCCTGATCCACCCAGAGTGTTCATAACCCTTTGCAAATTCAATTACCAGAATTTAAATAATAAAACTGGAAAGTGTTAAATATCATTCCAGAATTGGAATTACAGTAGATCCAACATTCTCCCAACGCTGGCGCTTTGCCAGGCAGGTGCATGCTGCTCTATATACAGAGAAAAAAAAAAACAGAAGCAAACATGTTTTATATTAAATATACATAAATAGCAGGACTGCAGACTGGAGAGCCATGCTTGAGATAATACTGAGTCTGTGCTGGCAGAGTCCTTTGCCAAACACGGGGACAGACGAGTTCTCCCAAGCCCATCTGTCCAAGTAGGGCTTTAGCAGGATCTGTCCCAAACCCAGCCCTGCTGCAGGCAGAGGGATGCACACTATGAATGGGGGGGTTCACAGCTTCTTCACTTTGTCTTTGTTTTTCTGGAGTTTAGTGTGCACCACCTTGAGAGTAGTGAGGAAGTTCCCGAGGAAGAGCAGCAGGAATGTGAAAGCCAACACAAAAACCTGAGAGGGGAGAAGAAGAAGATGCATTTACTACTTTTTACTATTACAACATAGATTACATTCAACACTGCTGGACTCTACTGGACATAGAGCAGGCCCTGTGCTGCGTTATCCTGAAATATTTAATTGGGGTCAGATGCCCAAATGTCTCCATACTTTTTTCCGAGCAGAGCCAACACACACCTGCCACTCTTTGCACTCCTTGTGCCTCGACAATCCGAAAAGCGTGATTGCATTATACAACTGCCAGAACTGCAAAGGAATAAAAGAAAAGGGCAATTTCATTACCAGCAAAAAGCAAATGAAACCCTGGAAACATTTGTCATGGGTATGTGTGACCCACGCGTGGTGCTGCAACACTGCAGCCAGGGGGAGAACGGGGCTGCCCAACTTACATGCCCGAAGAACAGGAAGGGAAGGAGAAACGTCAGCCCCCGCCACATCCAGGACTGAAATCCTTCTGGAAAAGGTTGACAGGCGAGGCAGAGTGTGAGCACAGAAGAGCCAGGACTGGAGCTGCAGCTCTTCCCCACCCAGACCACCCCAAAAGGGCTTTTCCCATCCTGCTCTGCAATAACCAACCAAGCTGAAGGTGTGATAATGGAAGGAGGATGAAGATGGGGATGACCAAAACCTCCATCTTGACCCCCTCAAAAGCTGACAAAGCTCAGATCCCTTGGCTTCCAACCCACGGGACCTGAGGAGAGGGATAAAAACCTTGACCTCTTCCTGCCTTGGGACACAGGCAGCAAGGCAGGGGGGCAGCTCTGCAAAGCTCACTCTAAAAGGCCACACAGCCCTCTCCCTCCCTATCACTGCATCCAAAACCTGTGCCAAAACTGTGCAAAGAAATTATTGCAGGAAATCTCACCTACTGTAAGGTCCAAGTGGTTTCTCTCCCCCAAAGCCCGGAGCCTATAGAGGCAGCCCCTTTGGTAATAATACTGTAAGAACTGAACACAGCCTGGAGAAAGAGAGAGAAAACATCACTGCTTTGGCTATTCTGAAGTATGATAATTATCAAACTACTTCAATAATATTTAATCCAATTTAATTTTTATTGCTTATATTTGTAGATTGCATATTTGTACAGTATCTTTATATTCCTACAGTTTAATACTCCATTATTTACCAAACAGAAGTGTTTTCTTCTAAACATGTAAGACACAAAATTACTTTATCCTGTGAATTAGCAAAGTAAGAAATACTCACTCTGAAATATTGAAAATGCTAAAAATTGACTGCGAAACATCTGATACATGAGTCCATCTGGCCTGGAAGCAAAACCCAGGGGAGGTCCATTAGTTTGCTAAAAGCAGGTGACATGGTGCCCTTCCCCTTCCCCACCAAGCCCCATCCCATTAGCAAATGAACCAGCAGCTGGTGCCCAGCCCATTCCACCCCACTGGGAGCCCAGGGAGGTGCTACAGCCACACAGGAAACACTCTCATTGATTAGGTTTCCCCTCTCCAACCTGTATAAAAATGTTTGCCATTATCACAGGGTTTTTTAGGCAGCAAAGCCATTCAGCATCATCTGGATCTAGAATCCGAGCGGTGGAGAAGGGGGTGGTTGTGCTCTTTATCCTGAGGGAAGTTCAGGATAGATGGAGGACAAGGGATCTTCTGCTCCAGAAACTACATCATCCGCTTACAATTTCTAATAATTAAAACAATTTTTAATAATTAACTAATCAGTTCATGCCCAAGTTGAGACAGGTTGAATGGGGGCCATACATGGGGTGGATCGCTGGGTTGTCTGACACCACCACCCACTGCAAGGTAACCTGCATTTTTGGCTTTAGACTCTGTAATCAGTGTTTAATGAAGGAACCAAACCTTCATTTTATGGTGTCCTTTCTCTACAGCAGCAAAGTGCTGCTCGTTTTCTTACTTATAGAGACAGAAATTTGGAGCCTTGCAGAGGCTTTGCTACCACCACCCCAACTACATTGTAGGGTTTCTGTTTCTTTCTTTTTTTAAACCAGCAACATAAATACAAACTTGCAGTGTTGTATTTATCACTGGAAACATCTGTAACATCAAACAAATATTAAGTCTGATGCTCTGCCATGAGCCCATGTGGCCACAGCTTCCCAGTCACGCTGCATTTGAATGCTCAGATGACATAAACACCGTGAAACAGGCTTGAAGCACCTCGAGCAGGCGAGAGCAGACTCACCACGTCAACATCACTCCAGACAGGAATGTAGAAACATAGTGATGGGACACCCACCAGCCTTTGATCCTGAGGAAAAAATCAACCGTGGCAGTTAAGACAAGAAACATGGATTTCAGCACTGAAGCCCAGCTTTATGGACAAAAATGATCCTGACTTGGGGAGGAGGGACAGGGAACAGAAGAGTCAGCCCAACTCAAGCACAAGGGAACACCATCCTGGCAGTGTGGCTTAGTTAGGGGCACAAATCCATGGCATTGGAGGGAGGCTCAGGACCAGGGCACATCTCCCACGCTCCCACGGGCTCTCCAGCACATCCAGCAGCAGCAGTCCCTGCAGCACAAGGCACCTCCATGGCTAATGACACACCAGTGTCAGCCCACACACCCTTTTTTCCCTGCCATGGAAGTTAGTGACATTTCCAAAGCCTTCCTACGAGGTGGCTGGTTCTTTCAGACACAAGCACTAAAGGGAGCTCAGAAAACAACAATAAAGTGAGCAAGGGCTGCGGTGGGGCAGAATCAAGAAGTGAAGAGCTGCTCCAGAGCCAGAGCTGCTTTGGAAACTAAGCCAACATGGGTTGATTTCGGGCATTTGGCCACGGATTGATTTGACGCGTTTCTGACCAAAAGTGTGAGACCTCTGTCACAAGGCAGCACCCTTACACCCCAGGCCACACCTACAAAGCCCACAGCTAGCACAGACATCCAACACTTCTAGGGACTTCTAGGAACTGCAACTTCTCTCTCCCAAACTTCAGGTGGCCACATCTGCCCTTGGAAGCAACCAGGGGAGGGGGACGGAGACAAGACCCTGTGGAGAGGCATCAGCGTCTCATATTTGCTGGGCTTCAAGTGCCCACCTGAATCCCCTTTTGTCTCCTGTTTTCCTTTCCAGGACATTTCATGCACTGCATGGTTTTTGCAGGTGGCACTGTACCTTGATCCATTGCTAATGAGAATGCTCTCCCGTATCGTCAGCGTGCAATAATACCACACTAACAGGAAGTTAAACACTTCATCTGTCACCCTGTTAAACAGAAAAAAAACCACAGAGTTTTAAAAAAAAAAATCCTGTTTGTTATAAAGATACATTTCAAAAAGCCCTATTTTTCCTTCTTCCCTTTGGGTGAAAGAAAACCTGCCCAAGTGAGGCCACAAAGCCCCAAGTCCTGAACATCCCTAACCCTCGGGCAGAACTGCACACATAGAGCACTCGAAAGCTTCAGGGCATTTTCACCCTGGGAAGTGCCCTGTAATATAACACTGCAGACCCTGAGGTGATAAGCAGGTATGCAGGGATGACATTAAGTCCTTCTGAAGGAGAGAAAGGACCATAGAAGCAGAGGATGATCCAATTTGGGAAGGCATTTCCAGGCTAATTCAGTGAGGAGATTTCAATGAGATCTATAGAAATCCAATCAACGAAGAGCATTACCCTCTGAGGGGAAAAAAAACAACCCACCAACACTTTATTTTGCCATTTGCAAACTCCTGAAGCCAAGGGGACTTGGGGCAGTCTCTGTACAGGGCAGCACCATTCCCAGTACAATCCTGTATTGTACTGGGAAACCCAGACCCACAGGGACCTCAGGGAAGCGCCTGGCTCCAACACCTTCCTGGTTTTTAAGCAACACTGAATACTGGAAGCTTGTTGGTGCTCAGACACTTATCACAACCTGGAGATAATGTTTCAGGTCTGATTATTTCATGCAAATCCTCTCTTGCTGCCTTTGCAAACCCAAAGCTGCAGCACAGTGCCTGGGACTACCCATGAGCAAAAGCAACTGCTTGTTCCCAAGCACAGTATCATGCCAAAAAAAAAAAGAAATCAGGGAACATTTTGTTGGACTCCTCTCAGTTACAAAAGACTCCCAAAAGAGTTTAAAAAGGCAAAACAAGTACCTAAAATATAGACCTTGCCAGAGTTGAAGAGGTGCAGAAGGTGTCCTGCTGTGCAACTGCCCAAAGCCTGAACACCACCAGAGCCCCTCTCACTGTCCTCAACAGGACATAAGTTAGTTCCAACCCAGCACATTTTTATTCAAAATACTTGATTAAAAGTAAAAATGCAACTTACCTATAGTGCAGAAAAAACCTGCAGGCGACAGCCCCAAGTAACAAGATTATTGTCAGATAAAGTTTGAACTTCTCATACTCATCCTTGTAGGCAAACCTGGAAGGGAACAGACACTGTTTATGGACACAAAGAGGTGTCTGACCACAATGGGGCTCCACTTTTTTCAAACCAGACACCACACCTGGCCCCGGGAAACCCAAATCACACGTGTGGGAACACTCACTCACTTTGCTTGGTTACTCAGGAGAGTTACATTCACGTTTCCCAGCACCAGATTCAAGTACAGGCTGGAAGACAAAAACCAAGAGCAGACCCAAGTAAGTTGTTTTATTTGAACACCCCAGGATGACCCAGATTGAGTTGATGATACGTCGTCTCTGCCAAAGCCACATTTGCTGGAGGTTTTTAATTACGGCAAACTGGAGGGATGGACCACAGAAGAGGATTTAAACATGGAAAGATTGGTCAGCATTTCCAAGGAGTTAAAGAAGAGGTTTATTTTCCTGGTCCCTTTTCTGCACTACAGTCCAAGGGCAACATATGTAACATGCACTCTCCAAATCCAAAAATAACAGGGAGGAACTGGAAGAAAAGTTTCTGATAGAAACTTCTGAGGGGCTGCAGCATCACACAGCACTTGACAACTGTCACGGATCTGTCCTGACAACCCCACTTGAAGGAAAGTATAAATTTAAAGTTGGTTGCAAATGTTATTAAAAAAAAAAAGAAAGAGAAAATTCTTGTGCTGATTCAGTCCTAAAAAAAAAATTAGCCTGAGAAAACATCAGTGTGGAACAGTGAACTGCACAATGCCTCACCAGTGCAGGTTGCTTTCATTTTAACACAAAACCTGCACTGCCCACACACACAGTGCATTTACATACACTCACAGCTCATGAATTCTGTGTACCACTGACACAGCAGCTCAGCAAGAGATTTATGACTAATCCAATTTTACATGTCTGTCTTCAACATGCACCTTATCCTTCAGGAACAAACTGCTGAGAATACTTGAAAAATCAGCCTTCCTGGAGCGTGTGCCTCCCTGGGGAGCACGTACCCGTTCTTCTTTGGCAGGTAGGCTTCCATGTCAAAGAAGGCATTCTGCCTCTCCTTGATCTGGCTGCTGATCTCCTGAATGAGAGCAAACTCCTCAGGACTCGCTCTGGGCTTGCACCTGCAAGAGCACAGAAACAAGATATTCCTGTTCACGTTTTCACCTCCTTTTTATTTATAGGGGAAAATAATGTTGTCATAAAATCCATGCTGTTAAAAAGCTGACTGTGTGAGGTGATGCCATCATGTGCTTTGCTCCTGTATTTCTGCAGCACCATTTGGTTCACCATGACTTTATTTCACTGCCAGGTTTATGCTACTGTAAGTTACTTTAGCCAGCTGGTTTATAAATCAGCTTCCCTTTTCATCAGCTCAGTGACAGGACTGTGTGCTCTTCCCTAACAGAGCACTTCGGGAATTTTGTGCCTTTTTTGCAGGAACTCCTTCCACCTTGGGAAGTCTGTGTGTGGTTTCACACACTGCCCTTGCCGAGGCTGCAGCTCTTCAGGTATGAAATACTGCAGGATGTAACAGGACACAGAGCTGATGATTTACTGAGGTTTTAGCAATTAATGTAAAACAGAGAGCAATGTGCAGCAGAGCCAGCACCCTGGAGTGTAGGAGCTGCTGTACTGAGACCTGCACACCAGGAATTCAGCCTGGGGATCAGCCAAGCAGCCAGAGACAGCTCCCCCTTGTAAATCCACCCAGGGGTAAGTTACACCTCCAGGTTTGAGGATTGATGTTGCTCCTCCAGTTGCAGCCTACGGAGCAAAGCTTTGCTTACCTGGCAAAACCCACAGACCGAGAGCTGCAGGGACACACTGCAAGGATGAAACCCACACTGGCTCCCTCAAAATCCTTTGTTTACAGGATTCCATCTCTCATGCAGTTATTAATGTTTTACCTGGCTATAATATGGAGCAACTTCAGCACTACAACACAGATTGTACAGTAAAATGCTAAAAATCCAACCATTTGAGCCCTTTAGGAAGGAGAAACATCCCATCCCGGCCTCCTCCACCCTCCAGGTCTCCCGTTACCGTTGCAGGCTGTGCTTCAGATCCCTTAGTGTCTTCTTCTGCCTGTGTATGGAGCTGCTGCAGGCTGTCTGCAGGCTGGTGACTTCTTCCAGTTTCTGCCTGTAAACTTTGTGTGTTTCCTGCAGGAGAAGAGGAGAAAGTTGGTAGGAAGAGCTCTTCTTGGTTACTCATGGCACTTGGTCCTCCCCTCCGAAGGAAGCAAGCAAAGTCCTGTTTTTTGGGACTCCACAGGCACCCCTGCAAACAAGCAAGGAGGGGGCGATGCCAAACCAGTACAGATCCAACAAGGCTTAAATGGACAGTGATGAAATTCCTGCAAGAGGAAAAGCATCTACACTCATCTAATTTCCTCTTTCTAATGAGCTTTCCCACTCAGGAGCTCCTCACTCCCATCCCACTCTGCAATGAAGCCCCTAATCCTTGAGTCTCCTAATCCTCCAATCTCCTAATCCTCCATTTGATCCTGATCCATCCCCATCAAATGGGTAGGTAAATCACAGAGCAGGCACTCCAATTTCACAGCCAGATTAAATCTGGAGGGAAAAAGATGATGTGAACCTAAAAGGGGAGGAATAAAAAGACACAAATCCGGGCCAGGGGGTTTAGGCACCTCCTGGCCACCACTGCCATCCCAACCCTATGGATGTTCAAGTAACCTCCTGCCCCATACTCTGGTTTAAGAGGTCTCAGGAAGTGTTCACAGACACCAAGCAATGACCTCTGGGCCAACTTTAAGATCTATAATGACTTGGAAATCAGAGTTTGCAGAGTTAGTACCAAGAGATGGCACAGGTAACATGGCTGTTGGCACAGCTGCTTCATCTACCAACCCATCAACGACCACAGAAAATTCCCACTGCTTTTCCCAGAGCATAAACATGATGGTAAAACCACACAAAACAAATCTTTGCTCTCCTTTGTCAGGATCCAGCTGGTAGATATTCATTATTTACAAGAACAAACCAAAACAAGCTCCAGTATCCGATTTAAAGACCATAATAACCAAAACTAACCATGTGCAGGCACTGCAGCTCTCATCGTTTCTGGATCACTTTGGCTTTGCTGGACATGGGCAGGACTTCAGGGCTCCCTGGATTGCAGAGTAACTCATCTTGCTTCTCTAGATGTCATGCATCTTACAAAAGGCTGATTCAAAGGGCGTAAAAAACTCTTTGCCAAAAAAGTGTTCAAGTATTTATTGAAAACACAAATGGGCGAGTTGAGAGCTGGTAAATTTTACCCCCGGTCAAAAACATCAGGATAATGGTCTGAAAACGACACTGTTGTTTAGAAGAACATAACATTTGCTACAAGTGGGGTTATTTATTTGCCAAGAGAGACGAGTGCTTACAAGGAGACTCAGTGACAGCAGGGTCCCAATCCAAATCTGATGACATGTTCATACTCAGGGTTTAAATTAATAAACCATTGCAGAGCAACTTGCATTTTTTCCCATGTCCCTGCCCCAAAACTGAAACACCCCATCACCCTGAGCTCTGTCTCAGAGATGAGGTGCTGCCCTGGCAACCCAAACAACAAAAACCTGCAGATGTGGTTGGTTAGAAGAGCTTTGCAAACCTGGATGTCCCCAAGCCAATGTTCAGTGCTGCTGCATGGCAGCATCAGCCTCTTCAAAGCTCCCCAAGCCCAAATACAAGTGCAGCCCCTAGTGCCCTGTGCCAGCCAGCACAGTAGGGTAGGAACCACAACCAGAGTCCAAGGTCCTCCTTGGCAGGAGGAAGATGCAGTTGCTGACCGAGAACTCACAACACAACTATAAAATATGAGACGAGGCAGGAGTGCAAAGAAACACAGATAATTTTGCCCCACGGGGACCAGCACTACTCCCAACACACCAAAAAAAAATCTGACCACCACAATTCATTTTCCCTGCTGGCATTGAAAGGGAGACACTTTCAGTGGGGATGACCAGAGTACCATGGGAAATGCCCACAGAAAGCTCCTTCAAGCCATGAAGAGCAGCTCCTGCACAGCCCCGGACCAGCATTTCCAGTTGGAGATGAGAGTCAGGGCAGCCAAAAAAGGTGCTGACAGGAGGAAATGCAGGTATGGGGGGGGGGTCAAGCTGCTGCTGGAGAAAACAGGCTCCTAAGGAGCAAGAGATGCTGTAAGTGCATCCAGAAAGCCACGTGCAAGAGCAGGTAGGAGAGGACACCCAGATGGAAGTACTTTCTTACTCTAGAGTTAGGGTTTGACTTGAAGCCAGTTCAGGAGCACAGGACCTTCCTCCAAAGCACATTTAAGCACCACCAGTATCTCGTGGAGCTGGAGCAGAGCCATGACCTCTGTTCCCCTCTTCTGCAACACATAAGAACTCCCTGATCGTGGATATTATTCCAACTTTTCACCTCTGCAGTGCTAATCACTGGCCAACTACACCTCATGCCACCAGCAGCTGCCACCCCAGTGAGAGGCATTTCTGCTTTCCTTTCACAGGTGGGGAAACTGAGGCAGGGACAAGTTACTGACATTTTGCTGCAGTTTAGGTCAGACTCAGGTGCTTGGTGAGGACAGTCAGCACACACAGCAAACAAGTGACCAACAAAACCACACCAGCTGGTCTCCCCCAGCACCCAGCCTTTCCTTCTGCTAAGAGACATAGAACCTGAACTGACTTTTAATTAAGACAATGAGCTAAATCTGGAAATCACACTTTTTTCTTCTATTCATGTTCTGTTTAACAGCCTAAAAGAAGCTAAAACAGCCTCCAAAGCGAGAACAGCCGGTGGTACTTTAAAAGAGGCTTTAAGATTTAAAGCATGTGTATAGGTGCAGCACTGATGCAGGGAAAGGAAGGCTTCTGCAGATAAAAGCATCTTGCAGAACAGCTCTTGGCCCCTGCTCTGAGGCCCTTCTGTCCCTTAGTGCACTTTTGCAAGATGGAAAACCAGCACTTGAACCCCTTGTACCCCATCACGGGAGATCACACTGTGCAGAGAAGCTGGCAGGGCAAGCGCTGCCTCCGCTGTTCTTTTTGCCGTGCCATGGTTGCACAGCCACCCCAGGTCCCCCTTTTCCATCCTTGCTCCGGCAGTGGGAAGCGGGGCACCACGTCCCCTCGGTGCATCCTCAGAGGTAGCTGGGGCACGGCCATGGTTCGATCCGGGATGTCCCAGATGTGCCCGTAGCACCTGCCTGGGGTACCGGCTGTTCGTGTCCCGCGGGGATGCGCATCCCCGCACCGCTGGGCATCGCCCGTGCACCCCGCGGCCAAGCCCCGAGTACGCGTGGCCGCTGCGGGCGGGGCTGCCCCGGGGCCGGGGGTGCTGGGGGGACCCGCTCCTGCTGGGCCCCCTGCCAGCCTGGGCGCGGGGGGAGAGCCGGGGCCGGCCCCGCGACAGGATGCGGAGCGGAGCCGGGGAAGGGCAGCGCGGGAGAAGCCGCAGACGCGCGGCCGGGCGA
>VYXB01002857.1:421529-449916 GCA_013397135.1 Pachyramphus minor | reverse complement strand
TCGCGCCCGCCCCCGGGGAGGGAACCGGCAGGTGAGGGATCGGCCCCGCAGAGCTGAGGTAACCTCAGGAGAGGGCTCCCGTCTGCCCGGGGATCTCCTCAGGTGGGGGCTTCCCTCAGGCCCGTGCTTCCCTCAGGTCAGGGATCCCCTCAGGTGAGGGCTCCCCTCAGCTGAGTGACCTCTCAAGGGAGTGATCCCCTCAGCGAGGCACCCCTTAGGTGAGAGTCCCCCTCAGGCCCATGCTCCCCTCAGCCAGGGCTCCCCTCACGTAAGGGCTCCCCTCAGGTGAGGGCTCCTCTCAGTTGCTGCCACCCGTCCCCCCCGTCACCTCATGGGGACCCTGCGCCTCTCCCAGGTCCCCTCATGTTGTGACAGCACCTGAAGTGCTCCATGAAGCATCTTCCTTCCCCTTCCTTCCCCTCAGGGGTGGGTTGTCACACGGGGCTGAGAATGCAGACAAACCCCTCCATGCACAGAGACTACCCTCTCTGAGGGACCTGCTGGCTGAGGTGACCACGCAGCCCTGCAGCTGCCTGGGGCCCGGCCACGCATCCTTGATACCAGAGAAAAGGGCAAGAATACTCCCGAACTCTTCATTATTACAATAATACCCCACTTAGGGGCTGGACTGGCCAACTGGGAGCAGGGCATGGTGGCCTCTGGGCACAGCCCTGCTTCAGGGAGCTGCTGATGAGCAGAATGTGAAGCCTCCAGGGCAGGGGGTGAGGGCTGGGACATGTGAAGGCTGTAAATGTTGGCACCGTGCTTCTCATCGTGTGGCTTTCTTGTGAAAGGGTGGAAATAGGCAAAGAGGAAGAAAAAGGGAAGGAAGCAATTAAAAAAAAAATGGTACAAGGGGGAGGGGAGGAGTGAAGCCCAAGTAAAAATGCAAGTGCAATGCTGTCTTTTCATGAGGAGTGTATGTGGGATCCTGTTTCCTTGGATTTGGCGTAAACAACCAAAAACATTGGATGTAGAGTGTTCCTGCTGTCCCTGGTCCTTCTCTGGGTCTATATTCACACTCTTTGCTTGTTTTATGTCCTTTTTGCATGTTCTTTTCATACATGTGTGGGTAGACACCTGAAATGCAGTCCATGACCTGTTCCCTTGTTTCCAGAGAAACCTGCTCAGAGCTTGCAGTGGTTGGGGATTTCTGCTGGTTTAGGAACCATCAAGCCCAGGGATGTTCCATTGTCCCTGCTGCTCCTCTGATTAGGCTGTGATCATCCAGGGGTCAAACACGTGTGCTGTGGCAGGCTGTGATAATCCTGAAGTAGAATAATCAACGCAGTGAAAATGTCACAGGCGTTTGCTATGCCTGCATTAAACTTTCCCCAGATCCTAGCATTTGTCCACAACCCCGTGTAACAAGGCTTTATGTTACAGGAAGCCTGCATTTTGGATTACACAGTTTGGAAGGAAAAGGATCACGTCTCAGATCACAGCTTTGATTCTGCGCTGGATATGTGACGAAACTTTCCAGTTCACCTCAAGGTTAGAGTACTCCCTACCAGCAAAATTATTTCTACTTCCCTCATGAAAATATTCCCTCATCCTTTGCAGTTATTCTGTCAGTTCAGTTTATCACAGAGTCACCCCAAAGATGTACCTGCATCTTACTTGTGGCTGTTGAGAGGGGGTTGGGGTGCTGATACCCTCATGAAGAGCTGGGGGAATCCAGACTGGACCTTATTTTCTTTAAGTAAAAACATTAAAGTAGAAGCACTTCAACTGCTCATGTCAGTCCTAACATTCAGGGAAAGTTACTTCTAGAACACAGCAAAAGATGTAAATAACCCTTAAAACTCTTCCTTTCGCTGCTGAGCTTTTGAGGGCTTAAGCCCTCAAAAGGGCTTAAGGAAGCTCTTAATATCAGCCATGAATATTTGCCCTGGGTGTAATTCTGCAGCCTGCTGACATTTCTTTAGGGCTGTGGCAGGTGCTGTGTATACAAAGACAGGAAATGTTGAGCATTTCCCACTCAGAGCTGTGCTGGCCCTGGAGCTCTCCCAGAACACCAAGGGATCACCAGAACTTTATTCCAAACTTTCCTGCCTCCCTCCTACACCTCTTGACAAGGAACAATTCTTATGCATGATGTGGCTGTGTATGATTATAACCTCAAAAGATTTCCTTCAACTTTTTAACTGAGACATGTTAGTTAATATTCATTCAAGAGATGTGTATTTTCTTTAACGCAGAAAACATGAAAGAATTTCACCAAACAGCAACAGTGTGAGTGTAGCATAGTTGACCTTACAGCTGGTGCTGCATTATTTAATGCTGCACCATTAGATTTCAGAATTACCTGTAATCTCTCTCCACCTCCTGGGAGATTGTAGCTGTTTGTTTAATCTCATTATTTCAATCACATCTTTGTGAGTAAAACCAAAGCAAGATAAGATAACAATGAGCTTTTTTTAACTGGATCTAGATAAGTTGTTTATTATAGTGTATATAATTTTACTCAGTAAGGATGGAAACTACAGACTGTAATTAAATTGCAGACCTAAATCAGATCTTCCCAATCCCAAGTCTGGGGACATGGGGAAGGGATGCTGAAAAGGCAGCAGGGGTTGTGTCTGGTCAGGCTGTGCTGGACAATATCCCTCTCTGCTACAGGAGCAACTCCTGCAGAAAAGCCATTTTAAACAGTTCAGTCTTTGGCATTACATTTCCTATCTGAATTAAATGTTTATTTTGGGGAAAAAATAGTTCAAATTCTCCCCTTATGGGAAGACAGGAATAATAGAGTCTGAGGTTTCATTTTCCATCTGACTAAAATGCACCCATTGTACTCAGTGGGCAATCAAAGACCTTGTTTGACTATTACAGAAGTGTAGCTGGATTAACGATTTAGAGAGAGAATTTTAAGGACCCAGAAGAGCCCTGGCAGCTTCCCACACCTCATCCCTGGATGGGAAGCAGGGCTCTGTGCAGGCAGTGCTTGGTGTTCCCATACCTCAAGTACCATTCAGTTGTGGCAAGACTTGAGGAATGGTGCCTGTCCTCTGAATTTGAATATTTTATGATCATTTTTCTAGGTATCTTGACACTTTTTAGTGGCTGTTTTCTGCTGCCAGAGATCATGTAAGGCCATTGCACAGCAAATCAACAGACACGAAATCTCTGCTTTGCCTTTACCTTAATTAATCCCCAACTCATCAACCATTCAGTGCCAGAGAACATATCAAAGCAACTGAGTTAATGAATCAAGTTAAGGATCACAGTGAAACTGTGACTGTTTGTTCTTCTGGTGTTGGATTTTGTTGAGCACACGTAGTTATATATGTACAGTCACATGTGAGCTCCTTCCCCTCACCTTCCTCCACCCTGAACACAAATTCCATTCATTCTTTTCTCTTAAGATAACTGAGGCTGTTTCCTTTGATGCTTTTCCCCTGTCCTAGAAATACAGATTCTTTCCAACACAGCAAACGGGAAAGGACAAAATATAAATGCAGACAAGTCCCTCTGTTCTACCATCAGGTGACAATAAGCCATGATAAATAAAATGTTTGGCTCATGTTTCAGCTGGAAATGGATACTGCTGATTCATCTTGTATTCATCTGGAGTTATTTCTCAGTTAAGGAACAAATTAAGGACTTCAAGTGAAGCAGTAGCTCAAGTATGGCCAAATTTATCTACCTCCAACAGTACTGAGAGTCCTGCAAACTGCTCCACAGTTGCGTAGTAAATAATTCTCAGCTTTGGGTGACTTCACTAATTAACATCATAACTCTACCTTTGAACCTCTATCTTGTTGCAGGTAGTTAAGTACAGACTGTAAACCTGCAGCAGCAGAAACTCATGGGGAGGGTATCTGGTGTCAGCTCCAAGGACTTCAACCTTTCACTTTGCATGACTATTTAAGTACCCCCAGACATTCCAGATGACCCAGGGCTCTTACTTCGGGTTGTTTTGATGTAAAACCACATGTTTTTTATCTTGAGAGAGCTGCTCCCGGCAAAAGGGAGGGAAGAGTTTTAGCCCACAAGGCTGCCTCTTAAGCCAGAGTCAACCAGTGAAGTTTGCACTTCAAACCTTTCCCTTCAGTCCCTCCTAAATCCTGCTGATAACAATTCTTAAAGCAGAGTGGTGGGGAAGCTCCTTCAGCACTGCACCCACTCTGTGCTCATCGGGCTACACCCGACACAAGCTTGGCTGGAGTCCAAGACCCTCCCACCTCTTCCTCTGGCTTTTCTATTGAATGTAGCAGCAATAAAACACACATCTGAGCATCCTACTTCCACAGTATGTTGTTGTCACATTCTTCACCTTTAAAGAATTCCAACATATGTTTCGCTACATGCTTTCTCTCTATTTATTCTACAAAGTTCCCAGAATAAATTTAAATTATTGATTCTGACAGTTTTCAGTTGGTTTGGGCATTTCACTTGGGTGATTCCCCAAGCTCTGTGAGAGCAAACTCAGCTCAGAGCAGCTGTCTCCTTTCAGTGCAAAAATGATTGGTTTCAGATGTAGAATACTGAGGGCCTTTAGATTTATTGTTTTGGGGTTTTTTAATCTTACTCTTTAGAATAAAAAAAATGAAAGTGCCTCAGAGCCTTGCTCCAGAAGGGTGTGTTTCCAGGCACATTTCCACACTCATCCTCCCAGAGCTTGGTCCGCTTTTCACTGTATCCATCCTGGAAGGAAGTGGAGAGCTGAAAATCCATTGCAAAGAACTGTGTTGGCAGAATAATGGTCTGAGTTAGAGCATAATTTACATGGATGGATTTAACAGCTTCCTTTCAGTCTTAATAAATGTAAGGTTTAATCAACTGCCAGACAACTGGAGCAACACCGGTGCCAACAGTGACAGAACTGAAGCCCTGTCACGCCCTGGTGAAGGAGGCTTTGCTGGTGCTCCTTGGTGTCAGTGGCCAAAGTCTGTGAGAGTGAAAGAAGGAAAAAAAAAAAAACAAAAAAACACAAAAAAGCCCACACCCCCACAAAAAGAAAACAGCCAAGAAGAGGATTTGGGGCCAAATTTTGCTGGAAAAGCCAGAACAAGGGGAAGTGGGTGAAGAAAAACCCAAATTCTCCTCCTAGCACATTATAACTTGGATTTTGACCCTATTTGTCATAGTGGCCACAATGTTGTGGCTTGAAATGACTGCTCCTGGGAGAGGGAGAGCTTTGGTTAGGGCAGTTCAGGTTTATATCTCACTCTCTGACTGAATTATATATTCTAGATAATCTGGCACCCCTCATGAAAATTATGCCCACTTCCTACTTACTAATAGGGTTCCTTCTTTCATAATGGAATGACATTTTCTAAGTAAAATTTCTGTTTAGTGAGTCAGAAGAACTTTCTGATAAAGCTTCAAATATCACCACCTTCTCTTCAAGCTGGTCTAATTTTGCCTTTTTTTATGAGAAGAATACCCTTACATTTCCCCACTCTGTACCTTTGTAATACAAAAATGTACAAAGGTACAAAAATGTACCTTTGTAATACAAAAATGATATTAACAAGTGACAGAATAATAAGTGTGATTCAGATGTTCCTACCTGGACTAAGAAAATGAGAATCACACAGAGCCTCTTCACAGATAATGTCTCTGTGCAGCCTCCTTGGTGGGAGCAGGAGGGTCTGCGATAACCCACATGTAACTAAAATAACAAACACACAGAGACCTGGAGCAGAAGGATTTAAAATAAGTGACCCAGAAACTGAGGCATCACCAACCATTTCCCTCCATCATATCCAGATACAGAGATTTTCTCAGAGGCAGTTTTTCATCCCAATTTGTGCATTTTAATTTGTTGCTAAAAGGTTTTAATTTTTTAAAAACCTTTATTGGTTTCAAATGTATATTGAGTTTC
Organism: Pachyramphus minor; assembly: GCA_013397135.1. Lineage (NCBI taxonomy): Eukaryota > Metazoa > Chordata > Aves > Passeriformes > Tyrannidae > Pachyramphus > Pachyramphus minor. The sequence continues at coordinate 444,083 of VYXB01002857.1, read as the reverse complement.
AAAGATGTATATCACTTCTGGTTAGTAAAAGCTGCAGTTAAGTGAGGCGCAGTTAAACCTCAGGCAGCCTGTGCTGTTTAAAAATAAACAAGTGAAATGGTCTGAATTAGCTAATTATCTTAATTGCCAGTTTCTAAGTTAAGTGCAGTGAAATATAGGGGCTGAAATATTAAGAATAATTAATACTTTTCCAGGAAGGGCTATTTTTGGTTGTAATGTAAGGCTGTAGCTTTTGGGCTGCAATAAGCATTTTTAATTGTCCCTCATGGCTTTTTCTCATTTCCTCCCCAAATCCCTGTTTCCCACTCCAGGCCTTACAACTGGCCACAGTCAAACACAGGAGTGATTGTCTTCAGTAATTCTTGGGCTCTGCCCCAGACCAGAATGTGTTAATGTGGATGAGTGGCAATAAGTCCTTCCTGAACATCTTCATCTCATTTTTAAAAACAGGAAACATTTTCTCATGTATAAGTGTTTCCTAACTTGGTCAACTTCCATAGTTTTCTTTCTGGTTCTCCTGCTTTAAGAAGTCTGTAAGTTCCACCTCTCCTACATCCCTGGATGGCAGCTGCCACCTTCCCAATTCATGTAATCCAGCACCAGAAATTCCATATTTGTCTTTTTCTGTGGTACAGATTTCCCTCCATCATTTCCACACCAGCTCCTCTGTTGGCTGGGGAGCACCTCTTCCCTCCAGCCACTTCATTTTCCTTCTCCACCTGATTCCCTGGGCAGTGGCATTGTCTCCTCCAGCTCCATGGCCCTCACATGTGTCCTGGGAAATGGAATATTTGCCTTCAGTCACACTCACATTTGGGATAAGTCCATCCTCTGTCCTGTCTGAGCATGGGCACAACATTTAAGCCACGTTCAAAGCTACATTCACTGAAGATGGCAAACAAACACTCATCAGGGAAGAAAGACCAGGCTGTGTCTCACCTCCACAGAGGCGGCTGCTTTGTTTTCATCGCAAGATTTCCCACCTACCTCAACATTTTAACCATCCAGCCTGCAGAGCTGTGCATGAAAAATGTGGCAAAAGGATGAGAATCAAATGCATTTGGCTCACGGGAGTCATAGGAGACCTTTGGTTTTATACTAGAAATGTGCACAGTTAATTACCCATTAGGGAAGATTATTATAGATACCCACAAGGCCATGGTGGCAATCCCTGCTCACTGTGGCTGTGGAAGAAATGTAATGGATGAGGGAATTAGTGTCAGGTTTATTCAGATTTCTCCTTCAAGACCTCTGATGTGCATTTTCAGGGGGCTTTTCCTTTCCTCTGACATTTTCAAGGCTGATTTATTAGTTACCCACCGGTGCTGTAATCAGTGCTCTCATTTCCAGCCTTCTGCTGCTGGGTGTACGAAAAACCAACCAGAGGTGAGACACTCGTTGCCTGTCAGCATTTTATATTCTGCTGGAAAATCCTGAACTCCAGACACGCAGCTCCAGAGCGCGGGGTGCGCTCCGGCTCCATCCGTGGGGGGCAGAGGGGGAGCAGAGCCCTCCCTGCCCGCCCGCAGCCGCTCCGCTCTCTCCCAGGCCCTGCTCCCGGCCCTGGGCGCAGGAGTTTGGCACGTTGCTATGACGACCCCGCCGCCGCAACAGGCAGCACCCAGCGGGCACCAGCACAGGTCGGTGCCCGCGGTTTGGCCCTCGGGGTGGGGGCGGCAGGACAGCGCGGGCCGAACGCGAGGGTGCTTTGCCACCGGGGGCACAGGGGCTGCCCCCGCAGCCCGGCTCTCCCTGCGGAGGAGCAGCAACAGGCGCCCTGCCCGTTCCGCTCGCACGCAAAGCCGCGGGGGCGAGCAGGGGCTGGGGGAGCTCCGCTGAGCCGGGGGGGGCTGGCAAAGGGACCCCGGTGCAGGGCAGTGCCCTGGGGCCGCGTCACTGCGAGGGCTGAGCTCAGTCGCGACATTCTCGGGGCCGGGTGACAGGCAGGGTGCTGCCAGGGACAGTCAGCAGCCGCTTCTCTGCAGCCAGGTGGATTCCCCTCTTGCTATTCGCAAGGTGGGGGGGAAAAAAAAAAAAAAAAAAAAAAAAAAAGAAAGGTTTATTTGTAGGTCTATCGCACTGCTCTGAAGTTCTGCAAAGAGCCAAGGGAAAAAACGGGCTTCCTGTAGGGCCGTGCAACTAAAGCTGCATTTTACCAGAGATCAGACAAAACTCGCAGAGCAGCGTCTGGAGAAGGACGCGGGGATCTGTAAGAGCCTCAGCCCCAAGCGCAGCGGCGGCAGAGCCTCTGGCCCTCGGCACCGAGGGCTGCAGCCGGAGCGGCTCTGCAGCACCTGCCTCTCGCTGCCTCGCCGCGCCCTTGTAGTAGGTGGCTAAAACATCCAGGGCGGCGAATTCCGACTGCGTTATCACTTACGCAAACCTGGCATCGCTGACGTAAATTTAGAAGGGGATTCAGCAAATAAAGGCGGGTCCCGACAGCCCGCATTACCCCGGGTGCTCTGCGCGGGCTGTGCCTCCGAGAGCCTGGCGAGCAGATGGAGGGGTGCTGGGACTGCCCCCGCAGCTGGGAATCCTCCCTGGAGTCTGTAAATCCTAAGCTTTGAGTTGAAGAAGTGGTCGGATGCGGTGGTGGGAGAGTGATGCTCCCATCTGGCAGGGGGAGTGAAAAGACTTCTTGCCAGAGCCGGTGTCAGGGTGGGTGCAAGTAGCTGTAGCTTGGCTTGTCCCCCTCAGCAAGAGGAGGACAGATGCAAGCAGGCAACATGTGACTCTGTGTCCTGCAAACCCTCAGCCCTTGGCAAATACTGCCAAGAGCCCCCCTCTCCAGGGGCTGCAGCACCCAAATGTGAGAGAGGAACTCAGCAGCCGTGGTGTATCCTCGTTTGTATTGCTGAGAAAGCATCCGCTGCAGCGGGCTCTGACTCCATCGCACCAAGTGACAGATCCTGTCCTCAGTGTCCTCAAACCAAGATGCTTTTCAGCCCCTCTCCTCCCACGGCAGCCTGGTTGGAACCTTTACCCTTCCCAGGTCTGGTCTGAGCTCACCATGCAGTGCCCAGGCAGGTTCCCCAGCCCTGCCTGCACTCCCCACAGCCCCACAGTAAGCGTGAGATGGGCCCTGCACAACTCAGCTGCATTTTGGGTGGGAAGGCTCATCCTGGACTCATGAAGTACTTTTTTCAGCAATGGTATCAGCTGGCGAATGACCATTTCCCACAGCTGTGTGGAGAACTGAGGATGAACAGTAATGTATTTTCTTAGTTATAATTTCTAGCTTTTATTCCCTAGCAAGGACCTGAAGTACCTTCCTTTCCCCTCTCCTCCCAAGTTCCACGCTTTTCCCCATGCCGGGCTCCCCGACACCCCCAGCACAGCAGGAACCAAAGCTCTGCTCTGCTGGCAAGGGAGAGATGCAGCAAAATCATTCCATATGGCCCAGTCCAGTGGATCAGGACAGAAGGGGGAGCCCAGGAGACAAACTCGGAGAGCATCCCAACCTGCCAGGCTCCAGCCGACCTCTGGATGTTGACAGCATTCCTAGAAATTTGCTTTTGTTTCTACAGCCACTTTTTGGCGGTTTTTTACGGTTTGTAGGAGACCACTCTCACCTCCGAGTCTGTGCCGGAATTCCCACTGCTCTGAACAGTGCCCAGAAATCATCACTGTGCTGCACTCCACCAATCTCCTCTCTGTATTGATAGGACAATACATCTTCTCCCTCCTCTTCCCCCATGCTGACCCTTTCCCTCTGGACCTCCAACACCTGAATCACCCTCCTCTGTGCCCATTATCCCCTGCCTGCTGTTCATGCTTTAACCCCGTGTCACCTCAGAAGTCCCCTCCTTGGCAGCTGGATCAGCTGGCGAGTGCTTGGCCTGCTCTGGGTGAATCTGCAGCCTCCTGGGAGACAGAAACGTTGTGAGTTCAACCCCTTTTAACAGACACCTGCAGGACAGTTATTTTTAGCAGTAAAGGAGCCTGAGCTGCATTACTGCTGCAGGTATGAAATGTCCCAGGTCCAAGTGGGCCTCAGGAACACTGGACAACTCCCTGATCCATTCCATCGGTTGTATGGAGAAGGAGGTGCCTTTCCCTGCACTCCCCAAGATCTCTGACAGGTGCAGAGACCAAAGCCCACCACAAACCTGACCTGCTGAGGTTTATTTAACATTTCCTAACAGTCCAGGCAATGCTACGAGCCCATTTTCACATAGTGCTGGTTTGTACTTCAGTATTTTTAGCTCTCTGCTTGTTATATCTCTGTTTTAGCCCTCCAAAGCCAGTCATTAGTTACTGACTCAGCTGCATCATAAGGTGTAGCTCATAAATACTGTTCTGCCTGTACCTGCCTTAGCAATTTCTCTCCAATTTATTTCTGATAATCATTTGTGGTTTTTTCTCCAGACACGAAAAATATGCCCATTGTAAAGTACCCCAGGGCTAGAGAGCCCCTCTATTATGAGTGGGACAGGAGAGCCCAGAAATGTGGGTTGAGACACACAGTTTATGCTGTAAATGGGGATCAATATACTGGAGAATGGCTGGACAACTTGGTTCATGGTAAGATACATAATTTTGAGTAAAGGTACCAATTTAGATGTCCTTAGAAAGGTTCCTAGGGGCAGGGAGCAGTCAGAGGTTCTATATGCTCCTGAAAGAGCATTCATTCTTGTATGACTATATATAGATATGTCTTTGATATATGTAATGTAAAAATGCACTCAGAGACATTTCTAATAGGTAACTTGAAGAGCTTTTGCATGCACTCAGGGGCAATTACCCAAAATATCTCTATTATGCATATTTTAAAATCCTCTCCAAACACAGCAAACTGCCATGAGCTACACGCACTGGGATGTGCCCTGGCTGCACAGTCCCTGCAGCTCCTGACTTGGCTTCAGGAATCTTAATTTATCCTCAAGCTGTGGCAGGTGCTGCAGGAGACAGAGCAGGGGAAGGAGACCCTGACTGAGCCCCGAGCAGCGGGAGCAGGACAGACTTGTTTACAAGCAGTAAAACGAGGTTTGTAAAGATTTAAGTGCACTCAGCAAAGGCCACACAGGAAGCCCCCGATCAAGATTAACGATGGTTCTGACTTGGGAAGCTAAACTGAATCCCAGACATGAGCCTGACCTGGTGCAGGGATGGAACAGGAAGGCAGCCCTGGACACCCTTCTCTGAAACTCCCCAGCATTCCTCTTGGTCGTTAAACAGGTAAAGGCACCCAGATATGGAAAAGCACTGGAGCTGTTTACAGCGGTGACTGGAAGTTTGGGAAGCAGGATGGTTATGGCTCATACAGCATTCCTGACCCTGTAACCAAGGAATACAAGAGAGTGTACACAGGCTGGTGGAAAAACGGCCAGAAAACTGTAAGTGAGACTTCCTGCCCTTGCCAGCAGTGAGGCAGCATGACCCAAAACACAGGGAAGGGTTGGGTGCACACGTGCAAAAAGATCACTTAAAATACTAATTTTCCCAGTTCTGAGGCTGAGTTGAGTGGTCAAGAGTGAAAATCCATGATTTTCATGGCAGTGCCACTTCCCTGCTGCAGAGGGACTCATCCCACTCATATACACTGGTTACTGGGCTACCAGCTGCTGCAGAGCAGTGGTTACTGCTCAGACTCACCTGCAGCTTGGCCAAGCAGGATGAGAGGCTTTGTATCCCATCTCTTAATCCTCCCCACCCATCTCTTTCATTCCTCTTATCCTTGAAGTAATTAGAGGAACTTGTATCATAAGCGCTGCAGGAAAATGTACATTATTCTGTTTTACAGCATATTAGACAAATAACATGAGTTCTTTTGGAAATTAGGCTTGTCACATAAATCACTGTTTTTTCTAAAAGGAACACAATGAGAAAGTCATCTGGTACAAATGACTGCAATCTCATGTGCAAAATCCTTGTAGGAACGTTTTTGGATCTGCCAATGGAAACCTTGTGTTCGCTTTTGTGTCTGCTCTTAAATTAAACTAATTGCCACCAACGCCTGTAATTGGTGTGTGGCTCCAGTCTCTCAGAGGGAGCTTCATCTCCTGCTCTTTCAGGCTATATTTTGGATCACTGAGCTTGGGTGAAAGATTTGTAATGACATCCAAGTATCACTAGGGTTGGTTTTTCTTCTACCAAAGTTTCTCCTTTACATACGTTCAGTTTAGTAAAATTATACTCAAAATTTATTATTCGTTCAGAGGTAAATGAACGCTTTATTCCTATGGGAAAATTCACTAGTGATATGGAAATATTTCTTACTGGTATCACTCCCTGGTATAGGGGGTACCTCTGGACTTCTCTTGAAGGCAAACACACATGTAAGAGAAACAAGGGATGGAGTTGCTCAGGCTGGGACACGTTGGGCTGTAGGAAGTGTCGTCAGTGTTGAAAGGGATGAAAGGATGTGTTGAGAGACACATCCTTTAACACTGCCTATCCCCAGGCAGGTTTATATACTAGTAAAACCCTCTTTTAGCTAAATATTAGCAGCAATCATGCCAATAAAAACACGCTGAGATATAAACCCAAGAGTTTTTCATGGGAATAAAACCATTTGCCAAAAAAAATCACATACTACCCCCTCTGGTTTCCTTCAGCACGCGAACAGCCACTGAGCTGGGCTGCCACATGTGTAAGAGTAATAAACAAAGGAACAGTGTATCCAAGAGATGTCCCAGAATCGGACACTGACCACTTTCAACACCACAGCTCCTCACCAGCCATCTCTGTGCTGCTGTCCAGGGCCAGGGGGTGTCGTTCTACCCCAACGGGGAGCGCTACGAGGGCGAGTGGAGCGACGGAGTGCGGGGCGGCTGGGGACGGATGTACTACCTGGATGGATCCAGCTATGAGGGACAGTGGGAGGCGGATCAGCCCAACGGGCAGGGGATGCTGCTGCTCCGTAAGTACCGACTGCCCTCGCCCCAGGTGCCTGCCTGCCCCCTTCAAGCTTTGCTGTCGTGCTGCCCTTCAGGTGTCTCTGCCATCCAGATTTCTGGATGCTCCATGCATTGCAGCAGGGCTGTGGCTGCTCCATGTCATCCCTCCCCTCCTGGTGTGGGCCTGGAGGCAGCACAGGCTGTGTGAGGGCCGGTGTTGCTCAGGCCCACACACAGGAAAGCTTATTTTTGCTGTGATTTACATTTAAATGACTGGGATGGTTCGGGTTAGAGATAATATACTGTTGGGTCAGACAAGAGCAAATCTCTCTTTTCAAGCCAGGCACTTTGCCAGACAGACTTTTTAGCTCTGCATACCAAAGAGGAGTCCAGTTTCCAGCACAGGGAAAGAAAAAACAAGGGAGAATTTTCTTGTTGAGTTCACTCCATCCCCTCTCTTACTTCCGACAGCAGCTCACGTTGAGTGAACACAGGGGTTTCATTAGTACACAGTCCTTTTCCATAAATAACACCAAGCACATCATGGATTTGGACTGTTAGGGGCATTCTCAGCATAAATACAGAAATTTGAAATCTTTTTCCCCAAATTCTCCTTGGAGTTTAACACATTTTTCCCTGAAACCAAGAATCCCAGTCCTTTGCCAATACAAGGCATGGCATTCCAAGAACATTTGAAGAAACATTATCTCCATGTTAGTACTCATCTATTCTATTTTTTTGCTTGAAAGTGATCTCAAGGCTAGTAATTAGCTAAGCAAAGCAGCTGGGAGGAATGGGCATGACCTTCACTGCACATCACAGGCACTTCGGACCGATGGCCCAGGCGGATGAAATCAGCACCTGCTTCCAGTGGGAAACCTTCCACTGATCTGCTGCTGTCCCATCCAGGTCCCCGTTAGTTACAAACTAACAGTCCCCGGGGGCTGAGCCAGGGCTGATGCACCATGTCAGAGCCCAGTTGCCTCCGGTGTTGCCTGCAACCGACTGCGAGCTGGATTCCTTTTGGTTAAAATTAGCCAGAGCAATTATTTCATACCCACAAGCCTTATGCATTCAGCTCAGTGCTGGAAGGGCGCCCACGTGCCAGCAGCTCTGCGATGTGAAAGAAAAGGAGTTCTCCAGTGGAGGTCACGATGAGCTGCAGCTCAAGATTAAATTGCTTGTCGTGGCAGAGTGCCCGGCAAGGGTGAGCTCGGCTGGGAGCACCCTGCTGCTCTGCTGCCTCCGCCACCGCCATTCCCGAATGGAGCATGTCCACTGGGATCACAGCAGGGAGCACACAGCCTCAGGTGTGAGGGGATGGTGCACTCAGGGCATTCCTTACCCTCTCCATTAGAGCCAGGGCTGTGATTTTGGTGCTTTCCCAACTGTCGGTGGCTGGAGTACAGGAGCTGAGCTGCTCCTACCAGTGGGCAGGGCAGGCTGGTGTTGCAGATAAGCACAAAACCAGATCAAGGTTGCAGATAACCACCACCACAGCTCCGACCTGTAACCCAGACCCTGCCTGAGCAGCCCAGCAGCCACACTCCCCAGAAGCGATTTTGGTTTTCCTCCTTGCAGCATTCTGGCAGGCCCCAGCTACCTCTGCAGCAACATGCAGGCTTGCCCTGGTATTTCAGCCACTTCTTGTCATGAAGGACAGCACAGTTCAGCTGAGACTCAAACGTCTCAGCTTTTTTAGTGGTCTTCCAGTAATTTATCAGAAATCCCCATGGTTTGGGGCTTAGAAACACTATCTGTAGGCAAAGGGGAGAGCAGAGGACTCTCCCAGTGACAGCAGGATGGCCTTCAGGTATCCCAGCATCACTGTGGTTATGATGCCCCTTCTCAACCAGCATCCATGGATGAAGCTGCTCTCCTCTCCTTGCAGCTCTGCTTTGCCTGTTGGTGATGGATGGATGGATTCCTGGAGAGCAGCAAAAAGCCCAAAAATAACCCCTCTCAACTTGCAGAAAAACACCAGGAGAAGCAGTACAGCTGGAAAAACAGTCTGTAACTGCCTGAACTGCTCAGACACTCACAGCAATTCTCAGCCTTAGTTCATTGAGGAAAAACTAACTGCAAGTATTCTTTGAAATCAAGATTATTTTGACTGGACAAGAGTCAGTGCTCTGTTCCTTGCCCAGACAAGCAAACCTCTCTCTTCAAGCCAGAGATCCCGTGTGATTTGTTGCAATGACAAATCTGAAACTTGTGTCCTGTAATTTTTCACGTTGTGAGGAGTGACTCAGTGACCAGTCCCTTACCCTGAGCTCACTTGCTCGGTGTGTCAGCAAAAAATGAGTATCACTGTAAGAACAAAGCAGGTGAACACAGTTCTTGTTCCAGGTGGGCAAGCGTGGGCTCCTTCCACAGCCTTTTCTCTCTCTGTAGTGCAGTAAACAGAGCACTGCAAAAGCAAAATGAAGCACTGTGCTGCAGCCCCCTGGAAATTACTGAGAGAAGCCAAATACATCATCTCCTTCTTTGTCAGTTTGCTCTGTTGTTTTCATTTGTAACCCCTTAATGAAGTGGTCATGTATTTAATTGCAGCAAATGGAAATCGGTACGAAGGAGCTTGGAAAGATGGAAAGAAGCATGGCCCAGGGAGATACTTCTATGTGGATAAGGGACAGTTGTTAGAAGGCACCTGGGCAGAAGGTATAGCCAAGTGTGGAGTTCTGGTTGACTTCGGCAGAGACAAAGCTCCGGCCCCTCCTGAGTATCCAATCCCAAAGGTAACTGCTCGAAAATTGCAGTGTTTGCACCCATCAGCACTTGGGTCAGCTCTCCAGGTAGCATTTCACTCCTCCAGTAATTACCCCCGCGGGATTCCCCACTCACAGGGTGTGTGCTCAGTGTCTTTTGGCCAGCAGTGTCCTCAATGGCCCCAAAGGGACAAACAGCTCATCCAGCCTCTGCTGGAGCCTCCTAATCACCTACATCTAAAAAATGCAGTTCTCATGCACCAGAACTGCTCAGAGACCTGAGGAGCCCAAAGGAAACGGGGACAATAGAGGCAGAGACAATTGTGGGATTTGCGTCAAACCCAAATGATTTCCCCAAGCCCAACTGCTGGAGCTGACCAGACCCTACAGAACCCCGAGCAGCTGCAGGGCTCACAACAGCTCCTTCCTCTGCATGGGTACTCCAGGTCAGAAGCTCATCATGCCCAGCAGTCCCAGAGGCAGAGGGGTGTGTGCATCTTCCCACCTGGTCCCAAGGTGGGCAGATGGTGTCCCAGAGCTGACATCCTCTGCTCCCCTTTCCCATGACTGACACAGTGCTGAGGAAGAGTCAGTGCCTGTCCCCAACCCAGAGACTTGTGTAGACACAGACACATTGGGCTCTCAACTTGGCAGCCATCAGGTAAAAGAGCCAGAGGACAGGAGAGCCTCTCCCCTGCTCTGCCCTCGAAGGAAGACAGGGAATAGGAGCCAGTAGCGAACAGATGTGGATCCAAGTGACACAGTTGGCCAAGAGTCTCAGCTTGAACTCCCATGGTCTGTGTATCACAGATGTGAAACACAAAGACAACACATTTCCAGGGCATGGTTACTGCAGGAAGGGGTGGGGAAGCTCCTCTTTGCTTGGAGCCAAGCAGAACCACCCTGGATAACCACAGCACACTGCTTTGCTCCAGAATCACCGGGAATAGCACAGCCCCAAAAACAGGTAAAGCCACCTACCTTCCTCTGCCCCAGGGACAAGGCTGTTGTAAATGATACCTGGCACGTGCAGCCTTCCAAAGCTCACAGCTGCTACTCCTTCACTGCCCCTTTTTTTTCCAAATCTGGTTTCTGTAGAAAAGGGCCCTTTGAGCAGAGATGGTTTTGACAAGCCAGTTAATCCTGTAAGTACCAGGCACACCCATAGCAGTGCAGAGTAATAAACCCCAAATACCCATCAAGGAAAAACAATCTCTATTTTTCAAAAAGAGTGAAAGGAGCAGCACTTCTGTAGCTAAAAAAATATTTACCCTTATGTGGTTTGTCAAAGGTCACCCAGAACAGCCTCAACAACCCAACAGCCTGGGATGAACCACCGGTAGGCTAAGGCAGGATGTGCAAGTCTGACTGTTTATTTAACTCCCTGAAGACCGAGTGATGACCCAATTCTCTTCTGCTCTAGGGGCAAAAAGAAACCATCAACTTTCATTGCTGTTATTGTGCTTTCAATTGGTACAAATCTGTCGATCTCAGAGTATGAAGTTAACAGATACTGATAAACTTTTTCATGCACACTCTCTTTAAAAATTATGAGATCCAACAGGTTACAACTTGAAGCCATTCTTGTTTTGTCCAAGAATGTGTTTAGTTAAGGGAGACTCAGCCACTCCACACAGAGCTATTTCAAGGGGATGAAGTGATGTTCAACACACTAACAAAATTACGGAAGTGCAGCAGTTTCTAAAACAGTAATTGAAAGGCTGCAGTATGAACTAAGTCCTGATACATGGGAGACTCTCTGTTAATGCTCGAGTAATCAAGATCTATAAAACTTTAAGCTTCTTCAATTACACTGCATAACTGATTTGTATTCTTTTTATTTAGATTGAACTAGATGATCCCGCTGGTGTTTTAGCAAAGGCCCAGGAACTGCTTGATGACAGCAATAATTAATAACTGGATGCTGAAGAAACAGATGTAAGATAAGAGCAGTCCTGGGTTATGTATTCACTTGAGTGTCAAATCCACACTGTGGTGTATCACTGTCTGCTTCACTCTTCCCTCAAGGCTGTTCAGGTACACTTCACTCTGCAGGTGGCTTTGCTCAGTAGCCTCTTCCCACCCCCATTATTTTGGAAAAGAAAGGAAAAAAAATAAAGGGAAAAAAACCCACAAAAGAATAACTACAAGCAGCAAAATGCTGGAAGACAGGGACTCTGCTCAGCTCCTCTGACTTACTCCTGCTGTAAAGAAATCACACTCCTGTTGGTTTCAAGGTTTTTGCCTTAGAGAATGAAGGCTTTTAGCATCTGCTATAAAAGCAAGGCCCTAGAAAAGTACAATCAAATAACTGTGTCTCCCCCCACTTAGCCCAATACACTCCTGTGACCCAAAATGGCTTCTGAAGTTACAACAGAACATGTTTCAATTAATAAGTATACTTTAGGCCTCTAGATAACAAACAATCAGCAACAATTAAGTAGATTTTATTTCATGAAAGTATTTTATATCTAAACAAGTGATATACAATAACCAAGGTTTAAAATGCTTGAGGTAAATGCCTCCTAACACCGTTAGTATAAATAAGGGATAAAAAAAACTTTAAGTGCACTCTTAATGTTTAGACCCACATGTTTGTGTCTGGTTACTGCCCGGGCACACAGTGACAGAGGTGCCCAAGGTGTAACTTTCACGACCATTTCCACAGGTGAAAAATGAGAGAAACATACTCTATATCATGGCTTAAAGTGCAGCAAATAGTCAGAAAAGCAGCTGTAATAACAGCGCCATTACCTCAGAGCCTACCAGTTTGAGAAAGTTAAAAATAAGGTTGTCTCCTTTGCTTTTAAGTCTGTATCTCTTAAAAAAACAACAAAACAAAAACCCCCACACTTCTCTGTCATTTCGCAAAAGATTAACAAAACAATGGGAAATTCAGCTACTTATCCAGGACAGCAAGTAATTTTACAAACTAAACTTGGAAAATTGATGTTCTGGACTTCATTCAGAACTGTGTAACTTTTAAATACACAATTTATGGACAGAAGTACAATTTTTAAGCCTGACAGCACCCTTTGCTCAAGTGTGAATACTGACTCGGGTTTTCTTCCTTTACTGAGAGGTTTTCAGAGTTTTTCCCCAAGACAGGACTAGTATTCCAGTAAAGGATGGGAAAATACATTTTGTGCCTTCTACCAAGACTTTCTGTTTTGGAATGCTGCTTCCTTAATGCCTTTACTAACATAATCCTTCCAGTGCTCCGTGAATGAGCACCTGTGGGACTGTAGTCACAACTCTCACCATCAGATTTACATCAGGAATAGGACGTACCAGACACAACGCAATGGCAGAGCTGAGAAAATCCAGTTCAGCCTCTATACACCAGAAGGACTTGTGAAAACAGCAAGTGCAAAGCTGTTTGCTGCTTGTGAACAGAGACTGCTGAAAAGAACAGCCCAGCAGGTTTTTTTTTATAGCTGTTTGTGACAATACAAAGGCACCACGGGTGACCTTGTCAACATGTTGCACTGCGGTGCTGCTGACAGGAGAGATCAGCCCCATCTGCTTCAGAGGCTCCTGCATCAGCAACCACACTGCACCCAAACCCCACAGGCACATCCTGCAGTTTGTTAATGTGTTGGGATAACCCCAGATGGAGGTTGGTGAGACCATGTTCAGCCCAGGCTGCCAAGTACAAACCCACTGTCCTGTCACAGTCACTCCTGTCTCAGGTCAAACTCCCAGGTTTCCATTCCACAGTGACAGCTACGACAGGGAGGTCAAGTTTTTTCCCTTAGACTTGCAACCTGTCTCAGTTTGTGTTCAAAAAACAGCTTTTACCTGTTAAATCCCAGAGCTACTCCCTAGAAGAACTGTATTCCAAAAAACCCCACTCCTAGACGTAGCCACAATTGCTGAAGCAACCCAGGACAACTGCTGCAAACCTTCTTGGACAAACCTCTTATCTAGGAGACCAAATGAAAGTTTTTGCCTTAAGAGGAAATAAAGAATGACACAGTAGCTTTGCTGTCACAGACATGTCTGAAAGTAAGCAGCCAATATTAATTACAAACAACCTACTTCCATAAATAAATATACATCCAGAGAAGTTGCCTTCCAGATCCCCTGGAATCAAAAAACATAGAATGAGTTATTAAATATACAGCACTTCAGCAAGAAGACTTTACTAAACAAGGAAGACCAAGGCATAGCTAATTACTTGGGAATCCAATGCAGAGAAAGCACCCTTTGCTGCTTGTATCTGAGGATTTATTAAAAATATATTTTCAATATAAAAGTATAAAATAATTACTACTTTGGCTTGGAAAAAAACCAGCAGTGGTTCTGATTTTCAAGCAAAAAAAAATTATCCAGTGATAATTTCCATCTAGTTCCTTCTTTTTAAAAAAAGATTCCTAAATGAGAAACAGGCAGATCTATCTCTCCAGATAACATCTGCCAGCTCATGAGAACTTTAAAAACAGTTATTGCTTTTATTTTCTTCCATGGAAGAGTTGAGTCTCATTCCTACTCATGTGGCCACACCACATCACAGTAAGACTAGTCAGGGGTGTTTAGCAAGTTACAAAATGTGTAAGTGCCACGGGAAAAAGGCGCCGGAGAAATCAGTAAAGTAATAATTACTTGGCAGAAAAACACAGTGGGGAAAGTGGTGGGAAAGCTCTCGCTCCTACCATCTGTCAGGCTTTCCAGGGAGAGCAGCACTAGCACCGAAACCAAGTGCTAATTGCTGCATGTCCCAAGTAATTTGTATCATGCCATGCAATATGGATCGGACAAGCAGTATCTTCTAGTAAATGCCAACATCAAATAAACAGAGAAAAAACAAACCCCAACAACTTCTCTATCCATTCCTAGCAAATACCCAAATGTACAGTGTCATTTTCCATGTATTTATATGGACACCATTCAGCATTAATGGGAAAATAAGCGAGAGAGTGTTCACAGGAGGAGGGCTGCACACACAGTGCAATCACACCCCACCATCCCTTCCTTCAGATAGCAAAAACTGTACGAAAGGAACATTTTTTTTCCTTCTCTAAAGGGTTAGAACAATATTTATAATCTTTCTTGAAACAGTGATCAGCAGTTCAACCCGTTCATCCACAGGGGTGTCAATGTAAGGCAGAAGCAGAACAGTGGGGTTATCTTCCTTAAGCACAGGTTTACGCGAAATTGGTAACGGCTGAGGAGACAGCATCACCTCTGTGATCCAGCTGATCCTGGAGCCGTGCAAATTCAGCAAGTTCATTCAGCTCCTGGAACTGCCTGTCTGTTTTATGGCTCACCAGTGACCGGTAGAAGTGGACTGCAAACACAATGAAAATCAATCCAAAGGGCACCATAATAGATGTGGATGCAATGGCTGCTGCCTGTCCCGAGGTGATGGTAGAACTGTTGCCCTGCGGGGTATTATCAGTCTTCTTCTTTAAAGGAAGAAACTTCACCCAGCACAGTAACACCACCTCTGCAAGGAAGAGCAAAGTCCCAATGACAGTGGAAAACGCCCAGGCGAGCTCGATGTGCCGGTGCATTCGCTCGTGAGGAGATTCCTTGACAGAGTTGAGATTGTGCACATTGCTGACAGCCTCTATGTTTGGAAGAATGCAGGTGCTTATCATGAGTGCAAAAAGGTGAACTGCAACAAGGACAGTAGTGCAGGCACTGAAGGCTATCAAGAGCCCTTGAGGGTAGTCGTGTTCTGCATCGAGCTGAACTTCCACCATGGCCACCTGAAAAGGGAGAGAGGGAGGCAGTTATCTACATTACATATTACTTGACTATAGATTATTTTAAGTTTAAACCAAAATAAGTCTGCATTTACGTTTCTCTCCATGTCACCTGCACCCTTTTCCTCAGGTTCAAATTTAGATCTGAGCAAAGGTCACCATTTACATACTTACTGTTGTGTGGTAGAGCAAACCTTCAATATGCAGAAAAGCTGTTACAGCACAACTACCTCCAGCTCATCCCACCAAAACAGCTGAACTTTGTGAATAACACACCTGGACTCATTAAGTGAAACATTTCTTCTTTCATGTTATACTGTTGAGGCAGCTTTCGAGCTTTCACTATAGATTATAAATTTTGCTTGGTATTAGGGAATATTTTGTGTCCCATATATATGTAGAATGAACACCACATAAAGTCCTCTAAATATCCATAACAAATGCCTGTGAAGGCAGCAGACTGCCCATCGCAACCTTGGTGGTTCCTTTCTCCTTGGATATTTGGGTTTAAGCCTTTCATGAGAAAAGATCACCTTTCTGTGGGGCTCGCAGCTATATTCTTTCACTCAAGCATTTAAGCAGATTGTAGAACACAAATTGAAAACATGACAGTCTCCACAATGCCCATGGCAGCCAAACAGGCCTGTCAGAAGCTGAAGAAAGGCAATGTCTCTGAGAAAAGATAATACAGTGGTCCCAGGAATCACAAGCTCCTCACTCTGGAATCCACATCACTGCTCATCCAAACATGAGGCTACTCATGAAGATGCTCCACTATTGTATGAGCCATCCCCTTTTATAACCTTAGGTCTCCAAGAATCCTGTGCTTCAGGAGAAGAAATCAGCAATAAATAACATCACCAGGAAACTCATAAACCCAGCTGAGAATAAGGAAAATGAACTAGAATGCCTTTTAACAGGCTTTAAAACTGTCATGTGGTTTTATGCATTTGCAATTGATGAGTGACATTAATCCCAGCAGCTCTCCTGAATAATCTTTCCTGATAAATTTGACTTTCAGACAAAGCACTGTTCCAAAGAGGGAACAATGCACCAAGTCTCTATGTTCAGTGTACTTTCTCAAAGGAATTCATTAAGCAGACAAAATACATTTAAAGTGCAGAGGGAAAAAAACCTAACAGTAATCCGAAATATAAGCACATCAAGCTGATAGGAAGAAAAATTCTTGAAGTGTTGGTATATGGATGCAGGGAGGCATGGAAACCAGGACCCAAAGACAGCTGCAAAAGCAGCAAGAACATTCAAACCTCACTATTTTGCAAGAGCTGAGCCAAGTTACACCTAGTCCTGGATCCCACCTTCCTACACATGTTCCAGGACACCACAACTCCTGATCACTAATGCACCAAATATATTAAGGCAACCAAGGGTTCTGCTCAGACATGTTTCAACAGGCATTCAAAGCCATTTGCCAATTTTTTAATTCCTTTATTGAGAGCTTTTATTCTCGTAAGCCTCACCACTCAGTCAACCAGCGAACAGTTTCCAAGTGTTACAAGCAACTCAACAAGAAATCATATTAATGCACATATGATTCTTGCTCAAAGATTTAAAAATACCATTTTTTTTAGTCGTGGGAAACTTCACATTTGAGAGGATAAACATTTGGTTGTCAGGATTGCTTGTTAAGTCCCAACATACTCGTGGGATGTTGGGCTTCCTGCGTTTTTCACAGAACAATTGCAATCCTTCACCACCAAGGATTCATTTTCATACTTATCAAATATTTTTCTTGTAAGTCTTCTGGTGTGTCTAGACTCAAAACCATCCAGCATGGCAAGGCACTTTAATTCTTCATCCTACTAGTATGTTAAC
The DNA here is from genome assembly GCA_013397135.1 of Pachyramphus minor. Taxonomy (NCBI): domain Eukaryota; kingdom Metazoa; phylum Chordata; class Aves; order Passeriformes; family Tyrannidae; genus Pachyramphus; species Pachyramphus minor. The sequence goes on along the minus strand of VYXB01002857.1, from coordinate 426,989 downwards.
ATAACCATGACACCAAAGAGATAAAGACTTCATTTTCTTTTAAGAATTGATGTATTTAATTTGCCAAACATTGAAGACATATTTCCATTAATCAATGCCTCCATGTAGTAATGATATCAAGCATCTGATTTTGAACTCCTTGTGTTCACATCTGGCAGAGTAACCCCAGCTTGACCTGTAAGTGAAAAACCAGTTTGTGTTTTCTGTCTCCTCAAACTCTCAAGAAAGCTAATTTGGGAACTCTTTCAGTGTAAACAAGGAGAAAAACTGCCAACTCTTTTCAATTGCAAGTTTACATCCTGGGCCAAGCTTGAGCCAGGCACCTAAAACAAAAAGCTCCATTTTTCCTCATGAGGCTCTGTGCCTGTTTTCTGACAGCAATGCAAAGTGGCAGAAGTTCTCTCCTTTGCTGACGCTGCAATTCCAAAATAAACAGCTCCCAACAGCTCCTGTAAGGTAACACCTGCAAGAACAGGGCCCCAGTGAGGTCACCTGACACATCCCAATCCACACAAAGCCTCAACTCACAGGTACACGCTGATGTTCCAGACAGGATATTTTCCTGTTCAGAAGACCTGCTCAGGGCACAGATTCCAACACATGTTCAGCACCTTTTCCTTCACCACTTTTAAAGCTCCTCTGAGCATTCGTTGCATGACCTGACTGCGCAGCTGCCTCGCTGCAAATGCCCTGCCCTGCTGCGTAATCACAGTGTAACATGGGTTGGAAGACTCCTCAAGAGGTCATCTGGTCTAATCCCTGGTTCAAAGAAGAGCTAACTTTAACTTTAGATCATCCTGCAGGTATGACTGGCAGATTTACTACAGCTCTTGACAAAATTAAAGGACTCTCATGACATACAGACTCAAGACTGAAGCTCTCTCTCATAAGCCTAAAAATGGCAGGCATTCAGATGTTTTCAGAAGATAACAATTTTGGCACACAACCATGTTAAAGCTTCCAGAGTCCTGGATTTCAGAGTCATGGCAGCCTGATTACTACTATATTGCAAGAAATTTAACAACCTGCCCTTTAGATGAATCTGCATTTTAATTTTTATTTTAATATCCTGACCAAGTTATTTTCACTTATTTAAAATGCTCCCATGTCTTATTAGACCAGAGGAGTTTAAATAAAGCTCCTGCTTTTAAATTGAAATCACATGCTTACATCTCTTTTCTAATCAGTAGCCAGTGCTGTAGAGGAAAGTCAAAAATGAAATGGGTGTCACAGCATCAGTGGAAATCAGCACTCCTGGCTGGTTCCCTGTTTTCCTGACAGGACTATTCACCCCAGAGACAGAGGCTCAGAGCCAGGCTCTCACAGACTGTCTGCACCATTCATGAAGAGTTATAAACAACTCAGAGAGAGAGTTGTTGTGCATGAGCCAGAATAACTCACCGGAAATTAAAAACAGATAAGTCAAAATAATGATCTTATTTCTGGTTTTATACAGAAGGGAAACTAAGCATCATTTATCCTTTAGTCCGGGATCTCAAGTCTGTAATTACTGTATGTTGCAGAATGGCAAAATACATTAATATTTGCTGACACCAACACTGGAATACAAATAAAGATTTCATTTCATTTTGCTAGTAAACATTAAAAGGCAATACCCAGATGACTGGAGCAAGTGCATCTTGAGGAGGCAGTACCTCTGCACAGTGTAACTTGCAGTAAATGTGTTCAATAAGCACAGGAGCAGATCAGCCAGAGGCTCAGTGTCACCTTTACATCCTCCAAACTAGGACAGAACAGCAAGAGCCCCAAGTGTCCCACACTACCTGCCTTGCTCATCTATAACCCCGAGACAGGAATGTTCAAAGGAGCCACAAAACATTGTTTTCATGGCTGGAATAGAAGAAACTTTTCACGTGGGGGAAGACTCTTCAGCACAGCTCTAACCCATGAGTGCAACAGTGATGTAAAAGTAAGCAGTGGCAGAAGCCACGAAGTTGGGCCTGTAATGCCTTCCTGCAAGTTACAAAATGCTGCTGTTTCATGTTATTCTACAGCAACCCAGTTAAATACAGATGCAAAACTTCTACAGAGACCATTTTAGTATTTAAAACTGCAGAGTGACCTGTACTAGACAAGAGCTGCGCTGCCTCGAGCACCTGAACAGCTCTGACAGCAGCGGGTCAGGTCCTACCCTGCAGTACCTCAACTGTTATTATGGAAATCAGTTTCATAAATATTTATCACTGCAGTCAGTCTTCTGCAGAATATGACTGGAGCTGCTTTCAGAAGACCATTCTGGGTATATTTCAAAGGCAAGAGTTGACAGTTCTTTGATGATATTCAATATTTGAAGTGTATACATTCCCATCTAGACAAAGCCCAGCCAGCTTGAAGCACTAAAGAAAACTGTGCTGTCTGGTAAACAACTTCCTCCAAATGCTATTTATAATGAACACAGTGTATAATTCAGACCCCTAGTTTTGACTCAGCGATTTCCACAAAGCCGTTAATTGGTGGCAGGAGGTGACATTGAGTTTTCTACTTTGATGAGTATTGGGATCTAACAACTTCCCTATGATTCCTGACTTCCATATCATGACATTGTCATACTAATGTGTGATGCATTCCTTGGTGACAAAATTACACCAACAAGTCAGATTAATTGTTCAAACAAAAATAACCTGCCAGCAGCCTGTCTCCTCTGGAGATCTCGATTCTGCTGCTGTAGGTGGGGATGAGCCAGTGCTTGCAGTGTTGGATACAACCTGCAAAACATTTCCAGCATTCAAATAAACTGGACTGGGAAATAAAAACAGATAAAGCCAGGCATGAGGGGAAAAAAGATCATACATGAATATCTGGGATATAACACAGAAGTGAAAAATACCTGATGCCCCCACCAGCGCATGGAAGGAATCCTCCATTCTTCTGTGGACTGCACACACCCTACAATCTCTTTACCTCTAACAATTTGGGGGATAGATATCACTTGCTGGATCTATAAACTGGGAAACAGTACTAAATGAAGATGATAAGCCTCATGGATTTTCCCTCAGACATATGGCACTGGATGATTGCATCCATGGAAACCTGCACAGAGGAAATGCTCAGGTTCACTGGCAGGAGCTCCACTCTCACATCGGTTGCCAACACCTGACCCTGCAACTGCTTCTTAAGTTCACACATGGTGGCCAATCCTCACGCTCTGAAACAAAACTAACTGTAAAACACGTTTTTAATCTGCTCTGAGGAAACGTGACACTTCAGGGTTTGAAACCTGGCTGAGCACTTCATACTCCACATCAGTGACCCAGGCAATTCCGCGCCTTTGGCACAGTTCGTTTCCCCACGGCATGCGGAACCAATCCTGAGGGAATGGACTGTGCAAAATGGCTGCAGTTATACACAAAAAGGGAACTGTTTAGCGGGGATAAACTTAGCTCATACTACAGGATGCAAACACCATTTAATCAAAGAGCAAGGATCAATAGGGCTGGCTTGGAAACCAGCATGTTCCACTCCTGACAATTCCTATCAATTCACTGGGTGGTCCTGGATGTGTCATTTAAGCTCCTTCTTCCTTGTGTGGTAGGGAAAATAGAGGAACAAAGAGGCTTCCTTGCTGTTGTAGCTTTGATCCAAGACTAGATTGTACTTCAGCAGCATTTTATTCAAGTATCAGGTGCCAAAGACCTGCTCCAGTCAGGAAACAAGGCACAGGTGTGACAGCAGAACTGCTTTTCAAGGCAGTAAGAAAACTTTAAAAGATAAGGAAAGTTTTTAAAAAGAAATCTAAAAATACCTTAAAGTTAACTCAGCTCTTCTGAAAACAGACTAGGAAGTCTCAGCTAGAGGACTGCCCATCAGAGCAAAACCAGAGAGGCTGCAGATGGATTTTCAGTGAGATCTTGTAAAAGTAAGAAAAAAAAATTTTTTAAGGTGGAACTTCAGAAAAATTGAAGTATGAACGTCCACACGTAACATTCCTGGACACTGGAGGTTTTGCTAATCAGAACAAAGTGTTTTTTTCCTGAAATACCCTAAACAACAAACTGAAAATCAGCAGTTTTCAACAGACCTAGAATTAATCTAGAGAACCAAGAAGGAAGTAAAAGAAGCCTCACCTCCTACATCCATGGACTTCAAGAGTCCACGTTCCATATATTTAGAGAAAACCCAAAGGAATTTAAGACATTAACTTTAAAACAATAGCATTTACACTGAGATGCAACCTCACTTAAATGAAAATTCATAAAAAACGACGAACGACAGGGATTTTTTCTGTCTTCTCTCTGACTCGAGCAGCCACCCTGACAAACTGCTCTGACACAGGAGAAGGGATGTGCAACAAGGAAAACTCATTAAGCAGGAGCGGCGCGTGAGCTCCCGGCCGGATGCGTTTCCCTAAGAGAACCACAGGCCACACGAACACAGCCGCCTGTCACTCAAACCAACAGCAGTTCCACCACCTCCCCGAAGAGCTGTGGTCTGTTTTTAGCCGTTGAAGGAGGACAGTGACATTTACTTGACCGTCAGCAGGCTGCTGTGTTTCCCGACAGCATCACTGGAACAATGGCTCTGGAGGGGAGTAAATCCTATGGCTGAAAATATCCAGTTTGTTAAAAGCCGGGCAAAAAATTAAGACAAAGCAAGTCAGAGTAGAGCAACTTGGTATTTATAAACTATGAGGTGTTTTTAACAGATGAAGGGGCTGAGGGCACTTTGCAGCTTCGTACGTCAGAGGACTGGACAGATGAGGAACTCGATAAGTAACCGTATTTCAACCTATATGGAGCTTTCATCTGAGACAATTCAGGTTACTACACTGGGTTACTTCACATCAAACCCGAAAGCAAAACACGCGCAAAGAAACCCGGTTACTAAACCATGCACAAAACTGCAAAGTAAGCAACACCTCTGGTTTCCTTAACTAAAAAATGAGAAACCTCGCAACTGCAAAGGGTTGATAATGGATGTAACGAGTTGGAGGGAGACCGCCAACTTTAATCAGTTGTTTTTCTTAATATATCTAAAAGCAGCTCAAGTGCAACTGCTGCACGAGGCATGCGGTCCGGGAAGCGGAGCGGGAGAGGCAGCGCCGGGCAGCGCCGCGGGCCCCGGGCCCGGCCCTTAGCACCTGACACCGGAGTGAACCGAAACCCCGAAATACACCCCGGTGACCCCGCGCTCACCGCCCTGCGGGGCTGCCCGCGGAACACGCGGCTTCTGCGGCCCCGAGCATCCTCCGCGGGGAAGATTCGCTACGATCCAACAAACCCTGCACTGTCCGGCGGAGGTAAAGGCGGAGAGGCAGCTCCTAACTCATCGCGTGAAACTGCAGAGCAAACGAACCCCCGGGCACCCCGCCCGGCCCCGCTACTCCCGGGGAAGGGGCTGCAGCGCCCACCCCGGTCCCCAGGGAGCACCCACCGCCGCGAGGGCAGCGCCCGGCCGCGGGCAGGCGGCGAGCCCCGGCTGGCACCAGGAGAAGCGGCGGCA